>PVIH01000615.1:0-14245 GCA_004025045.1 Sigmodon hispidus
AGATGATGCTGAGTGCCCACCTGTGCAGATGATGCTGAGTGCCCACCCTGTGCAGATGATGCTGAGTGCCCACCCTGTGCAGATGATGCTGAGTGCCCACCCTGTGCAGATGATGCTGAGTGCCCACCTGTGAAGATGATGCTGGTGCCCACCCTGTGCTGATAATGCTGAGTGCCCACCCTGTGAAGATGCTGAGCCCCCATCCTGTGCAGGTGATGCCGAGCTTGTAGCCATTAATGCTGGTGTGGTGGAGTTTAGTCCATTGTTTCTTAAATTTTCTGTGCTCAGTGCTAAATGCTGCTTTAAACCTGGAGCAAGAAATGGATTTTCCATGTCTTTGGAGAATAGCAAGTCTCTAATGCCATTTAAGCAGATGAAACAATGTGGATTTGGTGCCAGATGGGGAATGAATTCTAGCCCCACAAATAGCAGGGAATTTTCTGTGGGACCGGATAGTAATAAAAGTCACACTTTACTTTTATACAATGCTTTAATTTTCCAGGTTGCTTTAAAAGCCATCTTTATAATATACTTTTGCAACAACCTTTTGAGGGGATAAAACAACAATTCTGAATCCTGTTACAAGTGAGATTAAGTGTCAGAATGGCTCATGGCCAGTGACCAAGTCAGGACCAGAGATTTTTTATTTTGCAAAATACAATCCAATCTTTTCTCTCTTAGATCCAGTCTCTAGACATCATCACTTTGTACTTCATTTCTGCTTGTCTAGTATGGAGACAATTTCTATGCCATTAATATCACATGTTTAAAGATGTAACTGGACCTTTTTTTTTTGGTGCCAAATGATCTCCTGGGACTCAAAACATGTTATTGATTCGACCCAGGAGCCTATCTATTTCTGTCCCTTGCCTCTATTCAGTAAAGGAGCTGAGATATCAGAAAAAGAGAAGTAGACCTAGAGGTCAAGAATAGCATGGAGCCCCTGGTATAGGTGCTGAGTAGCAAAACTCTACCCTTTGTGTAGCACAAGGCTGAAGAGAAGGCCTCTTGTCCAAATGCCGATGTTGTAAGGGGGGTTGTTATCCATCCCTGGGTTCTCACATGCTTCACAGGTATAGACCTCAAAAGCAAGCATAAAGGCACGAAGAAAAGAGGAGTGAGGTGTCCTAAAGATGTTCAGCTCCTGTGTGGCTTGCTGTCAGGCTCCTATCCCTGGTCAGCATTGGGGAAATGAGTGATGAACAAGCCTCAGGGGCTGTAGCACACATTTAGGGTTTGCAGCCAATTCCAGCATTTTCCTCATTGCTGGCATTGTGCAGAGATAATGGTCTGATCAAATGTTTCCTAATTTTATTGTGGACTTCCTCTCTCTAATGAATCCCTTTCTCCTAGTTCTAAATAAGGAAGATTCTAAAAATGTGACACACACTGTAGATGGGTCATTTGCATCTGGGCATCTTGACTGTTGAGTTGTTGATGTAGAGGTTGGCTAAGCAAGCCATGTCTGGGGTGAGTGGGAGACAGGGTTGCAAAGAGGTGGATAGACCAAATCATACACCATTGTTATTGAATGGCACACATATCTACTGGGACTAATTACAACCACCATTGCAGTGTATAACTGATTCAGAAATGGGGCACCCTGTCTGTGCCAAGTTGTCAAATTGGAACATCTAGATTGCACCTAGGAAATTGGCATTTACCAAAAAACCCATGTGCAGATGGATATTTGCAAGAGAAAACTCTCCCTTTCTTCCTCCCTCTCTCTCTCCCTCCCTCCTCTCTCTCTCTCTCTCTCTCTCTCTCTCTCTCTCTCTCTCTCTCTCTCTCTCTCTCTCTCTCTCTCTCTCTCTCTCTCTGCATGTGTAAATGAACATTAGCCTCTCCTTGGGATATGTGTTAGTTTTATGTCAACTTGACACAAGGCACATTTATCAAGAAGAGTGACTCACCTGAGAAAATACTTTTGTAAGATTTGCCTATAAACAAGTGTGTAGTGCATTTTTCAGAATTGGTGGTTGGTGTGGGAGGGCTCAGCTTACTGGGCTCTGCCACCCCTAACCAGGTGTCCTGTGGTATATAAGGTAGGCGCTAAGGAGTATGCCAATAAGCAGTGCTCTTCCATGGCCTCTTCATCAGGTTCTACCTCCAGGTTCTTGCCCTGATTTTTTTCTAGATAATGGACTACAAGCCGTAAGATGAAATAAATACTTTTCTCCCTGACTTGATTTTGAGCATGGTGTTTTGTCACAATGATGGAAACCTCAAATAAGACAGGGTGTCAAGAGCATTTTCTGGTCCTTTGGAAACTGGCCAGAAACTTGCTGGTGCAGACTTGTAGGAGGCATGTGCCCATGGTTTACAGCACGCACTGGTCATCCAAGATGTATTGGTTTGACATTCAAGACGTAATATCCCCCACAGACTCTTACGTCTGAATAGTTAGTCACTAGCTAGTGGCACTGTTTTGCAAGGATACAGAGCCATTTTTCTTTGAGGACCTAGTTCTAGGAAGTGGATTATAGTCTTTCCTTGCTTTCAGCCCAAGCTTTCTGTTCCTGACAGCCCACACAGTATAACCAGGCACCTCACGCTCTGGCTCCCACAGCTAGAAGCTGCTCCCACAGCCATGCTTTCTCCACCCTGATGGTCCATATCTCTTGGACTGTAATCCAGAGTGAAGCCTCCATCATTTATCGGCTTCTGTTAGATGTTTTGTTGCTGTGATGTCAAAGTAACTAATACAACAGAGCAGAACTGATTTGGGGGTACAGGAGGAGAAGTTCCCCAAGCTACTGCTCCTTTCCATTACACCATGGGGCTGACCAATGACAAGAATGTAGTCCAGTTTCTTCAGGCTCTAGGAGAGCCATTATGAAGGCAGACATTCAGCCTGTTCCTGAAGATGAAGGGGCTGCTGCAACCTTGGAGAGATAGATCATCACCCACTGGTGACTTTAAGATTTATCTTGGTGGTCACACAATACTGCCAGACAGATCCATGGGTGACTGAGGGCCTTGGAGCTGGCTTCAGAAGATTAACCAGGCAAAAGCTGTTCTCATCAGAGAGGAAGCAGGAAGCAGGGGAATCTGTGAAGGAAGATGTGTCCTGGGCCATGTGCTTTGTTGGCAAATTCAGTAGAAACACTCTCTGTGCTGTTTCCTCCCTACCTCTGCCCATCTTTGTTTCCTTTTTCTTCTCTTCTCTTCCTTTTCTCCCTTTATTCCTCCTTCTGTTCTTCCTTCCTTCCTTCCTTCCTTCCTTCCTTCTTTCCTTATATCTTTTTTGAGAGAAGGTCTGTCAGTATAGCCTAGGCTAGCCTTGAACCTGTGATGCTCCTCCTGTTTCTTCTTCAGGGATGAGATTACTCATGTACTTACCTGTGTCTGGCTTCCATGATGTATCTCTCGAGATCCTTCCGAAAGTCTTTTCCCACTCTCCATAGTATCTTCTTCAACTCTGTAGAAGGCTCCAGAAAAATCAACTGTTCTCTCTCTCCTTCAGAAGTGGAGATCCACTACCTTTGATTTTTTTTTTTTTCTTAAAATCTCCCAAAGATGAACAGAGAAGATCTTCGGTCTTTAAGGGATCATGAAGGGAAAACAGTATCATGAGAATAGTTTCAGAAACAGTTAATAAGCCAAACTCTGTAATCCTTGTTACCATACCTCATACACAGGGTTGTTTTTTTTTTTTTTTTAAGACAAAGTCTCCCTATTTAGCACAGTCCGGTTTTAAATTAGCGATCCCCTTATCTCTAACTCTCAAAATCCTGGGATTAAAGTATGCCTGGCCTTTACATACAATTTCCCAAAGAGTTCCATAGGGGAGTGGGCTAGGAAAGCCTGAAAGATGTAAACATGTGCTTGGGTGTGGCTCATTAAGATAGATCTCCATGAATAATAAAATAATCCCTGGGCTCAAAGGACACCTGACTGATAGCAAATTGCAAAAAGTGAGCTTCCTTTTGCTGTGACTGCACTTTCACAGTTTAATATTCTTCAAAGATCCTTTCTCACTCACTTTCCCAGTGCCTTCTGATGTTTCTTTACCAAGGTCATGGGGTCATATGACCTCTCTTCCAGCAGAAGCAGACAGGTGTCTCTTGGTACTCAGTAGGTGGTGACTCCTCTGAAGATTCAAGAATAAGTTACATAGATTGCTTCACTGGTTGGTTTCTATCTTTGCTGACATATAGTTCAGGTCCCCAAAGCTAGGATCCATGCCTCTGCTCTTCTGTCTGCAACTTGTCGGTGGCTTTATCTCCCAATGGTCATGTTTATTACTCTCTTCACAAGCAGTGAATGGCTGGACTTGGGGCCTTATCTCTGAGACGTGCTAAGTCTCAGGTGTTAAGTGTGTGCCATTACCCTTATCTCGAGTCCAGGGGTCTGGAGAGATCTTCAGTTCTTATCTAAAGTTTTCTGTAGATGTTAGCAAATACAAGTATGGAGGAGTGGGCTAAGACAGCCTGAAAGGGGTGAACATGTGTTCGGACATGGCTTTGCTAAGATAGGTCATCCTGAATACTAAACTAACCCTTGGAATCAATAGACATCAAGCTGCAAGAAGTGAGCTTCCATTTTCTGTGACTGCACTTACACAGTTTGAGGTTCTTTGTCTGGCACCAGAAAATAAGTCAAGAGAACAAGACAGAGAAGGAGAGAGAAAGAAGCAGGATCAGAGGACATGGGTGTAGACACTCAGGCCCCATTGTGTCCTTTGTTTGAATTAGGAAACCAGGATTTAATGAGATAAGAGAGGGAAGAGATGATTAAATATAACCAGAGACTGAATGTGTGGTGAGAGAAAGCCAAGAGCTGGTGAAGCAATCCAAAAATATCAACCAGAAGTTTTCCTCCTTCGGTATGGGTGGTCTCATGCCACTCCCTTGTCTGCACATCTTCTGACAGTGGAGAATGATGAGACCACCCACTGGATGTGATAAGTCTTCAGAACTTTCATACTGTTATTCCCTTTCTGTGCTAAGATTTTTTTTTTAATAAATTGTGACAGAGAGTAGCAACTGCTTTTAACAGATTACCATGAAGATCTAGGAAAACCTTCTCCAGAAAGATACAAGATTTATAAAGATGACCAATTGTCACCATCATCACCATCATTGTTGTCATCATTACTGTCACCATCATCATCACCACCATCACCATCATTATCATCACAATTGCCGTCATCACAATAATCATCTTCACCATTATCATCATTGTCATAGTCATCATCATTTAACAGTTCCGACTCATACATCCCCCACGCTAGAATCATAGAGTGTCGGTGATTCATCTTATGGGAATCTGGCATCAGTTCAAAATGGCAGACTTCTGGGTATTTAGCAGCCAAGACTATGATTTCAACAATTGAAAATTGCATGCCTACTATATAATATGTTAAAACTATAGTGAACTTTAAAATAAGAATAATAATGTTAACTGTTGTCATTTGAGTGTAAATGACTTCTAGAAATCTGGCCAGCACTAGAAGTGAATTGACACCACCTGCTGCATAGAAAATAATCCACAAGGACCTTTCAGTACCTGTCAGTCACTCTCTCAATCAGCATGTGAAAGGCAGCTAAGGATATCTATAGAGCTCTTCTGAAGATAGCCTTCCAGAAGCCAGTCTGCTTCTGATGGATGGACATTTCCCCAGGGCCCTGGAGTGACTAATAAATACTAACAGTAGACTAACATCTGGTCCTCCACACGGCCAGTTTTCTTTTCAACATAAAGAACCTACTCTTTAATCCAGTTTTGGATTTGTTTCTATGTTGCTGGAGGTCTCATGGCCCTCACTGCATGGTTTAGATGAAACATCCAGTTCTGAAAAGCTGTTATACTTCCGACCTAAGAGGAGATCCACATAGGATCGGCCTTCATCTCAGGATCTTCCCCTTTTGCATTATTTTTGCTGAATCAAAGGATTAGAATTTTGCTTGCACCTAAGCAAGATGGTCTCTGATACTTGACTATATCAGGATGTTCATGGAAGTGGACTTTTAAAATAGACTTATTTTCTAATAGATATATGGTTAGGATTTAAATACCAAGTTTATCTCCCAGAGCCAGACCAAATCTGTATACTTCACTCTGTTTACTTGGTTTCTGAACCTAAGGAAAACATTGTCTGGTCTTTAATATATGCCTTCTGCCTCTTGGGAAGTATATTTATGCTCCTATTTTCCAATGTTCAATTTCCTACACTATGTATTGACTCTCCATTCTGAAATATAATTTCTTAGCTTCTGACTATGCACTCATTATAAGGCACATACACACACTCCCTTCTCTAATCCTCAGAGTCAACTTTGCAACAGATATCTGTTACTGAACATGAATTACTGCAGAAGTTAGTGCCATGAAGGAATAAATATTTACTCTTGTGTCTAAGGTGAATGGTTCTGGCTCCAAGTCTTTTGTGAACTTGAAATTCCCTGGGGATCCTTCGTGGCATCTACGAGCCCTTTGGCCTTGTAAAGGACATTCATCGGTTCTCATTACTCTGCGTTCTGTGACTGTATAACTCCTGTAGCCAATCAAAATCACAATTCTCTTCTCTACAACTTTTCTATTCTTTTTGGTGCTAAACTTATCTCACCCATTTGCTTATTTTTCAGAGATACTTATCATCAATCTTTCCTATGAACCAAGCCAGCCTTCTTCCCTAAATGTGCCAGCTGTTGTTTCCACTCTGTCTTCTCTCTTGCTTATTTCTCAAGTTTCTCTTCTTCCTGTCTAGATTTGACTCATTGGGCTTACAGCACAGAATCTGTCTTGGGACTTCCTGTCACTCCTATTCTAGGGTTTCATCTTTTTAAAAGTTCTATTTACATTTTATTTTCTTGTTGATCAACATGTATTAAGTATACATATTAATGGGGCCCAATGTGATGTTTCAGTGCATACACACAGCATGCATCATCAGACCCAGCCTGTCTTCATTTCTCTTTCCCTCCGCCCACCCCAGCTCTCCAGAAATCACTATTCTACTTTGACTTTTTACAAGTTCCCACATATGAGAGAGAAGATTTGGTCCTTAAGTTTCACAGTTAGGCTTATTTCATGTGACAGCATGCCTTTCTGTTCTATCCGTTGAGTCAAAAGAATGCATCTTTTGTGGCTATGTAATATTCAATTACATATACGTATTACCCTTTGTTTATCTATTCACCAGATGCTGGGCATCAAATCGATTCTATAGCTGAGCTATTATGATAAAGGTACTTCACAGAGATCCCTGTGCTTGGTGTAACTTTCTTTCCTTTGGATATGTAACCAGAGGTAAGATAACTGGATCACAGGGTTTTCCATAATGACGAGACCAACTGCCATCTCTGCCCGCAGTGTTTGAGACTTCATTTTCTTCTACACCTACCAGCATTTACTTTTCTAGCCTTTTGCTAACAACTTTTCTAACTGGAATGAGATGATACCTCATTGCAGTTTTGATTTTTATTTCTCTGATAGAATGATATAGCATATTAAAAAATGAAATTATTGGCCGGTCTGCATTTCTTCATTTGAGAAATGTCTGTTAAGATCTCATGGCCATTTTAAAATTCAAACATTTGTGGCTTTGTTATTGTTGCTGTCATTGCTAAAGATTTTTTAGCACCTTATATACTCTGATATAAATCCTTTGTCAAGTGAATGGTTGACAAATACACTCTGGCTCTGTGTCACAGGGCATCAATTTTATAAAGACTAACCACATTGATGGTCTTCCTGCCTTCTGGCCTTCAGTTGACTTCAGTGGGGGAAAGCATTGGGATTATTTGTTCTCTAGCTCATTCCCTGCTGGTTGATAGCCACATGGACACTTCTCATGTTTCTAACTTCAGGATTCAGCTTCCTGCCCTTCTGGCCTCAGGCTATGTCACCATTCTGCGCAGTAGGTTCACTGTACATTGGTCACTGGCTTCTTTGGATCTGGTGAAATAGGACACCTGTGCCCAACAAGGTGCATACAGCAGGTTTCTTACCTATGGATAGACAGCAAGGGACAAGATAAACCCAGAATTCATCACCAGTTGGTTCTCCAAGGCTCAAGCTGCTTGTGGTAGATGGATTCACAGCTGGCTGTGCCACTGGTCCTGAAGGACCCCAGCAAAGGCTACCCTGGAATTTTTCTACCAGTCCAACCCAACCTTCTGTTTTGCAGCAAGAGTCCCATTCTGCCCAAGGTATCTAGAGTGCATAGTCTATTCTTTAACTTACTAGGAGGCTAAGTGATCAGCCACTTCTGTTTTCTCTGCTTCCTCAGCCACCTGTAGCTGTGCCTTTAGGTTTTATCAGGATGCTATCTGGGAGAGGAACAGTTTTTTGTGACTTCCTCTGCTGTAGTTGTTAGTTACCCTTTCTCTGGATGCCTCATTGCCTAGAATTCTCTGGCTTCAGCTTTCAGTTCCTGTAAACATCAGTTGTATGGGACCCAGTGTCTCTCAGTCCTTGTTGGTATTAATTGCATATATTAATTACATATATTTACCCAGACCCTACATCTGTGAGTTTGAGCCCCTTTTTATTGCTTACCTGTGTTTCAGTGACATTTCTGGATAGAAAAAAAGAATGAGTGTGCCAACACCTCTATGTGAACACTTAGTCAGGCTCTTATATCAAAAATACAGATTGATTATTATTCCTGTGGATGTTTTTCATGGTGTTTAAAAATGGAAGCTATTGCAGGATGTGAATTATTTTCTCAAGCAGTGGCTATGGCCAGATGTCTTTATGTTTTCATTGCACTGTCTTTAAGCCTCACCAGGAGACTCAGGGTGTTGAATAGGCCTGCTCAGTCATTTTTGCTTGCTCCTCCAAAAAAAGCCAGTTAGAAATATGACTTTTCTTGGCTGCACAATCTGAATTGCTTCCAGGATTGTTTTCCCACATTTTCCCTTCTAAAAAACTACTAGGGATATTTCCATCTATCCAGAAATCAGTTCTGGTCACTTAGGAATTCATTGCTTGCTAAGCCCAGATCACACAATAGCCTTAAGCTGGAAATTTCCAGCAGGGTACCCCACTGCTTGTCCTGGGGCTGGTACTACTTTACGTACTGCTGCCCATGAACACAGGCTTATTATCTCCAGATCAGAGGATGTAAGGCTCCATTCCTGGCCCTCATATCACCCAGTAGGCGGTGAGAGATAAGCTCTGGTCTTATACACTTGAACTTATGGTTCTTGAACTATTTTGCCTCCTAACTTCCATTTCCTGCTGGTAAGGCTAAACTTGGATTCTTCAGATAGTTTCTCAGGGATGAGGCTCCCATCAAAGGGCTCTATCAACTCATTCACTCAGGTCTTTGATCATCTGTCTAAACATCGCCATTGCAAGAGGGAGAATAATTCTGCCTCTAGTAGCCTCAAATTCTATTGGTACAAGTTTCACGGAAGAAGCTCCAGCATACTGCATCCACTAACTCCAATTTACACCCAACTCCCTTCTCTATCAGGAGGCCCCCTGCTCTTTCTAACAGGCCTCCTCTGATTGCTCCTTAATACAGATGAACATAACTTTGTTTGCTGGGATGATGAGCTCATGGCTATAAAACTGCCAACCTCTAGGCTTCCTGAGATCAATCCCATTCATCATATGTGCATCTGTAGCCCAGAAACCCATGGGACTTCTAGATTATCCCCCTTTTCCACTCCACAGAGCTCCCTCCCTCCCTCCTGTGAAGATGGTAGTACACAGAGATTCAAGAGGGAACCTATTACCTCTTTCCAGCGCCACTGGATGACCGTGACCTACTGCCGAGTACAGCTGAACAGGTGGACAACACAATTTAAGACAAAGATCTCCAAAGTAAACCTCACAATATGTTATGAGGAGATAAATTATAAATTAATACCATGCTTAAAAACAACCTATGCACATATTCTGGCCATAGATAGATAAATAAATGCTATGATCCGCGATTAAATATCTTCTTTTTTTCTGATTACAGTGCATACCTACAATTAGGCAAAGCAGCAGTGTCCACTAGATGGATCTGGAAAGACAAGAGACCTTAGTCACTATTGTGCTAATGTGATTAATAATCTCCTTTGAAGGCTAGCTGTCATATGTGTAGGTATTATGCCACTGAGGCTCTTTTTATTTATCTATACAACAACAAAGCCTCTTTGCTTTCAATTTTCTGGAAATTTGCCTCCCAAGACACTTAGAGCCACACAACATTAAAAATTTAGATCTATATCATCAGAATTGTGGTGTTGATGCTGTTTATAACTACATCTTGTCACCTATGTTGACATAAATTTTAGTATCTTTTCTATTTGTGAGTCTAATGCTCACTTTAAATTTCTGTGTGGCTGTGTGTTTAATTGCTGCCACCTGGGTGGGAGGAGCGGCTTGATGCTGATAGGTTTAAGGAGTGAATCCATTCACACAGCATGCCAAGACACACTTCTGTATTGTTGGGGGCAGGTGCTGACCAGCCTTTGGCCCTGGCTCACCCAGTGGAACTCATATAAGACCACAGGGAAATGGCAGGTGATGATTTGACAGTAGCAAGCTGCACGGTGGACATGAGCAAAAGATGTGGAGCTGAGAATCAGAAAGTTTCAATGGGATACTCTGCTAAGGTCAATGACTTGGGCTTTACATTTGAAACTCACATTGTCTTGTTGTGTGTTTCTTACTCTATAATCAGCCTTTAAGAGAACCTCCTTTGCTCTCTACCATGTATAGATCCCTGTATTCCCAAACCTGGGTGGTCTATGGCAAGCAGAATGTTGAGGATAGTAATGCACCCCTTCTAAACTTAGGCGAAAATCACATTATGGCTTTGGTCTTGGCTGTTCTGTCTCATTGTGCTTCTTTCTTGGACCATTCTATCTAGGGAAACTGAGGTTTCATGTTGTGAGCACCTACCTCTGGGCTAAGTATTAGGTATACAGACACCTTAGTTTGGGTTCACCCCTCTCCTAACACCCATATTTTTGATATCTTGGTTCCTAGATGGATCACTAGAACCCTTAGGAAATTAAGCCTAGTGGAAGGGAATGCACTCTTGAAGAAATGGGATTCTGGTTCCTTCTATTTTCCCTTTGTTTACTGGCTGGCACAAAGTGAGCAGCTTCCTCCAGCACACCCACCCACTGTGTAAGAACACCCTCCCTGGCTGTAAGCCCCCAAATGACAGGCTCAGGCAGTCAGAGACTGACAACTCAAGACCAAAGAAACTTGTCCTCTTTTACATTTTCTTATCTTGGGTATTTTGTAATAGTAATACAAAACTGACTAGCATAGCAGAGATGAGAACTATTCCTTCTTTATAAAATACTTCCATCTTGTAGGGGATAGGGCAGCATTATCAAGCAGATCCAATGTAGCATGGTAGATGAGGACAATTACTACAGTGGAGCAGACAAGCTGTCCATGGGGTTCAGGAAGACTACCGTTCCTCCTGCTTTGGTTTGCTGAAGAATTGCCTTTTAAACTTCAGGAAAGAAAATAAATGCCTTTCAGGTGCCTGGGGAAAAGGAAAGGAGTGGACCCTTTAGGCAGACAGCTGTGCCTACGAGGGTAGAGGATTGAGCTCAATAATTTAGTGGGAGAAAATAACTTTTTGAAGCTTTCATTTATGAGTCCCACTGAAAACATTTTTTAAAATGTATGAAAAAGATGTTCTCTAACATCTTCTGTCTCCTCAAGGTTTAAATTATGAGCGATCACGCGAAAATCTTAGACCACTTGAGAGCATCACTGTCCAGTACGGTAGGCTTCAGATATGTGTGGTGGCCATTTGGTTCATGAAACATAACTAGCCCAAGTTAAATATGCTGGAGTGTAAACTGCCAAAATTTGAAGACAGACCAAAGAAAAGGGAGGTTTCTCATTAATAATTTTAACACTGAGTAGGAGAGATGGCTCAGTCAGTAATGTGCTGGCTGTGTTAACTTTATTCCTAGTTTTAAAAAAAGTCATGTGCTGACAGTCACATAATATGATATGACATAATATATGTAACATATATGTAATATATAATATATGAACTTTATACTTTATAATATATAATTAATATATAATAAGATACTCAAATGATAATATAATATGACATAATACAATATATGTGATATACATTATGTATAATTTATACTTTATAATAGTATAATATATGATTTAGATATAATATATATAATATATACTCATGTGATAATTCCAGTGTTGGAAGAGCAGAGATAGGAGATTCCCAGGGCTCTTTGCCAGCCAGCCTGGCTGAATCAATGAATCTAAAACCCAAGAGACACGACATTCTGGAGAACAGTCAGGGTTGACCTCTTACCTCCACACACATGTGCATGTGCACATAGATGAGCACACATCTGCATAATCAAAACTAAATACATTTAAAACGTCTTGATAAAAAAACTTAACATTGATGTATGTTAGCATATTTTTAATACATCGGGTTACACAGAGCACATCATTAAGATTAATTTCATCCATTGTGCCCTTCTGCAAACAGGCCACTGAGATGTTTAAAATTCTACCCATGATTTTCCAGAGTGGCTGATATTTTCTTCTATGGCACAGCCCTGGTTAGTTGGCTATGACAGAATAAATCAGGAGAGCTGAAGGTGCCAATGCCATCAGATGTGACAAAGGCATGGGATCAAGGCACCCTGCAGGATTCTCCATGTTCACTCTGAGCTAAATGGTCCAGAGCTAGGTGAAATGTAGCTGGGGAACAGGTTATGTGAAGTTTCAGATTCCAGAGCAGAGTTCCCGGGAGCTGGGTGGCCTCAGACATGGAAGTCTAACACACCATCTTGGTACCCGGTACGTGAGAATGCTTCCATAATTCCCTTTCCCGGCTTCACAACCCTGAACTGTTTCCAGTGCAGGGCTATGCAGAGCACCAGCATCTTTTCTCTCCTCTGCACCCCCACATCCCTTTGGTTCTGCTTCTCAGGGTTTCAGCTGCTCATATTCAACTGCAGCTCAAAATATTAAATGGAAAATTCCAGAAATAGAATTCCATACCTTTAGTAAATTTTACTGTAGTACATTATCATAGTGATCCTATTTCATTATTTGTTGTTGTAAATGCCTAATTGATAGACTTTATCATGAATATATATATATATATATGTATATATATATATGGAAGCCCTTAGTTTGTGGTTTTAGGTGTCTATACAACACCTTAGGAAGTAGCTCACATGGTGGGGGTATGTAGTGGCACTGTGACATTTATTGTTGCATTACAGTAGGGAGATACGGGTTTTGCTAAAAGAAAGGGAGAGCTATACATACTGGACAACAGAGGGAAGGTTGATTGACTTCTTCAGACTTAAATCTAACCTGTTCCTATCCTTGTGTTTTACAGGTAGGTCTGAGAACTTATCAAGTTCCTACCATGCTGCAGGATTGAGGTCTTCGCTGGGTGAGTTTTGGGTTCACCCATAGGCTGTTTAATTTCACAAGGGGCAAGAGACCTGGCTATTGCCTGAGAGAGACAATAAGAGCTTTTCAGATTCGAAGACTATCCACTGGTCCCTAATCTTAGAGACTGACAAGGCTGATATCTGAGGACCATCCCAACCCTTGACCATGCTCTGTACTGAGGCCCTGGCTCTGTTCTACTTATGGACATTAAATTGTTAAGTGACCTGGGCCAAAGCTGCTGCATCCCCCTGTGGCGTTATGTCCTTATTACTTACTCAGCTTCTGGATTAGAAAAACCAGGGTGCTCTTAGATTTTCCTTGGGACATTTTTAGAATACTGTGTCGATAAGAACATTGTGTCTCTCAGGCAGAAAGCTCTTTGATGAGGATAATTGAGTATGTTCCAGGACTACCTGTAAAACAGCAATATTATAATAGTACACTGCCCAGTGCTCGGGATGTTACCGGGAGCAGAGATGAACCCTGGGCTTTCTAAGTTACTTCAGACAGCTCAAATAACTTTGGTCTGAAGTACTTCCACACAAAAGAGCTAGGAAGACTTCTTCTCC
The DNA here is from genome assembly GCA_004025045.1 of Sigmodon hispidus. Taxonomy (NCBI): domain Eukaryota; kingdom Metazoa; phylum Chordata; class Mammalia; order Rodentia; family Cricetidae; genus Sigmodon; species Sigmodon hispidus. The sequence continues at coordinate 13,941 of PVIH01000615.1, forward strand.
TAATGGGAGACCAGTTATTGCAGAGTCTTATGGCCGAACTCAGCAGGAGTTTGAACAATGGAGATGCATTGTCTCATTCTTTAGAAAGCTGGGAGTCAAAGGTCCAGCAGGGTGGGTTCCTTCTCTGGCTTGGGAGGGGAATCTTCTTCAGAACTCTTTCCTGGATCTGGCTGTTTGCTCAGGGGCTTAGGTGTTTATTGGCCTGTAGACACCTCACTCTGCTGTTCATCTTAACTCACATGGTGGTCCTCACCCTACCCCCATGCATATGGCTTGAACCCACATTCTGCCTTCTTGTAGGGGTC
>PVIH01000615.1:14345-317345 GCA_004025045.1 Sigmodon hispidus
CTCCTCCTCCTCCTCCTCCTCCTCCTCCTCCTTTCAGACAGAGTCCCAGAATGACCTCTGATTCAGTATATACCCAAGAATGAACTTGAAGTTCGTCTTGCCTCCACCTCTGCCTCTGGGGTGCTGGGATTACAGGTATGATCCACCATATTCAATTGTACTCAGTACTGAGAAATGACCCAAAGCTTGGGTGCATGCCAGGGAAGCAGTCTACTGACTTGCATATATCCCCAGCCCCAAATGAAGATTGTAAATGCAATTAATAAAAGTAAGAGGTCATTGGAGTCTATTTTAAATCAACTTTTTATTTGGAAAATAAGTTTAGTTTTAGAGAAAAGTTACAAAAAGAGGTCTAAGTTCTGGCTTGTTTTCTGTTATCTTACATTGCGGCAGCACCTTTGTCAAAACTGCCTTGTAAACATTGGTCCAAACGACTAGCTGATCTCCACCCTTTGCAAAGAGTTCATTAATTTCTCAGTTAATGATCTTCCTTGTTCCAGATAACAGTCCAGGGATCTATGGAACATTAAGGTGACATAGTACCTTAGTCTCTGGCCTGGCCTGTGATAATTTCTTACCTGTTCTTTTTAAAAATTTTGAAGCATGCATGGCAGGCATTATATAGAATCCACTTGATTTTCCTAATATTTTTGTTAGAATTAGAATTAGTTAGAAGGTCTCATTCTGAACTCTATATATTTCAGGTACTCTAAACTGTGTCGTGTAAACTGACCTTGAACTCACAACCATCTTCCCACGTCAGCCTCCCAAGTATTGAGATTACAGGCATGAGCCGCCACAATGTGAATCATAGCAACTTAAAAATAAAATCAGGGACACTATGTGTGTGGTGGTTGGCTTTCCTCCCCAGAGCTTTCTGTCAAAACATGAAGACTTGAGACCTTGATGCTTTATGGGAAGCAGAGCATGCTATCTAGGGCTTTCCCAATGTGTAGACTATAACACGGTGGCAAAACACCATCTATCTCACATCCAGCACTCATGCGTTAAGCTGGGAGCCTGAGGGACAGCAGCCACTGTTAGATTAATGAGAAATAAACTTCACCACATAGAAAACCTGACAGCTAGAAAACCTATCTGTCACAACACTAGGGGCTGGAGGAAGGAGAAACAGGGTTTCCCGTGAGAACCAGTTGCCATGAGCCTGCTCCACTGTGAGCTTTCGGTCAGAAGTCACACTACTTACATGGACTGATAAAAACATCTTTTTTAAAAGATAGTTTTAAAAAAATCCTACACTAATATCATCATCAGGTATATTTTGTGTTTAGATTTACATATATCTCAAAATATAATGTCTGGAAACAAAACTCTATATACAGTGAATTTTTAAATAAGCTATGTGATCAAATAGATTGGTAAAGAAACAGTGAATGGAGAACCAGAAGATTGACTAAACAGACCAGGCTCATGTGATCCCATGAGCCAGAGTTGGAAAATATGAAAGACAGGCTAAGAGAAAGAAAATGTGGGCTGGAAGCTGCCTGATTAAACAGCTTTCAGTGATGGAAATATTCTAACTAGCCACAGGTGGCCAAGGCAGGAGAGTACTGGTTAACTGCTGTCTAATCAGTGCTCCAGAAGGGATGATTAGAAGGGGCAGAGACACAATCCAAAGAGATAATGGCTAAGAAGTTTCTAGAATTAACCAATCACACTGATATTTCTCCTAGAAATCTCTGAAGTCTTCTTTTCTGTTCCTATAACCTTAGGTTAAGGTCACAGTCCTAAAGGGTCAAATCATGGCACCAGCATCAGCTCAGCTCTGGTGAGGTTCTCATGGTAGCTGAGGCGCATTCAAAAGTGCATGTGGGCAGAACAGATCATGTCTTTAAACAGAGAGCCAGAGGAAGGCTGGGATCCCATGGTCCCTTCCAAAGGCACACACCCAAACTTACCTAAGGACTGGCCACATACAGGTTCCACCAGCTCTGAGTGCTGCTACCCTGGGCATCAAGTCTGCAACTCACAAATGGCTAGAGATAGATGCAACCATGTCTAAGTAAGATTAATACAAATAACTGACGCCTCTAGCCTTCACAGGCAAATTGCACAGTGGCAGGGAGGGTGAGAAAAGGAGATAATTACAAGGTAGCCAGTGAGAAGGAGCAGATCACTGGCCAGGGAAATGGAGATTTGGTTGATCTGTGTTTTGCTTTTCTCCTTTGGGGTGTGTGTGTGTGTGTGTGTGTGTGTGTGTGTGTGTGTGTGTGTGTGTGTGTGTGTGTGTGTGTGTCGGGGGGAAGGGCCAGAGGTCAATGTCAAATCCTTTAGTTCTTTTCCACTCCATTTTTTGAGACCTGGTCTCTCATGAAGTCTGGAACTCCCCAAGTCCTAGACTAGCTGAACAAGTCCCATGGAGCCTCCTACTCTTGCCTGCTTGATGCTGGGATTCCAGCCATGTTCTCAGCACCTGCTTTTACACTGAGGCTGGGGACTGAACTCAGGTCGCCACACTTGTGCAGGAAGTGCTGTGCCAGCCGAGTTGTCTGCCCAGTCCTCGAGTGCACTTCATCTACAGTGGTGAAAATGTCTAGGCAGAGGAGGAATATCTAAGGTACGGCCGGAGGAAAGTGGTCCATTCATAATGCTTTATCCTGTGAAAAGAAAATGTTTTATGAATGGGATTGAACTGGGTGTGTTGGTGCATAGCCGTTACGCCAGCACTAGGGAGGCAGCCTGGGCTACAGCAGAGACTGTTGTAAAACTAGAATAAATGAGGCCAAAACAAAGACAAACTACAAGTTTATCACAGAGAGACTGCCATTAAGGAAACTTCTGGAAGATTCCTACAACAGAAGGAAGTTTATGCCAAATGAGAGGTTGAAGATGCAGATAAAAGTGATGAGAAAGATGTAGATACACATAAATAAAAATAGCTTCTGGTTTATGTAGAAAAGCTGGCGGAAGAAACAGAAACAATTACAAAGGAGAGCATTTCAGTTGGGAGAGGACTGATCTGAGCTGAGACGGGAGCATAGTTTTTACCTTTTCCAAAGGAACAGTATCACTAAGGACACATCCAAGACTAACTTGCAAAGAGCCAGAGACTAAAATAGGATGGAAAAGTAGACTCCTGATACCCTGTGCAGAAGAAAGGCTACACATTTTAGCAGGTCAGTTATCGAGTATGGTCAACATGACCTATATAAAGAAGGAGAATAGACCTTTCCAGAGGGCATGGAATATTAATGCTCTCTGGAAACTGAAAAGCTTTAAGTACTGTTGTCCCCAAGAGACTGGCCTCAGGAATGGAATACAGGTCAGTGGTAGGGTACATTTTCTACCACTTGTGCATGTACAAGGCCCCATGGATTGTCCCCAGCACTGTGAACAAATGATTAGAATTACAGCATAGTCTCAGCTCACAAATCCATTTAGAAATAGTATAACAATTCAATTCTACTTAATTTTAAAAGTTTTTCTTTATATTCACTTGTTTTATGTGTATGAATGTTTTGCCCACCGTGTGTGTGTGTGTGTGTGTGTGTGTGTGTGTGTGTGTGTGTGTGTGTGTGTGATGTTCATGCCTGGTGTCAATGGAAGCCAGAAGAGGGTATCAAATTCACTGGAACTTCAGATGATAGTAAGCCAACATGTGGGTGCTAGGAATTGAACCCAGGCTCTCTGTGAAAACAATAACTGCTCTTAATCACTGGCTCATCACTCCTGCCCCTTACTTATTTGTAAATGGAACATATGTGCATATTCATTCACATAGGTTTCTGAATAAATTATGAATCATAAAAGAAATCTCAATGAAAAATTTAAAATTATTTGGTACTGAATAGTACCTAACATTTTAAACCAAAACTTGGGGATACTGATAAGTAAGTATTTATGAAGTCAGTGCCTACAGCCACAAAGTAGGAAGGGCTATAATTATTACACAAAGCATCAAATTAAGAAATTAGAAAGTATACAGTAAAATGAATCCCCCCAAAGAGTAAGAAGAACAGATATCTATTAATATGACATGTCATGGTTATGTCATTCAGTTATTCAACAAATATTCATAAAGTGCCTTGTACATTATGAAGAAAAGACCAAGTTTCTAACTCTCAAAATTCCTTTCTCAACGGGGAGTAGAAAGCATATGAGAGAATGAATGATATCATTTCAAGTCCTGAGATACACATTAATGGTAAAGAATACAACAGAATAAAAGTATAGAGCATATTTTATGCTGCAGACTGTCTTCCAAGGACAGGAACCTGAGTAGCCATTAGGAAATATAAAAAGCCCACATCCTGCACCATAGAATGACAGACTCCTGATGATTACTTCCCTGGACATCACCATTTGTGGCTTGATTAGGGCTCCAGATTGGAATATTGCCAATCTGAATGAAAAGTTGAAGCTAACAGGTCATTTTTCTCTAGACTTAACCTTCAGAAACTCATTTGGAACCTTTTGCTAATTCTGTCTGTTTGTCTGTTCTGCAGCTCATGTCTCCATATTCCCCCTGGATGACCTGACCTCCTAGCTGACCATCAGCTTTCTTTGGAATGTTCTCTTATGCTTTGACCATTGTCCTTCAAACGACTGTCAGGGTTAGTCCTAGTCTTCTGAGGGCCTGGTGGGATAGATGTCAGAGAGGAAGTCATGGAGTCTGATCAGGCATCCAGCTCTGTATCTTCATCTGGAAATGTGGTTGTCAGTTTGTGGTCTACAGAACCTTCCAGTCCTCTGATCTCATGGTGCTGAAGATAAACGAAGATGACGTAGTTCGGAGGAATCTGAAAATAGACCTGATGTGCGATGTCTATATGCTGTGAATAAAGGACTATTTTGGCCATGGCAGACACCATAGAAGAAGTAGGTGGAGGAAATTGGAGCATAGGTAGGAGAAGGAGGGTAGAATCAGGGGGACGTGATCAAGGCCTCCAGGAAGAAACATGTAACGAAATAGCTAAGGCATAGGCCATGTGGCAAGACGGAATAATATAAATAGGATGGAATATAAATAATATAAATGTGCCAGAGACAAAGGCCAAACAGCATGAAATTAATATAAGCGTCTGTGTGTTTCTTTGGGACTTTAGGATTGCTGGTCTGGATAAGCAGCATCAGGCAGGTCTGAACCACAGGACTAGGCAGGCCAGAAACCTCGGGTTACATACACCATGGTTGAAAAAATAGGCAACTTTCCCACTTGACTAATGTTAACTTTACTCCAAAGAAACATGGATCTCTGAGCCTTTTAGGCCAGGCAGAGATCAGGGGAAGGAGAGGTAGAGCTGTCACATGAGGAAACTCCTGGCTTCCAGCAGGGTGGCAAAGCCAAGTGCAGCTGGAGTTGGGAAAATTAGCAAGCATTTACAGAGGAAGTGCTGATTGAGGAGGAATCAGAAGGCCGTGGATGACTTCCATGAGTAAGGTGAAGGCCTTGACACAAGAGGACTAGAGGAGCAACATCAGGGAGAGAGGAAGCAGAGAGAGCGGATGTCATCTGGGAGGCGAATGCTGGTGCCGAGAGATGGATGCTGACAGAATGTGTGTTGTGGTTTGACTGGGAAATGTTCCCCATAGGCTTATGTGTTTGAACCCTTGTTCTCCAGCTGTTTGTGGTGCTGTTTTAGTAGGTGGGGTCTATGTGGAGGAAGTAGATCACTACTAGATGGACCTTGAGATACTACCTGCTTCTTGCCGAGTTCTCTGCTGCCTGAGCTGGTAAGATGTCAGTAACAAGTTATGCAGCAAGCTCCAATGGCCACTAGAGAGCTCTTGTCTCCCTGTATCCCTTTGAACCACGAGCCAGAGGAAGCAACTCTGCCCTCAAGTTGCTTCTGCTGGGATTTTAGTCAGAGCCACAGGAAAAGCCACCAATGCATCGACTGAGCATATCGAATTGTACTGTATGCTTTAAATCCTTTAAAAAGTATCTCCACCAAGGTGACTCCATTAGCTTTATTCAGTTCCACGCCTGCCCATCACTTACAAATGATGGATCTGAGTCTCAGACAGCGTTCTACAGAGGTAAAGCTGGGGTGCAAATGCTGCTCTAACAACAGCTATAACTGATCCCAGGACTAGAGAATTCAACTGTGCTGCCAGAAAGAAAGAGGTCTGAGCTGGGGATCTGGGGATAGTCAGCAGATGTGAGAAGCGCTGTGTCTGTGACACAGGAAGTCGTGAGTCAGGCGACTCTGGTGGTTTAGAGCCTCTTTGGAGGGAAAATGTTCGTAATGAAAGTTCTGCTTGACAGATGATAATGGCCCTAGAGGGAAGCATGAAAGAAGACAAGTGTGTACTCTGCATTATCCTAAATGCGGTTACTGCAGAGAGCAGAGCGGCATGAGGCTTGTCACTCTGCCTCTAGGGGAGGCAGCCTGTGGAGTATATAGTGACAGCCTGGTAAGCTGGCAGTGAAAGATGGAGCGCGCGCGCGCGCGCGCGCGCACACACACACACACACACACACACATGTGCTCACACACATGCACACACACACACATGCACATGCACACACACGTGCTCACACACATGCACATACGTGCATACACATGTGCTCACATACATGCACACACACACACACGCACATGCACACACGTGCTCACACACATGCACACATACATGCACATACGTGCATACACATGTGCTCACATACATGCACACACACACACACACACACACACACACATACACACGAGCTGTATACTTGCTGACGTCCTAATACAAACGTTCCTTTCATGCAAGACCTATTTACTGGCCTTGAGTTGGGGGAGATGTATGTGCATAGTCAGCCCCACAGCCTCTCAGGTGGGTCTCAGCACATCTCCAAGGAAGGTAATCAGTGCACCTTGATGTGCACAGATGTCAGGAGAGTGGCGGACTTATGTGCTCACTAACTTCTTTCCTGACAGGATGCTCCTTTTTCTTTTCTTTTTTGAAGAGATTTGCTAGAACTTAAAGAGGAATGATTAGATGATTATAAAGCTGCAAAAAAAGGAAAAAAAAAAAAAAAGAGCAAACGAGAAAAGCCTGGAGAAATCTGCCCCCTCCAGTCCACCACAAGGGCCATTTCCTAGTGCCTGCATGAGTGCCCTCAAATCATGCTAAAATGAATTAAATTATGAACAAATGAACTTGCCTCTGGTCATCTCTTCTCTCAATGTGTAGCCTGCTGGGTCCCCCCTCCAAAGACAGGAGCTATAGTTATAGGAACAAGAGAAGTGGTTTGCAGCAGTAGCCCACAGAAGTATCCATTTATTAACTATGTGGCTTCAGGCTACTTAACTCCCCTATGCCTTAATATTCTCATCTGTAAAATGGGGACATTTAAGGTAGTAACCTGACAAGGCATGTATGAGGGTTAAAATACTGCACTCAAAACAGCACCAACTACATAGGCAGTGTTAGGTATCACCACTATCACCATCGGCTGTAGTTATTGCCTACTCTTGCTTCCTTTCAGTGTAAATGAAAGCTACAATTAGCATGCACAAGTTAAAACGTATATTCATGCTTTTAAATCACCCCACATTTCAAATAACTTCTCAGTTTGAATATTGCTTAACTATAATTTCTTCCTTCTTGCAGATCAGCATCTACAGTTGAGCCCAAATGGTCTGACCATTTGGTATAAGCATTTGGGTAGGTGAGTGAATGATTTGTGTCTTCACAAAGATCATAAAGTTCAGCACCATTGGGTAAATGTCCATCTCTGTCCATTTCCTGTGATAATGGTGGTTCAGGGGACAGACTGGATAAATTAAATCTACCAGCAATCCCCAGGCTGGATCCGGCTAGTAGCTTCATTATCATTCGACTCCTAGGCTTTGTGACTCTTTTCTAAGATAGAGCTGCAGACAGATGGTTTAATGGGCTTAGCAGAGTTCTGCCCTCACCCCGAAAAGCTGTTGTGGGGTGACCCTAACAAGCAACAGATAGCCTGGAGACTTCCATCTGGGATAAAGAGCTATGAGCAGCAAAGACTTAACTTTTCTGAAGAAATTCCTGTTTCATTACCAAGAAACGTGGAGAATGTTCCTCCTGCAGGAAAGCATGTAACAGGGTCCTAGTCAAACTCGCAAATGCACCCCCATGGACATCAGAGACCCCAGGGATGTCAGAAAGAGCAAGGACCATTTTTTTTTCTGGTTTCAATAGAGCCAAACAGAGCAATCAATTGTGATTCTCACAAACAGGCAGATGTGGGTAGGATGTATGGGTAGGTAGTGTTACCTCCCTGCTCTGCAGCAATGGGTCAGAGGTTAGTGTGTATGAGACTGTCAAGGGGAAACATCTGGAGCCTGTTCCCTAGAGAGTAGTCAGCTGTAAGGAAAGCTTCACGGCCTATCATGTGACCCCCAAAGAGCCCACTTCTGCTTTCTCTTTGCCCCTTTCCACAATGGAACCAGCAGACATCAAACTCCCCCTGGGAGATTCTAGCAACTCCACCTGAATCCCGAGGAGGCAGGATCTTTGGCTCTCAAGAACCTAGAATTTGCTCATCTGAAGGTACATGGCTCTGGGAAGGAAGGCTTCTAGGGCCAATATATGTATTCTGAAGAAGACTCCATGGGACAGGGGTGTTGAGAAAGAATAGGTATCTACACAGCGCCCCACCCCCACCCCCGTTCCAAGAACCTCATTGTGGGGATAAAATGAGAATAAACCAATGGACGGACCATTTCCCAGTTGTCTCCCCACCCCCATCACTGGGATACCAAGGCCAGATCTTGGGGAGCAGATTCACTTAATGCTTCATTGGAGTTCATAAAAATTTAGTTTGGGCCACATTGAAAAGATTGAATTGGAAAAAGGGCAGTTCCTTGTTCAAACTCACTTGATTGGCAGTGGGCTGCCCTCTTTTAGATCACTGTCAAGAGGAGCACCAGCCATAAATTATTGGTCCTCCCTCCAATATGCTAGGAAGAATGCTGGTCCTCCAACCTACTTATAGCTAGAAACACCTCCACTCTCCCCATGGATGGAGATGTGCTTCAGACATTTCTACTCCATATTATTAGGATGATAATATATTAGGATAAATGCCTACTTTTATCTGGTGCTTGATTCCTCCTTACAATATCCCTTGTACTGGGGACATCTCCCTCCCAAGGTTCTGTTTTTAGACAGTTCGTATCTAACGTTTATTTCTACATAAAGCAGTTTCCAGCTCAGCCACAGCTTCCGTTCTTGTTTAATGGCTGGAAGACAGAGCACACTCATGCTCTTCTGTAAAACACATGTCTAGTGATTGGAGACACATGTCTCATTCCCCTTGTTTTCTCTTAACAAGAGAGCCAGTTGCCCATTTGTTTTTGGTATAGCTTGGATGTAAATTCTCTCACTACACTGGGGTTCTCCCGAGGATATGTTGCTGATGGGATGCCAATACTAGATACTTACACATCGCTTTGTAACTGGATGGTAACTCCTGTTCTGGAGGACCTGACACATCCTTCTGACTTCCACGGCCACTAGGTATGCATAGAGTGCACTTACACAGTGCAGGGAAAACACTCATACTTACAAAATAAATAAATAATCTTGAGGAGGAGAAGGAGGAGAAGAGGGAGAAATAGGAAAGGATGATGATGATGAGGAGGAGGAGGAGGAGGAGGAAAACATGCCCTACTGCTACGCTTTTCCTATATTTTAAAACTGTGAGCCAAAGCGATCCCTTTCTTCCTTAATTGCTTTTGTTGAGTATTTTGACACAGCAATGGATCAAGTAGCTAATATGACCAGTTTTTTTTAAAGGTTTATTTATTACATATACAGTATACAGAAGAGGGTACCAGATATCATCATATATGGTTGTGAGCCGCCATGTGGTTGCTGGGAATTGAACTCGGGACCTTGGGAAGAACAGTCAGTGCTCTTGACCTCTGAGCCATCTCTCCAGCCACTAGTTTTTTTTAAAAAAGAAAGAAAGAAAGAAAGAAAGAAAGAAAGAAAGAAAGAAAGAAAGAAAAAAGTCTGAGCAGGGGAAAAACAAACCATGTGGACTCAAGGAGGGTAACAAAAGGTCTGACCAAAGCAACCCAAGGAAGGAAGGGTTCCTTTTGAAACCACACAGTTTGAAGGTACAATTCAAAATGGCAGAAGCAGAACAGCAGGGAGTGGAGTGGCTGGCCATGCTGCACCCTCAGTAAGGAGGCAGGCGTGATGAATACCGCTGCTCAGGCGTCTTCTCCTTTTTAGTCCATATGGGATGCCAGCCCGTGGGATAGTGATGCTCACATTCAGGAGGAGTCTTTCTCTCCTTTCTGGAGCCACCCTCACAGAAACACCCAGAGGTGCACTTCCATAAGTTCCATTAAGTCGTCAGTGAAGACTGACCGTCACAGAGACCTTTCTGCTAAGGCTTCCTTCCCATCCCCTCTGTTAACCTCTGCTGACCACTTTATTCTAGTCAGTCTCAAGCTTAGGACAGTAGTTGTTTTATTTTGATTTTCATTTGTTTGCTTGATTTTAGTAGAAACTGTGTTTTGCCTTTGGCTAAACAAGACCTCTGGTGAATATCTAGAGAGCTGAAACCTTAGAGCATCATCAAACCCACCTACAAGGCATTTAAGAGAAATGTTTAGAAATCAGTGCCTTTTTTTTTTTTTTTTTTACCTTCCTCACTAGCCAGACCTCACCTTAGGACCCAGCTTCTAGAATTTTTAAGATAGTAGGGTGTACAACACTCCCTTGCAGTTTAACTATCTTTTGAGCAATTTGGATGATTAGCTAAATTTGTATAGAAATAGTAGTATCCCTTCTATTCCTATCTTTGTCCTATCCTTGCACATCTGAGGTTCCTGGGTTTTCCCATAGATGTCTGTCTTCTTGTTACTATACTCCACTCAGTGTCTTCCTCTAACAAGCAAGTTTGCCCACTTATGTTTCCACCAATGGATTTGAGTAGTTTATTTCATTCTTCCCAACCTTGGTGAAAAAAGCTTATATGTATTGCGTATGTTGTAAGAATTTTCTTATCTTCAGTCCATTTTGTTACTCACACTCTGCTGACTGAAATACAGTAAGGCATCTCAGATTACTTTTCTTCCTGGTCCCCTGGCTCACTAACTTTCTAAAAACAAAACCACCAGTAACTTTAAATTATTCCCATTGTGTTAGTCAGTGTTGTATTGCTGCGGGACTATGCTCTTGTACACTGTAAATATTTGTCACTGTAAATATTGATTTAATAAAATGCTGATTAACGAGAATTAGCTAGTCAGACAGGAAGTATGGGTGGGACAACCAGACAAGGTGAATTCTGGGAAGAGGGAGAGTAGAGGAGACACTCGCCAGACGCAGAGGAAGTAAGATGAGAATGCTTACTCAGAAAAAGGTACCCAGCCACGTGACTAAATATGGATAAGAATGTGTTAGTTTAAAAGTAAGAATTAGCCAGTAATAAGCCTGACAGTTTATAATTAATATAATCACCTTTATGTGACTATTTGGGACTAAGTGGCTGGGGGACCAGCAGGGTAGGACAGAGAAACTTTCAATTACAGTAAAGAGACATCATGACAAAGACAGCTTTTATAAAGGGGAGCATTTAATTGGGGCTGGCTTATAGTTTAGAGGTTTAGTTCATTATCATCATGCAGGAAACATGGTGTTATGCAAGCAGATATGGTTTGGGAGAAGGAGCTGAGATTTCTACATCCAGATCAGCAGGCAGCAGGCCAAGAGGGAGAGATTCTGGGCCTGGCTGAGCATTGGAAACCCCAAAGCCTACCTCCAGTAACACACTTTCTCCAACAAGACCATACCTCCTAACCTCTCAAAATAATGCCACTCCCTAATGACCAAGTATTCATACATGAGCCTGTGGGAGACATTCTTATTCAAACCTTCACACCCATTTTTTAAAATGCCATACCTTTTTATGTTCAGAACATGATTTATCTGGCATCTTTATTTCTTCTCATCAGTGCTTAGGATTATGGCATCCTTTTCCACCCTCTCAACTGGCATTCCTCTTTAAAGGCTTCTCATGGCAGAGGTACTCAAAAGTATCCTTAAGCATGCCTCTGCTTACACAACCTGGTTTCAATAGTACTGATTGGTTCCTTCCATAGGCAGATGTGAAGTGGAGTTAGAGTGGCTAGCTACTTTGAATTGATGCTCAGGAATAGAAATGGGTAGGGGTAAGGTGGGAGGGAGCATGAGACAGTGATACAAATCTGACCACTTCTTTTTACCAGCTTATCTTGTACATTGCCTCCTTTCAGGGTGTTATCTTCCCCTTACACCAATTTCTGTTAGCTCAACAAGGAAGGCCACAGTCAAGCTAGTCTTGAGAGGATTCCTAGGTTGGCAGAAAAGTTTGAATGCTTGGATCATGGTCTTATTTAATTATTGATTGAAGCTAAGACTGAAACTTCAGCTTAAAGCTAGTGTATGTGAAAAAGGACAGTAGTGGGCTGTACTTCCCAATGCAGAGCAGAATCCCTGGTGTATTATTTACTTATCATGGTTTGGCTCACAGTTTGAGGTGTGGTCCATCATGGTGGCCAGAGCCCGAGGCTGCCTGCTATCATTTTGCAATCAGGAAACAGAAAGCCACGAATGCCACTGCTCACCTCATTCTGTTTTTTGCTTCAGTCTTTGATTCCAGCCCAGGCAACAATACTGAGCACATTTAGGGAGGATTTTTCTGCTTCAACTGTCTTAATCTAGAAACTCTCCCATAGACATCTCCGGAAGGTTGCTCCCATAGTTATTTTAAATGCGATCGAGTTGTCAATAAAGATCAACTACTATCCCTGGTAAATATATCCTTCTTAAGGCAGGATTTCCCCATTTGCAACAGTGATGGACCAAGGATGGAGGAAGGGACATCTAAGCAGATTGCCTAAAATTGTGCGTTCTTTCCTGCTACCCTTGTCTCCTCCTGCTTATCAGAATGTTAATCAAATACCAGTGCACTGAGAGGCTGACTCCTTTCCTTGCCTGTTGGTCCCTGGACACTGGACTTCAGACTTTCTAGGCAGCTGCCCACTACTTATTTAGACTTATTAAACCTAAAAGCCAAAACACATGAATGAAAAGAAAAAGATTCCCAAGAAGTCACAGGGAATCCTGGTTGCATGCCTTCGTTCCCAAATAGTGTTGGAGACAAAAGCATTTAGCATAGTATGGGTAGGGGTGTGTGTGATTCATTTCTGTGTATGTACTGTATGACTAGGCCCGTGATACAGATTGTTTATGGGGCATCCTTAGATGTCCAATGGGAAGGGATTCCCTTGGATATTTCCAAGCTCCTGTTGCCATAGGATAGCTAACTCTTGAAGATTCTTTGGGGGATACAGTCCCTTGTCTCTTTTTATCAGATAGATTCTGCTCAGACTTAAACTCAGTTATTGTCCTGGCAGCCAAGGGAGGAAGTCAGATGAATTTTTTTATGATAAAGGGAATAGAGGGACATTGTCACTTTTGCCATTTTTTTGCCACAAGGAGGAAATGACAACTCTATACAAAGAAGTCAGCCATCTCTGCAGGCTTTACAGGATGGAAACCTGTGTAACCATGCTGTTAGAGGCATGCACCAGGTATCCCCTGCCTTGTGAGTGTCGTGGGCTCTCCCAACCTGGACCTTAGCTTTGTCGTACCAGATGAGCATTCTGAGTCTCCATCATTTAAAATGTGAACATGGTTTTCAGACCTTTTTGATCTCTTGCTGCAGAAGAAAAAAGCCCCTTATAAGATATCATGGAGGCTCCTGGACTAGTCTAGGTTCTAACTGCTTACTAAATGCCCTTACCTTTCTATTATCCTGCTGTGTGGTGTTGCTTGGTATCAAGCAGGGCACAGTGACCTGGCTGCAGTGCATGCCTTCACTCCAATTTTACCTCTTTCTACATTTAGATATCTAAACTGTGTCACCAGCCAGGGTGTTTACATATGCTGGGATATTCTTTAAAGTCTCCCTGTGATCATCATGAAGAGTTTGGAAGCTGGACCATCACCTTATGTCAGATCATTGAGGTTCTGCATACCCTGTGCTTGCAGGCATCACTGCTAATTAGTTATGAGAGACACAGGTCCCAAATCCAGTATTTTTGGCTGCCACAAAATACACTCAACATAATTATAACTCACTTCACTATTTTGAAGTTCATAAACCGGTGGCATTAGGTACACTTTACATATTTATCCATCCTGATTATTATCCAGAACTACAGCTCTGTACCCATCAAATAACCCAACCTATTTGCCCCTCCAACCAAAGCTCTTGGTTACCACTATGCTACTCTGTTGGAATTAGTTTTGTTTTTCCAGATGACACACTAAAGAGTTCATGCAATATTTTAATTATGAATGGTATCCTCATAGTTCATCCATGTTGAAGCGCATATAAGGCAGAATAATAGTTCATTACATGTATATGCTGTGATTTCTCTCTCGACTTGGTTCAACTTCACCTCACTGTCTGATTTTTTGGTATGCTCTTGGGGTTCTTTGTGTCAAGATATTAAATACCATACTCCAAGAACATGCCCCCAAGACTGTGTGCTCCCTGAACCAACCTCATGTTCTAGTCTTTGTTGGAATATACTTAGAATTCTGTCCCAGGAATATTCCCAAACAGCTGCTGCCACAGATTAACTAATTCTCCGAGATTCTTTTATCCCTTCTTTATCAGATTTAGTGTATTCTCGGCTGGACAAAATGTAGACTCAACCCTAACTGTTAGCTTGGCAGCCAGAATCTGAGGTGAAATAATATAAACTTCTGAGGACGGGAAATAAGAGAACAGGGTTAGGCAATGGATCTGTAAGAGTCCCATGCATATATTACACTGTCTTCTATCCAAAGAGAGGGGTTTGGGGCAAAGACATCCTGTCACAGGAGTCCCACCTAGTTATTGTTGGGGCCACTGTGAGAGGATCACAGCCTTGGCTTAAAATTGTGGCAAATCTAAAAGAATTAACAACCAAGGGCCATCTTAGCTAACTAATAATGCATTTATTGTGTGGTAGTGTTGATATTCATGTAAGTTCTGGTACACATGTCCATGCAGATGCACAAATATATGTGTGTCTATATGTGTGGAGTCCAAAGATGAAGCTCAGGTGTCATTTCTCAGAAGCTATTCTCCCTGGTTTTGGAGACAGGGCCACTCTCTGGGACCTGAGACTCCCTGGTTACGCTAGATTGGCTACCAGTGAGCCCCAGTGATTGTCCTGTCTCTACCCTCCAGTGCTGGGGTGGCAAGCGCAGTCTACCACACCCAGCTTTTTATGATGGAGACTGGTGATTGAACATGGATCTTCATGCTTGCACAACTGAATCATCTCCCTTTGTCTAGATCAGCACATCTCTGTGTCTACTTCAAAAGGGGTATGAACATTTACAAGGTTTCAATGGATAAAACATTCTCATTGTGAACAGCAAATTTCTGGGTGAATTTTTCCATCTCTTTCTGAAATGCACACTAGGCACCATGCCACCACTTGATGTCTTAAGTCATGCCTCAGGGATATAGAGCCTTCCATAATGTCATCTCCAGAGTCCACTGTTGGCCAGCTTGACTTCCCTTGCCCTAAATCCCAGTTATTGACAGAAGAAATAATGAAGATACTACACAGGCTACCAAGTCCTTCTGAGTTTTGATTCATATTTCATTACCCTTAAGAATATATTTCTAGGCACTTTAGATGATTTTATTCACACCTTTGGGGACAATAAAAATAGAGTTGGTGAATTTAATAATCATGTCATTTGAGGTCACTGGGTAGGTTTTCCTTAAGGCCTTGCTCTCTGAGGGCATTCCCCTATCTCTTAGCTGAATTACAGCATCAAAGCTTGCCCATTTCTTTTTTAGACACAGTCTCCAGTGTTTGGCCCAACTCATCTACATCTCTCTCTTTCCCCCAAAGTATGATGTTGTAGAAAGTTTCCCCGCCTGTTTTTGGGTCCGGGAGGTTTGTGACCTGGTGCGCGTGGTGGTTGGAACCTGGTTCGTGCCCGTGGCTTTTGTCCCCCAAAGTAATGAATCACACGCTTATATCCTTTAAACTGTTTGGCCTATATCTTAAGCACATTACTAGCTAGTTCTTTCATCTTAATTCAACCCATTTCTATTAATCTGCCCGCCACGTGGCTTAGCCCGTGGCTCAGCCCCGTACCTCTACATGTTCCTCCTTTGGGGGTCAGATGGAGACT
Organism: Sigmodon hispidus; assembly: GCA_004025045.1. NCBI lineage: Eukaryota > Metazoa > Chordata > Mammalia > Rodentia > Cricetidae > Sigmodon > Sigmodon hispidus. The sequence goes on from PVIH01000615.1 coordinate 30,489, forward strand.
GGCTTAATTCCACCCTTCTTCCTACCTGCTTGTGCTCTGATTCTCCATCCACTTCTACGGTGCTCTATATAGGCCAAAACAGTCCTTTATTTACAGCATACAAAGAACATTCCACCACAGTATGAGTCTTACACCCACTGGACAAGCCTGGGGTCACTCAGGGTGAGGAGTGTGTGCCTTTTCTAATCTCTTCCCATTGGTGTCAACTTTAATTCCCAGACTGTTGTGAACTTTCTGAGTTTCTCTCTTTGTTGTCATTTGCATTCTCCAAGACCACTTTAGTGTCCAACATAGAAAGAAGGAATTTGTGCTTTTTTTGAGTTAGAGTCTCTTCCTTCCGGCTAGGGTTTGGAACCTAAAAGGGAATGCACTGATCCTTCAGGTCTCTGTAGCTTCTTTGGCTATATGAAATGAAGGTAAACACTCCAACACATTGCTGGACCTTATTCCATGAGCCATGTTTCATAGCTACCCCACATCTCTCGGGGTTTCTCAGTGTTTTTGAACCATCAAATAACTACCAATTATATATGTTTGCTTAATGTTTATTAGATTGTCAATAATTGACGCCTCTCTGCTGTAGTCACCAGATTGCAGAAGGCAGAGGAAAGAGCTCTGAGGAGTTAGAAATTCATTCACCTTCTCTCCCATGCCAGCTTCATCTGAAGTGTCAGATTTAATTTCCGTCTCCCTGGGCTTAGGCCAGCAAGAACAGTCCTTCTAAATTGACTATCTCCACATGCAAAATGGGATCAACATTTTTGTCCAAGTTGAACAATCAATTCTTACCAACAAAGTAAAACAATCACTTTGACTCTTTTTTTTCCCCATTTAATTGTGGGCCTGAATTGACTGATCAAACAGCAACAGATTGTGAGGTAATGAAAAATAGTGCAGGCAGCTTGTCACAGAATGCAGAAGGCCCTTTCACAGGAGTCCTGTCAGGCTCTTTATCAGCTTTCAGAGGCTGCAGGGTCTTTGAATACTTCCGGTAGGAGGAGACCTCACCTTCACCTAGCATTCTGCTGAATCCGTTTGTGATAATTAATCTGGGACAAATTTCTCTGTGGAGACACTTAAGGTATAGACACTCTTCTTAGTTTTCACAAAACAAATATCTTTTCAAATTATGGTACCAGAACAGCACTGGTAAAATACTGTGTTATTTTCACTTAGAGTAGTTTCTTTAGTGACTATTTTCCTTTGGAGTACCCCATCTCAACAACCCACAAGAACCTATCACTGTATCCTCTAATCCGCTGTCTTGGCTCCACAGACCTGTTTGTCTTAGAAACCCTCAAGTGTCCGTGATATAGATAACAGTTTATTGGTTATTTTTATCCGTGATTTTTCTCTTTCCTATGACAAAATATCAGCAACTTAAGGAAAGTGGGAAGGATTTGAGTTGGCTGAGTTTAAAGGTACCATCCATCTCAGTGTGGCATCCAAGGCACTAACAGTGGCTCCTGCTGTGGTGGCAGAAACCTGGACACGTGAGCTGTCTGTATTTGGGAATCAGAGAAGGATGAATGCTGGTGTTCAGCTCTTTTTCTCTGAAGCATCACTCCATGATGATGTCATCACCGCTGCCATCATCAGTAGCTCCTGACTGGCTTTCCTGGCTGATTCAGTCAAGGGGCCTGCCTCACAGTCAGGGCAGGTCTTTCTATTCTCAGCTGAACCCCTCTGAAAATGCTATTGCAAGAACACCAGGAGTTAGGTTTTAATTGTGATTTTTCATGAAGCAGACAGTTAAGACCAGTCACCACAGATACCAACCCCAAACACCATCTTCCTAGGAGAAAGGGAAGCCTCAAGTACTGCCACCATCTTCCTGACTTAGAATGGTTGGTGGCATGTGCCACAGTATGATGTCATCATTACATCACTATCACCAAAACCTCCAGCAAACTTTCCCTGTTTGTGTATAGATCCACCTCTTCATTCTCTTTCTCAGAGTTTAAGACACAATACATGATGCATACAATAAGACAAGAAAAATATAAACAAATTATTTAAAAAAAAAACCTAAAATGGTCAATAGCAGATGTTAAGGGAAAAATAAAAGAGGAGACTGGGGTCCAAGCAGTCAGCAGCCTGTCAGTCAGATCCTTGTTGCTGACACACATCTAAAAGTAGCAAAGGAGGAAGAAAGGACCATTTTGGCACATGGTTCCAGGGGTCCCACTCCAGGCCATTCTCCCTTTTGCTGTGTGCCTGTGACAGTGTAAAGCATGAGGGTAAAGCATGAGAAGGAGGAGGTTGTTTGCTTCATGGTGGTAGGAAATGGAGGTGGGGAATAAGATACAGCCCCCAAACACACACCTGCAGTGGCAGATTCCTTCTAGATCCCAGTCTTCTGAAGTTTCCCAACATAGTGCCAGCATTGGGGACAAAGCTTTTTAAGACATGAGACGGGATGGCAGGACAGTTCATATTTAAATCACAACAGAGACTGAGAAATATACCTAGGGCCACAGCCTAGACTTTTTCTTATAAATATATTACAAGTTTGTTTCTAAGCTTTCAAGCAGACACTCAGTTTGGTAATTAATTAGACTCATAAAAATTAATGACTACTTACTACACACCAAGTATTTGCTAAGCCTCATGTTAGGCAATAAATAACATTTGAATTATAGGATTCAATTACCAGACAATTACAAAAGCAAAATTCAATTAGTAAAACAAAAGTCCTTGTTTTTCAACCAATTGATTGAAAAAAAAATTTTTTTTTAAAGAGTGATGTCTCAGTCATTTTAGAGCTCTGACACAGGCTTCAGTGGACTTGGTAGATGACAAAACAGAGAAATGTCCTCAGTGGACATTTCTGGAGGCCAAGAAGACCGAGTATCCCACAAGCACTGAGCAAAGCTTGCCTTGCTGTGTCATCGTGTGGCAGGAGTGGAAAGCAAGAGGAGAGAGCCAGGACTGGGGCTTACAGATTCACATCCTTCCACAGGGGCATTCCCAGGACCAGAGCCCTCCTGACCTGAACACCTCCCCGTAGGTTCTACCCGCCAGCACTTATGCATTGAGGGCTGCAGTCCACCATGTGACTTAAGAGACGCGGTCAAATCATAGCTCATGTTTACTCCCGGGTTCATCAGGGAGACTGGAGAGTGTCTCAGACTGGATGAGAGGCCTGTTTCACACCCATGCTCTACCCTTTCCTTCTGGAACTCAGTTCTTTCCCCTCAGTCTTCCAAGTCCTTCTTTCTCCATGAGCTCTTTACCACTTGCTACAGTGTGGCTGGGCTTGAGCCTTTACTCTGCTTCTCACCTGATTGTTGTGGAACATTATTTGAAGATGTGTTACATTTGTTCATGCTGTGTAATATTTGTTTAATGATGCAAAGATGTGTTGCATTATTTTATGTTGCATTTGTTTGACTCTGTGAAGCTGTGTTCCTTCGTCGGCCTAAAGCACCAGACTGGTCTAATAAAGAGCTGAATGGTCAATAGCAAGGCAGGAGAGAAAAACAGGCGGGGTGGCAGGCAGAGAATAAATAGGAGGAGAACTTTAGGTTCTGGAGGAAAAGAAAGAGATGCATGAGGAACAAGAAAAGGAGAAGGAGAGGAGAATGCCAGGGTCCAGCCACCCAAGCAGCCATGGAATAAGGAGAGAAAGACAGACAGAATAAAGAAAGGTAAAAACAGTATTGCTGGATCCTTGGGGAGACTGATTCAAGATGCATATTTGCACCCCGAAGGCATTAGCTCATAGCAGCATTATTTGTAATAGCAAAAACCTGGAAACAACCTAGATGTCGCTCAGCTGAAGAATGGATTAACAAACTGTGGTACATCTGCACAACGGAGTACTACTCAGCAGTAAGAAAAAATGATATTGTAAAATTTGCAGTTAAATGGATGGATATGGATAATATCCTCCTGAGCGAGGTATCATAATCCTAGGAAGAGAAGCAGGGGATGCAGTCACTCATTGGTGGACTTTAAAAAAAAAAAAAAAAAACAAAAAGAGATAGATGTCATTGTATACAAGAACTCAAGACCAGAACATAGCTAAATGACACAATGCCTCACTTCTGCATTGATGGCCTCTGGCAGGGGTGTGGGTGAGGAAAGACTTATTTTCTTTAAGGGTCTGGCCACAGGGAATTTACTTATGTGCCAGTAAGTAAATGAGCAGCATGGATGGGCATGTTTTGTAAGTGGGAAGATCATAAGAGTGGGTATGAATCTGAGAGGTCTGATAACTGAGTTTGATGAGGTGCATGATGTAAAATCACCAAATATTAAATATAAATAAATATATATATAAAGATAAAAGCCCAGAGGCAAAATGTAAAGAGAAATGGGGTGACTTAAGTTAGCAAGGCTGGCTAGGACTGGAGAGATGGCTCAGCCGTTAAAGGCTAGGCTCACAACGAAAATATAGGAAGGCTGGCTAGAAACAAGCCAAGCTAAGGCTAGACATTCATAATAATAAGTCTCTGTATAGTCCTTTGAGCGCTGGGTGGTGGGTTCCCCAAAAGGTAAAACAACAACAAAAACCAACCAATTATACATGACCACCAGCAAATTGCTTCCCCATTATAAAATAAGACTTCTACTTACCTGGGCCTTGGAAAAGTACTTTAACTTGTCCACAACTCATCTTTGACCAGGACAGATGCAGTGAAGTGGGAGCCTAAATGGGACAGAGGAGAGATGAGAAGATGCCTTCTCCCCTTTTCTTTCCAAGTCTTTCATTAGAATCCAGGTCCTGAGACGGTCTACACCCAAACTTCATCCCCAATGATGTATGTAGCATCTCCCCTTGCATCCACTCTCATTAGTCATCTGAGGCACCACATGGCAGGACACTGTAGAGAAATGAGCTGAGCCCAGTTCATACACTGAAATTGCGGGTATGAATCACAGTGAACATGCACTAAATGCCTCATAATTCCATTTCTAAAAATGAATTTCAAGGAAGTAAGTGGTTGACTACAGAGAAAGTCATCAAATAATACTTACTGGTATCTTATTTTCAGTGAAAATCTAAATATCTGATAAGCTGAAGATGTACTGAGTAGAAAGCTATGTAGTCCCTATAAATGAGATGAAGCCACAGCTGTCCCAACCTTAGCAGCAATCTGCAAGATATCTAGATTTTAATTTTTAGAAATGTATCCCTCCCGTGTATGTGTATGCACACGTGCATGTGTGTGTGTGTGTGTGTGTGTGTGTGTGTAGGTCCATGTGCCATGGCCAGGATGTCAGATGGCAGCTTTTAGGAGTTGCTTCTCTTCTTCCGCTGATGGTTCTAGAGACCAAAGTCATGTCTCTAGGTTGAGTGGCAAGTGCTTTGACCTGCTTGAATACCTCACTTTCATGGGATCTGATATTGTAAAAGTTAATAGCTCATTCCTACTGCACTAGAGTTTTTATAGAAATATGAAAACTCACAAAGAAAATCTTAAGCACATCAAAGTTAGTGGTGGCTGTTTCTAGATAGTAGACATAGAATCACTTTTCTATTTTATTCATAATTTTCTATATTAATTGCTTTCCAGTTAAACTTCACATTATTTTTTGTTAGTAAAAGCAAAAAGAAAATACTATTCATGCCTCTAAGAAGAAATAGTACCTCTCTAGCCCAATCTCTTTTGTACAGAAAAAATTATGGTCCAGAGAGGTGGTCATAAAATTTTAATAAACCTTTAATGTGAGTAAAATTGCCATTATCAATATCTGTTTAATATTCTAAGGATACACGCTAAAGGGGAGCGTTGACTTCTGCTCACCCCCTTCACACTGTAGCTGTAGGGTTTCTCTGACCTTGGCTTTGTGTTTGCTGCAGGAAGAAGAAGACCTGATGGAGGACAACACTTCTCTTTGGCATCTTGGTCCCAGCCTAGTAACCAACAACCACAGCAGCGTATCTTTCCCAACAGTGACTCCACACAGCCTCTAAGTTTCCTCATGGCCTCTTCCACACATTTGGAATCAGCACTGCTCCTGGCTTTCTAGCCACGTCTGGTTGGACTTATAGCACTGTACTCTACAATGTATGCCCCAAAGGAACCAGTCCAATTTGATATCTCTCTGTCCTCAGCTTTTTGTGCAGGACAATTGAATGATGGTTGGTACCCCATTTCATGTAAACATACAAAGAAAGTTGGTACTGAATGCATATGTAAGGTACTGTGGGAGGCTAGCTTCAGTGCCCTGACTCATGAACTTGGTATGATCTGATTCTATAAGCATGTTAGGTTACATGGAAGAGAAGGATGAAAGTGATTCTCAGTTTTTCATAACTTAAACATGGAGACACAAGCAATTCCTTTCTTCTTTTACAACAGGGCTGAGTCATTTATTGGGGCAACCTTTTCATTTTCTTTCCCTATAAAAGAGTAGATCTCCATAAAACATTTATGAGTAAACTATTCTGGATGAACTCAAGTAGCCTGCTATTACATTGGGCGCCACTACTCAGCCATTGCCTGGGGACACCCAAGGCTACAGAGACTGAGGGGGAGGGCCGTTAAAGACTTACTTAAACTAATATTCTAAGAGGTCGACTTAGTTTCTTCAGGATTGAGGCTGGGGATTCTGGGTAGAGGCTTGTTAGGCTGGGACAGGTTAAAACTGGAATATCACACCTAAAATTGAGAGAAATGAAGAGGCTTGGCCAGAACTTGGCCAACCATGGATCTTGTTAGGTGTCCATGTGCTGGAGCTATCTGACTCGATATCCAGAATGTGAGGGCAGATCTGGAAGGGCCTCTGAGTTTGTTTAGACTCCCTAAAGACTGAAGTCCATTCTTTTCCTCTTCAACCCCTCGGATAGGTAAAGTATAAAGAGAGTAGAGACGTGGCCAACTATCTCTTTCCTTGTCTCTATTCATCCCATGCCTGGGATCTAGAAGAGCAGCCCATCACTTCCACAAATTCCCTCATGAACTATCCTCTGCCAGCACAGATACAGTGAAGACAGGATGTCAGTGGGGTAAAGGGACAGAAGGGAAGGGAAGAACCTTTATCTCTCTCTCCATCTCACATAATTAGAACCAATGACCTGAGATAGTTTTCTGAGATAGCCCAGGCTCAAAGTTTTCCCATCAAGATGTATTATGTTTCTCTGCATCTACTCATTCATTCACATGTCATCTCAGGCATCACATGACTGGGGATTGGATGGAAACAGCTGAGCCCAGCCCCCACCCAGTCCCAGGAACATATACAGTTCAGTGAAGTTGCAGGTGTTAATCAAAGAATTTTAACAGTGAGCAGGTCATTTGAAAATGCACTAAAACACAGTACCTAGGCACAGAGCAGCATGGTGTATAAAGCAGGGTGCTGGCTTCTTCAAGGAGGCCCAGAGATGATCTCATTCAGCAGTAGTATCTGCTCCTCTGAATTCAAAAAAACAGATTCCAGAAAATCCACAGCACCTGGCTGAGGTGACACTCAGGCATGTTGCATGCCAACCTGAGATCATTGGATTCTCAAAAAGTTCCCTGAAATTAGGCCCCCATCCCTGCTTGGAAAGTGGAAAGCTGACTTCATAAAGGCTAAGTGACCCTGCTGGTGGTCACACGCTTTGTGAACAGCAGAACAAGGGCTGAGTGGTTTACCAAGTAGAGATAAGGAGGTCTCAGGAGCTCTCTTGCTTTTAGAGGAAGAAGGAGAAGTTGGGAACACTGAGGATGAGGAAAGAGAAAGGAGATTCTAAAGAGGGAAGGAGAAGAGAGATGGTGGAGAGAACCACCCTAGTTAACTAAAGTAAGCTGTGTCTGGACACAGAATAGACACAGAGACAGGAACCAGAAGTGAGAGGTGATGTCAAAAGGACTGGAAGTCCTTTTTGGTGACATTCATTGGATCTGAGAAAGCCTGCAGAAGTGGCTTTAATCTCAGAGGGTACCACTGAAGACAGAGGTAATGGTCAAACTTGTCTTATCTAGAAAGGGCTCCCTAAAATGAGGCCTTTTGAAAGCTGTGGGTTAGCATTGACCACTTTTAACTGTCGAAAAGCATCAGGCAGATCAGCCTTCTGAACTTGTGGTACATTTATCTACAAAGTTCACACTGGAGAACCACAGAATTGAGTCACACACACACACACACACACACACACACACACACACACACACACGCAGTATGTTTTAAGTAAGCTTATGATTTTTGTGCCTCTCTGCTTTCATAGCTATCCTGGCTGTATATGGTCCATGAGCTACAAGATGAACATGGCTGCTAGTTAATTAAAAACATATAAATCTCTTCCTCTATCTGTCCTGTCTCTGCCTCCCCCAGCCTCTCTCAGAGAGTCTTACACTGTAGGCCCAGACCCACATTGAAACAGCTTTGGAGCAGAGAGCAGAGGATGAGCTTCAGCCTCTAAACCTCTACCTCCTGAGTTCTGGGATTACCAATGTGTGCCACCACATCTGGTTCTATGCAGTATCGAAGTCTGAATTCAGGGCTTCATGTATAGTAGTTAAGCTCCCTGACAGAGCTATGTCCCCAGTCTCTCTCTCTCTCTCTCTCTCTCTCTCTCTCTCTCTCTCTCTCTCTCTCTCTCTCTCTCTCTCTGTCTCTCTCTGTCTCTCTCTCTCTTTATTTGTTTTCTCTTCACTTGTATTTTACCCTTCATTTACAAAAATTCTCACTGAGTATAAGTTACTCCCATAGTTCTGTTCGGACTGTGGTCATTCTCATCTATAAATAGAGTGTGAGCTCAGAAGAGAGAAGTAGCACAACCAGACAGATATTTCTTGACTCTAAGTATTTTGATGACCATCTGGGAGGGGGAATTTTAAACCCAAACTTTCTGATTGATTCAACATCCCCTGCTCTTATTTCCTCAGTGTGGAAGAGGATCGAGAGAGTGAACTCCAACCCTCCACTTAGTAATTTCTCTTGGTGCACTCTGGCATTGAGAGAAATGATCACTTACATTCCAGCTCATTTTTCTGTTAAAAAGTGTTTGTTATTCTTTTGCAATCTCTTGTAGAGTGAATCCTAATTGGTCTTAATAAAAACCTGGAGCCAGATATCAGGGTAAATGCTAAGAGATCAGAGAGACAGGAGAGCAGCAACTAAGACTTTCTTACCTCTGCCGAATCCTCAGGTGGAAAAGACTGAGCTCTGTCTCTTTCCACGTTATCCTCTCTCCACCCAGCCATATCACTTCCTGTCTCAACCTCCCTAGTGCTGGGGTTAAAGGTGTGTGCTGCCACTGCCTGGCTTCTGTGGCTGACGAGTGTCTGACTTTGCCCTCTGATCTTCAGGCAAGCTTTATTTGTTAGTGCATACACAAAATATCACTACACTCACTGATAGATCTCATATGTATGTAAGGAAGGATGTTGTGGTTGATGATACATAGTCCAGCCATGGAACCATCTACTGCATTTGCAAGGTGAGCTAGATCATTAGAGCATGGTCACTCTGGAGGTATCTGAGAGGACCAGACAGTGAAATGGTCAGAGCTGTGCAATACCTTCAGGTAATTGTTATTTCTCTTAAATGTATGTGTACGTGTGTGTGTGTGTGTGTGTGTGTGTGTGTGTGTGTGTGTGTATGTGTGTGTTTCTGCAGTGCTGAGAGTGGACCAAGATCTCTGCACACCAAGAAAGATGTTTTATCATTGAACTATATCCCCAGCCCCCAGTGACTCCTGTGAAAGTCACCTCCAGAAATCTTGGATAAGTCCAGCAGAAGAAAATGCTACTTGAATCACTCCACCAGAGCCCTGTGAGCCACACTAAAAATTTGTCACGGCAGTAGAAGGGTGGCTCTAGGGGGCCAGTATGAGGGCGTAAATTAATGTTGGCCATGTGAATAGCTTGTGCTCTGCAGCATGCACAGCTGTGGAGTCCCCAGGGAGTTGTCTGGCGACATGTGATTTTACATATCTGACAGCTAAATCAGAGATCCAAATGCCAAATCCTACACTCAGGAACATTATGTGGATTTGTGACAGTCCCAAGGGGACTCCGGATCCATAAAGCAATGAATGGATTACAATGAGGCGTAAATACAGCGTTTTCATCTGTGACATACAATCTTACTCTATTATTTCTCACATTGTTACGTGAAGGAAATCTATACCCACATTCTCATTCTCAGATCTGCTCTCAGAAATTAAAAAAAAAAGGATGCTCCTCCTCCTCATCTTCTTCTTCCTCTTCTTCTCAATGCTCAAGAAATAGACTAGACAATGTGATAATTACATTATATTTTTTTGCAATCCAGGTGAATTCTCGGATCACACCTGGATCAGGGAGTAACCACCTCAGACCATCATGTCAGCTCTGCCACTACTTAGGCGCATAACAGTAAGGAAATCATTTCATCTTTTCCGGCCTCAGTTTCCTGGTTTGGCTGGAAGATTCCACATCCTCATCCCTCCTGAGATTATGGCTTTTGCCTTGCCTAAGGAAAACAGAACTTCCTTTATATTTTTAAGTCATCTAACAGTGTGTATGCTTTCACAAACTCATCATATACTCCTAGCATTCTACAGTTTAGAAGTGAATGACAATATCTGTTCTACAAAGGTGAGATCTAAAAACACATCTCTATTTCAAGTTTGTGACTGAACCCATCCTGGTCATTTCACAGGCAATGAATAGATTTAACAGTCATGCCTCTACAAATCTGAGAAGAATTCTTAGTTGTTTTTCTTTGGTTCACTCCACCAGAGTTGAGTGCCTCAGCTGTCCAAGAATAAAGGTCTGTGCCCATTTGTGTTGGGCCCCAGCTGTGTTGACTGAGAAACCACAGGATGCAATTATCGGTCCCCTTTGCACTGGGTCTTTCATTCCAGTACAGCAGGGCTCTATCTTGGCAAATAATTATGATCTTTGCTATTTGCCTCATGCTAGAGAGTTCCCAAACCAATTTCAAAAGTAATTATATATCTATAATATATATTATGTATTACACATTATATATATATATATATGCGAATCAGGATTCTCCTCTTTTACATAGAAGGAAAGAGATGTAGGCCTAATGACTTCCCCATAGCCTCCCACCTAGTATGCAACAGAAATGCCACCAAAACACTGTTCTCTTGACAAGGACTCCAGGGCTCCTTCCAGTTATAAACCAAGTGCAAATGCACTCTCCAGGTCCCAGGAAAAAGTAGGTAGCAGTGTATATATAGACCAGTGGAAAAGCAATCCCCAGCCACTTTAAAAGCAATGCAGTGCTTGGAGCCCACTGTTGGAAGATGAATAGCATCATTCTTGTATACATGAGACCCCCCATTATTCAGGGAGGCTTGGCATGGGTAGAAAAGCAGATGTGCAGGTACTTTGTGCCACCAGCTGTCGTGGTTGGCTAGACTGAAGCTTCCAGTAAGTACAGTGTGACAAGTCTCTCTACTCAGTTGCAGGGAACAGTGGATGGGGACAGGAGCAGAAAGCCCTGTTCAGTGAGGTGGGAGAGAATTGGGGTAGAGTTTTAATGAGGACTTGGTTCTGCTGGGTGCCTTAGCACTGGGGGTGGCAGGTGAGACCTCACCCTAGGCTGGCCGCATTGACTCCTTCCATGAATGGGGACTAAGGCTCAGGACAACAGCCTTCTTATTCTACCACTCAATGAAAAGCCATGGAAGCTGGTTATTCTTTCCATCTTGAAGCGCTGTCTGTGTGGCTAAGACAAGAAGCTAAGTATGATGTCACTTGTGAGATGCTAACTGAACTTAAATGGCTGTCTCTTTACTGCTCTGAATGGTACCTCTCTGAAGAGTAGACAGGCCACCTTTGTTACTTCTCTATTGTACACCTTCTCCCACAGTCTCATCCACAGGAGATGGTACCCATCTATTGATCTCTCTCTTTCTCTCTCTCTCTCTCTCTCTCTCTCTCTCTCTCTCTCTCTCGCATTGGCCTTAAAGTAGTCGGACTCAGTACATCTTAAAATCCAGAGTGAAGGAGTTTCCAATTACATTAACTATTTAAAATCTTTATCATGTTTATTATTTGTTTGGTTTACTGTTGAGGCAGCACACATGTGCCCCAGTGTGTGTGTGTGTGTGTGTGTGTGTGTGTGTGTGTGTGTGTGTGTGTGGTGTGAGTGTGTGTGTGGTGTGTGTATGGTGTGTGTGTGTGGTGTGAGTGTATGTGTGTGTGTGTGTGTGTGTGTGTACACAGGTCAGAGGACAACTTTTAGAAGTTGTTTCTCTTCTGCTGGTTTCAGGGATGGAACTCCGATGAACTTGAAGACAAGCCTCTTTACCCCCTGAGCCAGCCTGCAGCTCCCTATGTTGATCATTAAAGATTTAGATCAGTATTGGAGTGTTTGCTGAGTAGCTGTTTGTTATAGAGGAGGTTGCACAGGGAACTCCCAAGGAAAGATCCAGGAAGCTAGGGAATCAAACTGGAAGACTCAACAGCCTCCATAACTGCTGGGAAAGAGGAGAGCCTTTGATGATGTTGCTGCCTGCGTGTTGCACAGGAAACTCTAATGCAGCTTGCATGAGCTAGTGTGAGGAGCTCTTCTGTGATGTACATTGATACCCTCTAAGTCACTACTCACACATGCTGCTGTAATTAGTCCAGTAAACTCATTGGATTGACAAGCTGAACTTAGATGGATCATCTCTTTGGTCTCTTGTTGCTCTTTCTTTCTGGGGTGAACAGACATTTCTATTCGATCCTGTGGGGGAAAGGCAAGAAGGTCTACCAACAGGTAAGAGAAAGACAAATAACCAGTTAGAGATGAATTAGATTGAGTCAAGATTGAACAGGAAATTCAGAAAAGGGGACACAAATAGTATACTTTGAAAATATAAAGCAAGAAATTCCACAATGGGTACCACAGCGTTCTAGAGGCTGCTTCTCCCACTTCTGAGCAGGAAGCATTTCCTCACTCTGATCTGCACCCCCATTGGCTCCCAGTTTTATGGAATACTGGCTCTATCACAGTGAGCCCACTCTGCTTCAGCCTTTTGGCACGTCTAGGTGAAAGAGCAATTGTGCATAGCAATTTCACCATAAGACATATCTCAAAGTCTTTCTCCACCCCCTACCTTTTTTTTGGTAAGCTCTCTTCCCTTTAGGCATCCATCACATAAAGTGCATCATCCTCTCATTTCCAAATCTTGAATGGATGGCTTGCAAATCCGTTTCTTCAGATATCTGCCTTCTGTGACCTAGAGAAGGATTCAGTAGAGAAGATCTTTGCTCTTGGCCTGAACACAAGAAGACATGGAGAACAATATCAAGATAGCACCATGGCATAGTTTGCAACAGCCACATTTTAGACAAAACTAAGAAAAAAAGAAAAACAATTTGAATTTCAAGATTGGAATACAGAATAGCAGGGAAGAAATAGATACTGCACGTATCAATGATAGTAATTTCTTGGAAGAAGATAGTGCAATAAGGACCAAATCACATTGCAATGCACATTCCAATTCTACATATATGAAATTTTAACACAGACAACACACCATTGTTTATTGCTCCTTTATATTTACACAAAATTGAGTAGAAATATGAGAAACTGTGCAAGAGGTAGATGGACTACAGATAAGATTGAATCCTTTTATATTTTTCCTTGCATTATTAGATACTATTTTATATACATAATTATATCATTTATTGTACATTTCTAAAACATGGACATATAGATACATAATAACTTCTAATATTTCTGATACATTATTCTTTATATTATTCCCATACACTAGAGTAGGTAATTTCAAGAGTACATCATGTAAAACCAAAATCAAGGGATGCTCCCCTCCATTCTTCATCTATTGGTACTAGTGGAGTAGGTATGGTGGTGAATCATGGGAAACAGGAAGTTCTCCTTGAAATTCTTTTAGACAGAATGTGATCTTCTCCTTCCCACAAGCCCTTGCTGAAGCTAGAGTGTCACTTGACAATATCTGCAGTCCCTGGTCTGGTGTTCTGATTACTCCTATGCTTGGAGCTGGCCACTTGAGATGTGACTCTTAGGCCCATGCCCTCAAGCACAGTGCATTCCATTCCTCTGGAGTGTTTGCTGTTTTCCAGCATCCATTTCAAATGATCACATCTCCACTTGGTGAGTACTCTTTTCCTCATCCCGCCAATTTGACATGATGTACCAAAGCCTTAGTGACATTCCTTCTCCAACACAACGACTCTCCCGTAAGAACTCTCATTTCGAGGTACATATCTAGCTAAAGGATGCTTACTGTGCCATCCCCAATGCTTAACTATTAAACATCATTTTAACATCCTAAAGCACACAAGGAATAGCACACTTAAAACCACAGTCTCAGGATTCAAAAGGCAGGCTCCCTAAGGTCTAGTCCTTGTTCTGGAATACCGTGGTACCTTTCCGCTGACTGTTCCTAGACTTCCTGTGTCTCCGTAGTCTAACAGCAACATGACAACAAACCGACACCCCCTTCACAGAGTTGATGGGGACATTGTATGTATAGCAGGCACGTCCCATTTTGTTTGTATGTGTCTACTGCTGCATATACCTATCTGAAAGCCTTTTATATTTTGAAATTTTAATGTACAGTTTTGCTATGTAGCCCAAGTTGCCCTTGAACTCATGATCTCCCTGATTCAGTTTTCCAAATATCAAAAGTGTAAGCATTTTAGTCTTTTCAGACTCTTTCAGGGAGAGAAGTTCACAGTCTGCTTTGGTCTGCTGATTGAATCCTGTGAGGGCCTTGGCACAATAAGGGTTTAAGACATGTTACATGTAAGCATCACCAGCACTGTAGCCCAAAGTCTCTGTATTTGGGTTTATAAAGCAGTGAGCTAGAATTTGGGTAATTTGTGTGTGGGAGGGCATCATGTAGAGGAACCAAAGGGATAGAAAATGAGATTTATACAAACTCCATGAGGAGACTAGATAAAGACAGAACCAGGTTGTCCTCAAGTGTGTGCTGGTGTGGGCCAGTGAGGAAGTGCATAGATTCGGGAACTGAAGGGACCCTGCCTAGATCTCATTTTACCAATCATTAGTTTGGTGGCATTGATCTAGTTTCCATCGCCTCTAGCCTAGGTTCTCTGCTTTTGAAGAAGTATGGTGTATACACTCCGCTGAGCTTGTTGCAAAGTTTAGAAATGCATCTCCTCCCCCAAAATTTATTGAAATTCTAGACCTGGTATTTGAAAATTGGGTCTTTGCAGATGTAGTTAGTTAAATTAGGATGCAGACTGATGGATTACTGTGAGCCCTAAATCCAACACACCACTATTGTCCTCATAGGAGATGCAGACAAGAGAGTGTGACTAGAGACACAGTCGGAGGCTGGAGAAGCCTAGGATCCTTAGCCACTCCTAGATGCCCTAGATGCTGGAGTACACAAGGAGTCCTTCCTTTCTGGAGCCTCAAGAAGGAGGGTAACCTTCCTGACATTTGAGAAGAGAAAGTCTGTTGTTTAAACCACACAGTTTAGCCTGACTTATCATGTGGGGAAATTGACATTATAACATTGTATCCCTTATTATATAACTGTAGAAACTGAGACACAGAATAAATATTTTCCCATAGTCAGTACATGAATTGGGATTTGACTGGCCTGGCCCTAGAGTGTATTGTATAGTCTTAATTATTAGGTAACATTCAAATGGGTTTCTGGTGGTTCTGCCATTTTCTTGGGACACACACACACACACACACATTTTTATTTCTCAATTTTAAATTTTAGTGGATTTTATCATCTACCATCCCTGAGGTGTTATTCTGCAGTATAAGGGTGATATTGTCACAAGGTTGTGTTAAGTCCTGTCCTCATTAGCCCAGTTTGTGCCTAACTCTTGCAATTTTCACAAACTTTGTACAACATTCCCCTTGTCTCCAGCCTAGTTGGGTCTCAGCAGGCTGATGACTGAGGCTCTTTCTCCAGGGCTCTTGCAAAGTTCACATGGCTCAATCCAGTGACACCATCGAGCATGATTCGTCAGGCTCTCTGTGTTTCCTCTTAGACCTGTCCTCCATAACCACTCCAGAAGTAACCTGCTGTACGCTGAACATTTGATAGTTGTTCCAGGAACCTGATCACGCAAAGGGAGATTGGGAATGTGAATACATGAAATGTGAATTTCCCTCAGACTTCATTTCGCCTGCTCCTTCCAATTGCAGCCATTAGAGAGGTTTCCAGATTGAAACATGTTCATTTATTCCATGATGCCTGCCCTCACTGCCCCTCCTCCTGGAAGAGAGTTAAGAAAACGCAGGTTTGAAAAAGAAGCAAAGAATAGAGGCAATCTCAAACTAGATTTCCAGCCCCAGAATCACTCAGATGCTGCTCATTTGCTTTTATTTTCTAAAGGCACCGAGCCTCACAGGGCAGCTGTATCTATCTCCCTGATTCTCTCTGCCTGGTGACCCAAACCTTCAAAATTTTTTTTCCCCCCAACCTGATTTCCCAAGGGAACTGAGTACTAGGATCCTTTGCATAGGAGCTCTGGTTCGTAGCTCTTTGGTGCAAGTGGGGAGAGAAAGGTATTCATTGCCCTCTGTAGGTTCTAGGGTGTAGCAGGCTGTTATGCAGGTTGATAAAGGCACCCATCCCTAGAGGGTGGAGGAGGAGGTTCCTCTATGCTGGCAACCATGACCTTGACTCCAGGGTGTAAGCTGAGCCCAGGCACACCTGTACACCTGACAGATGAGCTGGGCTTTGACGAGCTTAAGAGGACAGACACCTGCAGAGAGCCCCCACCTGCCCCACTATGAACACTCAAAGAACAGCCTTGATCTCATAGGTCTGTGCAAACTGTCACAGGGAGATCACTTGGAGATTCACAAAGACATTGGATTATGCCAAGTTCAAATGCCATGCTTGGAAGGAAATATAGACATCTATTCATAACACACCCATTTAGTGGGATTCTTTGCTTGGTGTTCACTGCTTTTATGCTGTTCTAAAGGATAGGACCAAACAATTCAGCTGGTGCCCAACATGTGGGTAGGAACGGAATATTTAACATCCTGTCCAATTCTCCCAAGATCCTATGTGATGGATTTTACAGATAACACTGCACCTTAGAGGGCTTTTGTCACTTTTTGAGATTACACATCTAATTAATAACCAGGCAGCACTTGAAAAGCTTCTTCCAGGGTTTTATGTTCATTGGTCCCTGATTTCAAGCAAATCAGCTCAGGAAACATGAGACCCGGGGACTTGGATTCTGCTTTTGCCCTTCGTTAGTTAGGTTCATATTCAGATGAATTGGCTTATGGAGGTCAAGCCTGTGACCCAGAACTTCAAGTGTAGCCTGGAAAGACTCAAGTCAAAAATTGCCCTTAGATAGAGTGCCATCCTGAATTAGAGTCAAGTAGTTCCAAAGTGCCAATATAGACACATATCAGATTAAACTCAGAAACAGTGAGTGATCTTCACTGTCAGGGGACAGTTAGCCATGTCTGGAGATGTTTTTTGGCATCTAGTAGATAGAAATCAGAGTGTTGTTTAGTGTTTTTCAGATGCTCAGGAAAGCTCCCTATGAACAAGAATCATCTGACACAGACTACCAACACTGCTCGGATTGAGATGGCCTACAATGAAAAATCATATGTGAAGCTCTTAGCACAGTGCTAGGCAGAGATCAACCAGTACCTTACCATAGATGCTCAGCATGCCAGCCTTCCTTCCTGAGGATAGAGCTGGTGGCTCTTGGCAGGCAATGCTGAGTTCCCCCCCTGGAAGAACAAGGGGGAACTGGGTGTCTCCCTCTTTCCTGTGACTTCAGAAGTCTCTGAGCGCCAAGAACACACCAGTTGTGGCCTGCTGCCTATGCCCAGCAGCACCAGGGCTCTCATTACTTATGAATCAGTACATGCATTGAAGAGGGTTTGTTTTTGATTTTCTAATAGATGTGTGGCTAGCAGTGGGTGGCATGGGCTGATTTCTGGAAAAATGTTTGTGGAGTTTACACTCCAAGTCCTTGGTGGAAAAGGGCTCTGAGGCAGCCTTGACAAGAGCCAGGGTACAGACAGGGCAGGAAGACCTGGATTGGGACATTTATTTTCATGTTTGAGTTAACCTTGTTATCTAGATTCAGTCCTAGTTTTATTAAATGGTCTGATTTATCAGACACCGCCTTTCCACATTTTGAATACTTTAAAGTTATGATAGTCATTGCCTTGATTCTAACAGAAGAGACTCTCAAACCTTGCAAAATGGCTATAGTTGATTATAAAAAAAAATGGATATTTAAAAATAAATTAAGAGTTCTTAGGAATTCCATATTTCAGAGCTAGGCATAGATACATCATATTTTCACAAGAAGATGAGGATGAGACTCATTTTTCTTCTCTTGAGCACTGCCAGCACCAGCTCTATTGCTTTTCTTGACAAAAAGAGGTACCCCCCCTCCAGCTAGCTAATTTATAGGCTATTGCCTAAATTAAGGATCCCACAACTCCTCTGGCTCCCAAAGGGCTTCTTGTGGTTGCCTCATATTTACATTTTCGTCTTACATCATATAACTGTAGGACTTTATTCTGCTTGTGTTGTTCCTTGGTTGCTTTTATTTATTGTTTTCCTTTCTTTGCCTTTTGCTTTTATTTTAAAGAATGCTATTCCCTGGACATATTTTGTTATGGTGGTACTTACATCTTGGGGGCAACTAACAGCTATCTCATTGAGCTTAAGGCCTGCTCAACGGGAGAAAATTTATGGCTGGTATTGTAAGCTGAGCCATCTACCTGTGAGTGGTGAGGCCATGAACCCCAGGGGAGAACCTACCACTGCCAGTTCCTCAAGCTAGTATAATTCCTAACTGCATTCTAAGTTCTTCTTCTACCCCCAAATAAATGTAGCTCTCATGCCTCATCAAAGAAGCTTCTTTTTGTAACAGATGGAGACCATTACAGAAAGCCACTACTGCAGAAAATAACTTCCCATGGGTGTCTAGCCTTATACTTCTACAATACAACCCCTACATCTAAGGTTCAGAAGAGGGTACAGAAAGATGGTAAGAGCCAAAAGACCAGGACATCTGATACAATGTAGTGCCCTCTATATAAGACATGAAAGTGGTACCCATCAACTCTCAAAAAAAGAAAATGTCTGCCTAAAAAAGTCCTGCACAATGACAAGTCAGCGTGAATTGAAAATTTACAGGGCCCTATCCTAGATGTAGAGTTACAGGCAATATATGACTAATCCCAAAGGGAGACTCAGTCTTCTCCAAGGTTGAGCCCCGGGTAGGTTATTCAACTCCAAGTGGTCAGCCCTAAACAAATAGACATATATGAACAACACTAAATGGTTTCAGCACCCACATATATGTGTGTGTGTGTCTGTGTATAAACCTTATATATGTATGTGTGTGTACATATATATGTATATATACCACACTTAAAGAAGAAGTCATGAATTTGAGAAGAAGTTGGGGTCACATGGGAAGAGTTTTGGGAGGTTGGATAAGTAGAGATGATGTAAATACAATATTCATGAGTTATTACATGAATTCTAGTTAGTATATAATGAAAACCCAGAGCCAGATATTGGGGAAAAGCTTCAATATCAGAGAGAGGAAACAGACCACAGTCAGTAGTTCTCACCCAGCCAATTTCTCAGACCAAACAGGGTAAATGCTCTTCAAGAGTCCTCAGCCTGTCTGGTCGCTCCTACAGATTGCCTGAATCTCTGCTTCTCCTGCCTCAAATATCTTCCCTGCTCCATTGCTTCACTTCCAGGTTCAACTCTGCAACATAATCCTAGAGTTAGGATTAAAGGTGTGAGCTCCTACTTTTGGTTGTTTAGCTTTGAACTCACAAAAATAAAGAAAAATCTCTGTCTCCTGAGTGATGGGCTTAAAGAAATGGGTCACAACTTGGTCTTTCCTTGTGACTGGATTAAAGGCATGAGCCACCACTCTCATAGGCTTGACTGTGGGTGATTCTGTTCACTGATATTCCAGCCTTATTTTATAAAATATAAAATATATTACTACATATTCCCTTTTATGTCAAAAATAAAAAAGGTTATAACTAATGATGTAAGAAAAACTATATACAATAGGTACAATAATTGTATACAATATATAAAAGCAATAATTACATGAGTAATGTTCAGTCCATTAACAACTGACAAATTCAAAGAAAACATTCCATTATTTATCCTGTTTTGTTGAGTCCAAAGGATTGTACCTAATTCACTTTCTATCTAGCTTTATTACTAACTGAAAACTATCTTTTGATGTCATTAAAGCAGACATTAATCATCTTATTTTCTCCTTCTTTGTGGCACCCAGGCCTCAACATGTATCAGATGCTCAATAGAAGGTCAGTGGATGCAGTGGAGTTAAATGCAGTCCTGTCTTTCCAATTCATCTTTCTCTAAGCTTGCCCTTGGGAATAAGACCAGGATATAGCAAGATAACCCTGGATGGGGACTTCAAAGGGGGACAAACCTCCAGGTGAATGAAAAAAATATAAGAGGGGACAGGATGAAGATTAAAATGCCAGGACAGACAACTGCCCACCTGGCCCTCAGCCCCTGATGAAAAGAAACGCAAACCATCAAATTCACTTCAATTGCTCCTGGGCCCGAAATGACTCCCTCCCCCAGGCCTGTAGGAAAATTCAATTAAAGTGTCCATCTGTGAGGCAGCAGCTGAAGAGGGAAGACTGTAGGGAGGCCCACATTTTCATAAAAAAGAGCCCTGCTCCACCCCCATTCACTTATTAGATACAGCCCCTGCCTCTAAACTGCAGTTCACTCAAATTAGGCTGGTTCCAGCAGCAGCTTTCCTCTGCTAGTTTGAAATGCATGCAGGGTAAGGACTGATTCATCCCTCAGCCCCAGCACTTGCTGGGAGAGAGCAAGAGAAAATCCACAAAGACTGACCACAGAAGCCAGGGGACTGGCGGCCCCCTGGCCCAATTAATTCCAGCACATTGGCTGGCTGCAGTTTTGTGCTGACGTGAGTTTCTTCCGTGGCTATCCAAATTAGTGCAACCTGATACAATTAATAATAATAATAATAATATCTAAAGTCTGTGAGGTTGGCTTGGTAAAGTGTTTGTTTGCATGAGGTCCCAAATTTGGATTTCCTGCGCTCATGTAAAAATTTTGGTGTGGTGCATGCTGTAATCTCAGCTCTGAGAAATAGACATGATGATTCTTGGAATTTACTGGCTAACTGGTCTAGCCAAATCAGTGAGCTTCAGGTTCAGTAAGAAGTCTCAAAAAAATAAGGCGGAGAGTGAATGAAAAAAATGTCCAGCATTGACCTCTGGCCTCCAGACATAATGTATAGGCACGTACACTACATGTGTGCATGATGCATAGACATGCACACACACACACACACACACACACACACACACACACTCCCAAATAATAACAAATCAATATGAGACAGAACTAGGCAAGCATTCTGAGAAGCAAAGGGAAAGACATGGGGAAGATTTAAAAGCGGTGACCTCTGAAGCAGGCCTGGTGCCCTTCCAAGTCTCCTGGCTCAGGGCTATTGCCCTGCATCCATATTTGTGTGAGAGAGAAACTGGACCAAAGTTCTGCCAGGGGGTAGAGCTTGCTCTGGTCAAGGGGTAGGTAAAATCCATTCATCCATCCATCCATCCATCCATCCATCCATACATACATACATACATACATACATACACACACACACACACACACACACACACACACACACACACACACAATCTACTATCCCTTCACCAAATGTCATCTGCCAGTGCTTGTGGGGAGCTGTGTTAGGAGTAGGGGTTGGCCTTGGTCCCTCTTCCTTCTCTTCACATGCCCTTCAAATTAACCAGTGCACAGATGGTGTCTGTGGGTGAGACTCCAGCAGTTTCTGCCAAGGCCTCTCGCTGGCACCCACAGTGTCTTACAGACCCCTCAAAGGGTACCCTGTTTATTCAGAGACCTCCTCTTCTTGCTTTTTTCTGCTCTCCTACCGTGATTTTCAGTCAGAGAAGTCTAGGAAGAGGCAGTTTACTGCCTTCCTTGGCTACCTCAAGTGAGAAGGTGTAGATCAGTGGGATGTTCTGGTGTGGTGTGGCTGGGAATGGCAGGCAGATTCCACAACTTCAGTTGCCATGGTGCAGAGTACCACAGACTGGGTGCCTTCTACAACAGACATCTGTTCTCTTCCAGCTCTGGATACAGTGACAGATGAAGGTGTCCTCTGTGCTGGTTTCTTCTAGATGGCTGTTCTTTCCCTGTGTTTTCCCACAGCTTCCTCTGTGTGTGTGTGTGTGTGTGTGTGTGTGTGTGTGTATCCCTCCTAAGGATATCTGTAGTATTGAGGTGCTGGGGTGGGGGTTAAGGTTTCTTCAGATGACATTTTGATTTGATCATGGATAGGGAGAATTTGAGAAAACACAATGATATACATATATGAAAACATCATAATGAGATCCACTGTTGTGCATCCCAAGAAAACAAAATATATCTCCACACAACCATCTTCTGAGTGAGTGTGTAAGAACTACAACATGTGATTTTGAAGTTTACAGAATTCAGCTCCTAACAGCCTGCCTTTAACAGAAGCAGGTCCACTCTTTGCAGCTTCATCATGTTACTTCAGAGACTGGAGGACTTTGAGGCGATATCAGCTCTACAGAGGACAGGAACCCTTTAGGGAAAAGACCTTTTATTAATTAATGCTTTTATTTATTATGTGTAAAACAATGCTAATGACAGTACTTATAACTTATATAATTAGATAGGTGAAATCCTACTATGTGGCCACCACAAAGTTAATAATGGTGGAATCCTCCAAATGGATTTCTCTCACACTTAGGAGTAGTGAGATGTCAGTTCCCATTTTCAGGGTCTTTCAGATCTCACTCATCTCACAAACCCCCTCATCATTCTTCACCCGTGACCTTGAACTTTATTTCTCCCCCTGCACCTTTGCACATTTTCCCCCTCTTCTTGAAAAGCTTTGCCTTCTTATAAAACTGGAACATTTTGTAGCCAGAAGTTTTTCTGTGTCCTGCAGTTGCTTGGTCCCAAATAAACACACATAGGTTTATATTAATTACAAACTGTTTGGTCTATGGCTCAGGCTCTTACTAGCTAGCTCTTGCATCTTAAATTAACCCATTTACATTAATCTATGCATTGCCACATGTCTCATGGCTAACTGTATTCCATTACATCTTGTTCCCCTGGTGGCTTGCAGCGTCTCCTCTGACCCTGCCTTTCTTCTTCATGTATCTCAGGATATATGAAGTATATATACTTCTGATAGTACCTGCTCATTCCCTTCTGCCTTGCCATAGGACATAGAAGCTTCTTTACTAACCAGAGGTAGCAACACATACTCACAGCATACGGAAAGACAATTTCACAGCACATTCCAAAAGGAAAACAGAGAATGAGGTAGTTTTGTAGACCTTTTAATTTTTCTCCTGAGAAAACCAGTGCTGGAATAAATAAATAAGTCATTAGTATGGACATGTCAGGTTTGCTTTCCTTGCTTACGCTTACTAGTGACTCACTGGGAAGGGCTGTCAGCAGAAACATGTGTGAAGCATTGCCTTGGTATAGTTCCAGGCAGAGAGCTTGGTCACTGTTCGTTGTCATGGCTCTCAGGAGCCTAAAAAGTGCTCTGTTTCCAACTACTTCTCAGAGCACAGACCACACACACAGCGAGTCAAAGTAAGCATGCTTTTCTTGCGGCCCACTGTATCATCAGTTTAACATTGAACTTGGCACATGGATATCCTGTTGGTGTCAAACTGTTCTGGGGAACATTGGTTCATACTGCTACCTTCAGGTCTTCTGCTCTTTGAATGAAGGGTTTGTGATGACCATGAACTCCAATACATTACTCACCTTCCTCTTTCATGGTTGGCCACACCTTGACCTGTAGTCCTACTAGAAGACACAAGAGTAGAATGGCTAAAGAATTGGGCTCTCTTTCAGACTGGTTAAAAATTCAAACTTGACTTTGCCTTTTTAAATCATAGGGCCTTACCCATTTCCTTAATTTCATGGGCCTTTGTTATTCAGGTACAGGATAAAGACAATGAGGACCTAGGATAGAGCATGCAGAAACGTATGTGAATTGAGAGGTAGCCAACCAGAGCAGACAAAATGGTTCTCATGTGAACAAGTACTGGTTAATAACCCCATCGGGTCTGGTCTTCCTGAATTCCTGTCTTACCAGGAATTTTTTGTACCCAGGAGCTCTATAAGACAGTTACCAAAATTGCATATATTTCTGGCAAAACAATTCCCTTTTTTCTCCTGCATTAGGGCTATGTACTTCATGGGAGGCACCTGTGGTGACTGAAAATCTAGAATAGAAAACAAACCCAGATGTGTTGACCCTTCTTTCATCACCAGGATCTACACTTTTCTTGTCTGCTCTACCCGTGACCATGAATTTCAGCACTGTTGTTCTGTCTTTTGCTGATCCCCACTCATACCACACAAACAAGCTCCAAAATACACATCATACAGCAAGAAGAAACCCACTGCCACTTAGAACTGACACTCTTGGATCCAAAATGAGAGGTATAATTGTTATTAATTTGCCTACAGTATTTTGTTCTCAAAACAAAAACAACAAACCCACCTTTAAATGCAGTAGGTAAATATACTCATAAATTCCAAGCACTTTTGATTTAAGGATTTGTAATCTTGTGTTCAACCTCCATCCATCAGTTCTCCTCTTGACTTTCTGGCCATTCATCTCTGGAAGCATAAAATGAGCATGTCCTAGGTGCATGAAAATCTGTTATTCATCTCAGGAAGCATAACATGAGCACCTCCTGGATGCATGAAAATTTGCCGAGTGAAGTTCTCTAGCAGATCATTTGTTTTGGAGGTTTTCCAATGATGTTTTTTACAAGAGTCACCTCTGAGATGATGACAATATATGAGATAACACTAAGAAAATGTAGAGGGGATCCTATCCTATCCTCATTTGTGTGAAGTGACATCGACAGTGACATGTGAAACCACAGAGTTGAACCAATGACCAATGACAGTGGGATGATGTGACAGTGTCAGCGTCAGTTGTTTCTATCTTACATTGTGAGTGTTTACTGTAACACAACTAACTATACTGAAAGATGTCATAAAAGATGCTCATCTGATAAAAATATTAGCAGTGCAGTTCTGTACCTTAAAATATTTTGCCCAACCCCATGCATGTGCACACACACACATTTACAAATACACATACACAGAAAGAGAGAGAGAAAGAGAGAGAGAGAGAGAGAGAGAGAGAGAGAGAGAGAGAGAGCAAAATCTATTCTGGGTCTGAGTCTGCATGCATTGAAAATTGAGAGCTGCTAGAATCCTACAATTTTAATCTCATTCCTAGTGATAAATTGACCATTCTACCTCTATATCCCCCTTTTGTTCCTTATTTTAGAAGATAAATTTCCTTTTGATGGGGGATAGCATGATTTGAGGGTTATAAAGAGCCAAATTTCATCTAAGTCATTAATCTGGACAACTCCCAGCTGGTACTAAATACCATACTGATTGTGTTTCATGAGTTGGACATGTCAATCACTCTACCCGTCCCCCAGGGATAGGTAAGGGGTATGTTAGGGTCACCAAAGCGTGATTGGAGGAGAATTGGTTCTGGTGCCCTATAGCAAAGTGAAGGGTAACTATAGCCTACAATGATCTATGATATATTTTAAAGCAATTGAAAGTGTATAGTTACCAATATATAGAAATGATTAATGTTTGAGGAGTTAGAAATGCTAATTGCCCAGATTTGATCATTATATTTTGTATGTATGCATTAGATTATCCATTGTACCATATCTTACAAATATGTACAAACATTTTGTCTTAATAAAAAAATTAAAATGATTTTTGTGAGCCAGCATTAACACACTCAGATTTAGAAGTTCTTTTAGAAATGTCGGGTAAAACTGCTTATGTACAAAGATAATTGTACAAAGATGCTCGTGGCAACACTTTATATAGAATCAAAAATAAAAAAAGAGCTTTAAGTGACTTTCAGTGGAAGAATTATTGTAACTTCGCAAACTACTTACATTCATAAACTATTGTGGAGAAGAAAAAAACAGTTGTCCTGGGGCAAAAAGATGTTAGAATAATTTTGATGGAGACTATATTACTTTCATTTTTGTTGAGTTTTTTTGTTAGTATACAAAATAAATGAGTTTTATTATGGCAGTTTTGCATGTGTGTATGTGTGTATATGATGTCATCATTTCTATTCTACCCTTTTCTTTCTTCCCTCATTCTTCATACAGTAGTTTCTCTTCTCTCTTCTGTTTTCATGACATAGAAAGCTACCAGTTATTATACAACATTCGCTAAAGCTGTAAGTAATTTATTTATATCAACTATATCTACATCATCTATACCTATCTATATTTATCTCTGTCTCTCTGTCTCTCTCTCTATATATATATACATACATATGTGTGTGTGTGTGTGTGTGTGTATGGTTTTAACACAAGCCAAATCTCTGTGTTCCTACATGCATGAAAGCACACATGTGGTGCACAGAAATTCAAAAGAATCTGAGAGAGAAGGGTCATAGGAATAATAAAGGACAACAATCATTTTTCACTTGAAAATTCTGCATTGTTTGAAACTTTTATAAGGGTACCACAATACCTTTGTGAGCTTAAAAATAACTTTAAAAATTGCAGATAAAATGAAATCTTACAGGGTTCATAAAGATCATCTGCTTGTCTTTTATTTAAGGAGAAGAAAACCTCAGCTCGACTTGGGCCCAAAACACCCACCTCTTCAACTTTTCCCTCACTATGTTCCTTTCAAGCTACTGGGCTTTGTATTATTTACCTTTGGCTATTTGTCAAGGCTGCTTTCTTGAATATAGCTGTGTGTATTTGACAAGCACTGTACCTTACAATTCATTTAGCTGTTTGAGTTCATAGAATGACTACATCCGCCATAGCATGAGATATCACAAATTATGAAAAAGATCCTCCCACATTTTGTTTCCCCAAGCAAATAATGAAGATTTCACCACAGCAGGTGTAACAGTGTGTGCATCCTGGTGATTAGTGTGATGGCTGACAGAGCAAGAGAGATAGTTAGACAACATTGAGCTGGTAAGGGACTCTGAGAAAGGAGCCATGTCCTGTACACTTTAGGGAGAACCATGGTGTCTTTAGAGGCTGTGCTCCAGCAAACATGAATGACATGTACACTTAATTCCTATAAGCCACAGGACAAATACAATCCTGCCAGAGAATGTTAAAGAAAAGGGCAGACTGGTGAAGATTTAATTAGAAGGAAATGGGATATATATTCAGAACTGGCTCCCAAGTAGGTAAAATTAGAGTTGGATTGCCTGAGGGTCACATAATCCTTGCTAAGGGGCTCTCCTAGCCCCCAGATGCTTCCAGGGATCACAAGAAGGAAGGGGGTAGATGGTAGTATGGACATCATCAGCCTATGAGGCCAGGCCATGGCCCAGACTGCAGAGCAGTTCAGATGCAGCTGCTGGGTCACACAACATGGCATCTGCTCTGATGTCACTTTTGTCACAGCCCATCACTGTAAATATCTAAGTGGAAGGGGAGCACATGCTCCCTAATCCATAGAGCTCTGTCCCTAATAGACAGGCCATCATATTCATTCTAATGAACAAATAGTCAACATGGGTCTACACTCCAACCCAAACTATGTTTTCATCATGGCATACACCCAGGGGGATTCTCTGGGCTGCACTCTGTGAAGACCCATGAGGTCCTGAGATGGCTATTACCATCTTGAAAGTTCTGCTGACTATTTCACAAAGAACCCCTCCCTATCTCATATCTTGTCAGTAAATAATGGCTGTCTAATTGGACAGAAGGCTTGCTCAACAGGAAAGAAACCAGGCCTGATACTGGAAACCTAGCAAAATACCTAGGGCTAGTGAAACAATGAGCCTCAGAAGAGAAACTAGTAATGCCAATTCAGTAAACAAGAATGATGCTTACCTTCATTCTAAATATGTAGCCATACACCCACAGGTAAGTGTAGCTCTGACCTCCATCAAAGAAGCTGTCTTTGCTGCAGACAGAGACCATTACAGAAAACCACAACTGGTCAAAACACAAAAAAGCTGTTCGTGGGGTGCTCAGCACTACTGAGTACATCTACAATACAACTCTGCTGTGGATTTATTCTCAGTTAAAGAAAATAAAGTTTGATTGAGGAAGATTCCCTAAAAAGTTGCCAATAGAAACAGATGGCCCAGATGATCCAGCATTTCAGAGCACTTCTGTTGTAGTTTCCTCTGAGCTCCAAAACAACTTCAAGGAGACTGGCTGAGATGACCCAGCCTTACAGACTACTCCACTAAAGATTTATCCATAATCCTAAATTTTTCTTTGGGTCACATGGGATTGCCAGCACCCCCATCCAGCAGGAAGTAGCCTAGAGAACTATGCCTACATTCCCCTCAAAATTAATTATGTATGTTTGCCTTTGTTTACAGTGTTGATTATAAACTGTTATAGATAATGGTGTGGGATGAGAATATTAGATTTGGGGTTCTTGTTTTAAAAGAAAAAAAGGGGAAATGCTGTGAGAATATGTTCTGGTATGTTGTAAATATTTGCTCCTCCTACTGGCTTAAAACATCAGAGGGCAGACAGGACTTGTGGGTGAGGCTACCAGACTAAGAAAACTCTGGGAACAGGAAGAGCAGAGACAGAGGAAATGAGGCCAAGATGCTGCTCTAAGAAAAGGTACCAAGCCACATAGCAAACAGATGAATGAAATGGGTTAGTTAAGATGAGAGAGCTAGCTAACAACATTCCTGAGCTATAGGCCAATCAGCATGAAATTTGTATGATTATTTGAGGCTAAGCTGCAGCGGGATTGCAAGAGGGTTGGAATCTTGGGGCCAAGCCAGAAAGTCCAGGCCAGAAATGTCATATAACACAACTCCAGTACCAAAGGCTCAGAAAACATCAGGGAAGAAAGGTGGTAAGAGCCAGAGGAACAGGAAGTCTACTGTGAGGTTGGGCCTTTTAGAAATGACAGGGAAGCTACATCCATAATACTTCAACAATAGGCTGCCTCAATAAGGCCTAAACAATGACAATAACAATAGACCTGCTAATGTGGAAGTAGAAAATTTCACAGGGCCTCAACTCTAGACAAAGGACTATAGCAAATTATGACAGCAGAGAAAGGAAGAAGAAGTCTTTCCCAGGGATGATCCCCTAATTGATTATCTAATACCTTGTTTCTAGTTCTGAAATAATATATACAAGCACTGTACTCAGAAGGTTGTATTTATACATTTATACATATATCTATGTATCCACATATCAATAATTAAAGAGGAAGAGACAGTTTGAAAGGATGGTTTGGGAAGGGTTAGAGTAAAGAAGAAAGGAGAGGAAGTAATGTAATTGTATTTTAA
Organism: Sigmodon hispidus; assembly: GCA_004025045.1. Classification (NCBI taxonomy): domain Eukaryota; kingdom Metazoa; phylum Chordata; class Mammalia; order Rodentia; family Cricetidae; genus Sigmodon; species Sigmodon hispidus. The sequence goes on from PVIH01000615.1 coordinate 59,783, forward strand.
TTAAAAAAAGAAAACAAAAGGCTATTCAAAGATTTATCTAAGCAGATTCTGTTGTAAATGATTTTATCAGAATAATATATATACAGAATTTATTCTGTCAAACAGCACTACAAAATCCATAAAGAAAAAAAATTCCTTTTCACTTGCTTTCCATATGCTTAAATTCTAGAATTTTGAGGTAGCCAATTTAAATTATTTTAGTATCAGGTCCTATATTTACTTTCAATTTTCTAAGGAATACTCTTAATAGTTATTGCTTTTTAAAATTTTTATGTTATCTGTTAAATTCTGTATGAAACATAACTAGAAATCCTTATGTAGAAAATTTCATTGATACCCACCTCCGTGTACAATTATGCACATCCTTTCTCCACATTCTCTCACAGAACTATATGATTAAGTTATGATTAGATGTTTATGACTATGAAAGTTTTGTTTATAGTAGCAATACATTCCTCTTTATGGTTGTATTCTCTGTCTTACACAACCCTCTTATTTTTCCAGGAGTAATATATTGCCTTGTTTCTCTATCTGGCTCATCTTCTATGTTCCCACAATAAAATAACACTTTCATCAGATTTCCCAACAAAACATCTTTGGAAGTTCTTGGGAGACCTTCTAGGTCTTTCTGTCTCCCTGTTGTTCCTGTGAACTTGCTGCCTGCTATTATCCAAATGTGCATGATCAAGTGTGCCATGGTGTGCCTGTGCATATCAAAGAACAACTTCTATGAGTCAATATCTCCTCCCACCATGTGAATTCTAGGGATTGAACTCAGGTTGTCAGGTATGGCAGAAAGAAACTTTACCCTCCCAGCCATTATGCTGATCTTATTCTTATTTTCAAGTGTTATTTCTTTGGCCCTAGTGGCTATGTGCCAAGACACCAGAGGATGCCTGAAATTGTGGATGGCACCAAATCCACACTATCTTATGTGTTTTCCCTGTATTTACATAGTCAGAAAAAAATTAATATATACAATGGCCACTGTAAGATTAACAACAACTACAAAATCAATCATAAAAATATATTGTAATAAAAGTTATGCTAACCCTAGGGCTGTGATCCTAATGTGTGCTCCAGGTTTTAGGGCTCTGGAGTGTAATATGGTGGGAATTCCCTGTCCTTGTGGAATGCATGCTCTTACTTAGGAGGTGGAGCAGAGAAGAAACTATTGAAGAATTGAAAAGGAAGTACAGTCTAAGAGGCAGGTGTGTGAGGTCAGTGACATAAAAATCATTTAACCTTTTGATAGGCATAACTATTTCACCTTAACATTTAAGGCATAGAGGCAAAGGAGATAGGTGGACAGGAAGGTTACATTCCATTTGTCAGAAGAAACCAGAAAGAAGACACAGAGGACTTCTCCTTCCTTCTAAGACTGTGACATTGACTGCTGCCATTTGAAGGTGTCCCTAAAATGCCCCAGTGCAACCATGTTAGAAGTGAGATATTCCAGGCATTCCTAGGTTGCAGAGGTCTGGTGTCCTAAGTGGATCACAGTCTCCATCATAGGAGTGGATTCATTACTGTAGAAGCGGGCTCCTGAGAAAAGGATGAGTTTGGCCTCATTCCATTCTCTCCCCTTCATGCTCACTTGCCCTTCTGCCTTCTTCAATAGGATGGCTGATACAACATCCCTTGACAGACCCAGACCTTTCCACCTTGACCTTCCCAAACCCTAGAACTAGGATAAATAAGTCTTTCTTCTTTATATATCACCCAGTCTTGGATATCCTGTCTTAACAGCACATAACAGTATGAGACACTTCCTTGAGATTAATGCTGGAGAAACAGAAGACAGAGGAAAGTGGTATCAAATTTATGAATGAAAACAAACCCACATTTACAAAAATATTATTTTATTCAGCTGTAAAGAAATACAAATCCTGTGGATAATTGAAGAAAGCTGAAAACATCATATTTAGTGAGGTAACCCAGAAAGACAGATGTTGCATGGTCTCACTCATATGTAAATCCTAACACCGAATCTGTAGATTCATGTGTTTAACTTGGAGCATCTGTAGAAGCTGGGAAACTAGGAAGATTTGTGGGGAGGGAGAAGGAAGATCTTAAGGGAGTGGGGGTAGAAAAGCACAGGTGACATGGAGGGGGACAAGGAAGAAACAGTGGGGGGTGGGGGGATGGGAGAGCAGGTCAGAGGAGAGGGCGGGATAACTAACATGAAGGATGTTTGGAAAAGCCATATGAAAACCTACTGTTTCATAAGCATAATCTATATTATATATATGTATGTGTGCATCTATACATATAAAAGCTTACTTGGAGTTAACCTATACAAAGATAATGTTCCTCCCAGAAGTTAAAAGTTGCCCAAATAAGCAGCCCTGTGCCAGATGTAGGATATCTTTACTCCAGTTATTGGTCAGACTCTGGAACATATGAAACTATATAGGCTATGGCCATTTCTCTAGGTTGCTTACCAGAACTTGATGGTAAGATCCTATTACTGAAAATGTTTTATACTTTGGTCACAGGAAATGGAGAATGTAAGTTGTTATTAACTGGGAAGCTTTCTTCTTGCTGGCTGGCTCCATAGAGTGAGAAGACACTACACAGGCTACTGGGAGAGAAAAGTTATTAACAATACTACTCAGATGTTGACACTCTGTGAGCTATAGTAATGACTAGCATGGCAAGATACACCTATAGGTGCAATAGTGGCATGAATGTCATGGGAGTAACCAACCACTTTAAGATGGGATTTAAGGCCTGCTCTGTAAGAAGGAATGCATGACTGGTTCTGTAAATATGGCCAATGACCCATGGCTGGGGGTTCATAGGACCCAGGGGTGAATCTACTTCTATCACTTTGCTAAATGGACATAGTATCAAACTGCCCTCTAAATACAGGCCTCAGATTAGTATAGCCTTCAGACCCCATCAGAAGAGTTTATTTGTGTGGTGAATGATGGTTAACTCAGACACTTAAGAACTGGTCAAAGTCCAGAGAATGAGGGTCTGTGGAGTGCACAGTCATAAGTGGAACAGCTATATAACAAACTATACCCCAAATTTTAGGGACCACATCTATATAACAACCTATTCCCCAAGGCTTAAGGACCTTTATGGATGAAGGAGAAGAAAAGTCTTTAGAGTCAGAGGCTGGGAAAGCATGAGACTGGAGAGTATCTTCTGGAGATGACAGGATTGGAGCACTTATAAACTCATAGCATATGAAGTAGGCTGTACACTACCAAGCAAGTCGACATTGCAGCAAAAAGAGTGGAGATGTTCAAAGGCCTGCTCTTAGCTAAGGAGCGTTAACGGTTGATGGCTTCTGCTGTAGAGAAAGTCAGTGTTTTTTAAGAGTAGGTTGACTATGTTCCAGTGGATGGCTACACCATGAGTATATAAGCAGCATAGATTGGACTTGGTAGGTTATGAGAGAGAGAGAGAGAGAGGTTGGGAGGGTTGGAGGATTGGAAGCATGATGGACACTGGATTTAGGAGGAGTTAAAGGAAGGAGTGCAGAGCAAATGTATTTAGAATCCATTGTAGGCATGTGTGGAATTCTCCAAGAATCAATAAAAATATTACATTTAAAATACCATGAAAAAGAAAAGTTTCAGGTTTATAAGCCAAAAAAGAAACCAAACTGGAAATTAAAAAAAAGAAAAAACTTGATATTGCATGGTGAAAATGGTAATATTTAATTTTGTGAGAAGTGGTGAAGTGGAGCCATGGTAAAATCAAAGCATAAAATGCCCCCATCTCGAAAGAAGAGACACTGAAAGTGAATGTCCTGAGTGTCTACCTGAAAACACTGGCGAGCAGATGAAACAGAGAATAAGAACACAAAAACTGACAGGGGAGCCAGTGAGAATGAGCCATAAGCCTTAGGAGGTTCTTTAGAAAAACCAAGAAAACAGAGAGATCTCCAGCAAAGTTGATGATGAAAACAGAGAAAGAAGAAAAATTAATTCAATGATTAAACACGGACAGAACTTTAGATGCAGCAGGCTCTAAATAGCCAGTCAGAAATACTGTTGGTAGGTTGAGTTTAGGTTGACAAATAAAAGATGAAGACAGCATCGACTAAACAATATGCTTTCAGTACTGCAGATGAGACTGAAAATTTAAAAAAGCAATTACAATGGCATGTGTCATGTGACTCGGCCCAGGCTACACCAGCTCTCCTAGACCTTCAGCTTCCAGTTGGTAGAAAATGGGTGTGTTGAACACACAGTACTATATGATCCAGCTTCATTTACATGTGTATATGGATATTAGTTGCTATGATAAAATACTATGACCAAAAGCAAGTTATGAAGAAAGAGTTTATTTTGGCTTATGGTTTCAGAGGCATAAGCATCCAATATGATGGGAAGAGAGACACCAAGTGGTAGGCATGGCGATGGTAGCAAGAAGATGAGAAGACAATCACATCTTCAACCATAAATACTAAGAAAGCAAACTAGAAGAGAGCAACACTACACACTCTCAAAACTCTCCACCTCACCTCCAGTGAGGCTGTATCACCTCCCCACCCAGCACCACCAGCTGGGGACCAACCATCCGGGTACTTGTATCTATTGTGGATATCTCAAAATAGGTGTGTGTGTGTATGCTTTGATATAGGAGATATATATATTCACTTATAGGATATATATTATATGTATGATACATAATGTATCATATATAGGATATATGTCCTATATAGGATATGTGTGTATATATATAGTAGAAAATATTGCACGCGCGCGCACACACGCTCGCGCACACACGCTCACACACACACAGGTTCTGTTGTTCTTTAGAGATCAAACTAATATAGTCTAATATGTAAAGTGTTGATGAATCCATGCATCAATATACCCATAGAGATGAAGGCAGAGGTGCATAAATAGATGTAAATTATAGGTTCTTTGATGGGCTTGAGGGATGAGCATTGATTTATATAATATTTGCATTTTTCTTTTCTTTTTTTTTAAATCCTTACATGAGCCAAGGATCAGAGCATTTCATGAATAAAAAGTTCAGCAGAGCCCCAAAAGAAACTCTGGAAAATAGAGCAAAGCCGTGGGTGAGGGAAATGGCTCAAGTGGAGAAAAACAAAATTGGTAGAGAATAGAGTCAGAGAAGAAAACATACATGTGTCAGTTAGGTTCTCTGGGTCAGTGGTCTGGTGTGGTGGCGGCTGAGCTAGGTTGAACTTGCCTACACCCTCTGCTCTGGACTGTGAAAGTCATTGTCAGAGAAAAGTTCTCAGTACAACAAGGAATTGCTTTAAGGCTCCTGCGTTCAGTACTTCTGGTTGGCATAATAACTTCAGCCTGGTGGACAGGCTCGCACATCAGATACTTATTTTCTCACTGGTCTAGAATCTGGAAGTCTAACAACAAGCTATCAGGAAGATTGCTTTCTCCTGAGTCCTATCTCCCAGGCTTCTGGACTAGTGCATCCTCCCATGGCCACATCACTGCTGAGTATCTGTGGTGTCTCCCTCTTATAAGGACACCAGTCAGTTTGAACCAACTCCATACCCAGATGGCCTTGTTTAGACACTTTATCTCATTAAAGCCCACACCCCCAGACTCACATTCTGAGGTACTGAGAGTCAATATGCATTTTGAGGAAGCACAGCTTAACCAATGATAGAACCGAAGAAGAGATTTTCATCCCCAGGAACTTAACTGAAGGGAAAGAGGGGTTGGCATGCCTTGGGTTGGGGTTAACATATACCCAGGTGGTTTTTATCCAGTATCCCAGGATGTGGTAGTTTGAATGTAACTGGCCTCCTTAAGCTCAGAAGGAATGGCACTATTGGGAGGTGTGGCTTTGTTGGAGTAGGTGTGGCCTTGCTGGAGGAAGTGTGTCACTATAGAGTTGGGCTTTGTGGTCTTATATATGCTCAAGCCATGTCGTACCTCAGATCATTTCCTGTTGCCTGCTCAAGATGCAGGACTCTCAGATACCTTTCCAGCACCATGTCTGCCTGCACTCCACCATGCTTCCAACCATGATGATAGTGGACTGAACCTCTGAACGGTAAGCCACCCAATTCAATGTTTTCCTTTATGAGCGTTGCTATGGCCATGGTGTCTCATTACAGCAGTAGAAATCCTAAGACACAGGCAGGATGTACTGCATGTATTCAAGAACTTGTGGATGAGAATTGGCTGGAATCAACTGGGGACCAGCCACTTGGACCAGGCTTCCTGCATGTCTCAGACACCGATTCCTCTACTTTTGTCACAATAGAGAAAACAGACCCCAAGTCTCTAGGCTTTTTAGAGACAAAGGATGAGACTCTAGCATTATGTTCTCTTATGGGCTAATAGACTGGGGCATACTGGTTTCAACTGTGACCATACAAATGACAAGGGCCAAGTGCCCATGTTCAGCCACACTTGTTGAACTATGCATTTTCTAGGCTATGTCATAAGGTTCGGAGCTTAAACACGTTGTAAGTTTAGACTTTGTGCTAATTAATTTCACTTGTCACCTCGAGTAGACCACAGAGTGCCCAGATATTCGGTTATTCTGAATATGTTTATGTGATTATTTCTGGATGAGGTGAATATGTAAATAAGTAGGCTGAATATGGCAGATTGTTCATCGTATGGATGAGCCTTACCCAGTCCACAGAAGGCCTGAATAGAACCAAGGATTCAGTGAGGAACATTCAGTCTCTTTACTTGTCTTTGAGGGAGGACATTGGTTTCTCTCTTAGCTAGATATTACAAGGCTAATCCTCATAAACCAATCTCTCTCTCTTGCATCCCACTCTTCTTCCATGTGTGTCTCTCATTAATTCTATTTCTCTGAAGAATACATCCTCAGACAAAGTCTCATGTGTATTGATAAGCTATCCACATATTCTCTGGTCAGCTCAATGAAACAAATAAGGAACAACTAATTTGTAAAAAGTTAAAAAAAAAAAAAGTCCATTTGGTTACTGCTAGTCTGGCATAGGGTCTAATAACCATACCTAAGGAAACAACAGTCCTATTTTCTACCCTAGCCTTTTTTTTATTCAAGATGGAATTTTCCCTGTAAAAGTGAAGTGATAGAGCCTCTTGGCTTTCCCTCCATTTTTATACTATATTTGCACTTATCAGGTAATGGACCTCTGCTCCTCTATTGTATCCCAGAATCCTTTGTGTCACAATAGGATATGCTTAAGCATCCTTTCATTCAGAGCCTTTGTACTTTCAGGGATGGGTGGTGGCCTCCATGAGACAGACCAGTGAGGAGGCAGCTTCTTTGCTGTGCCATAGTTCTAACTGGTAGGATCTTACAGGTTTGTAGGCTGTCCTCAGCAGGCAAAGGGATGGTTTTCAAATTGGGCTGAGCTGACCGGAATCTCTGAGGAGACAGTGTAGCGTGTGACCTGCCAAGACTCCTCATTGATTCTCCTCTCCAGTTGCGGGCTTTAGAAGGCAGTGCACTCCAGTTTCCAAGGACAATTTGATGACTGAGCCCTGAGCCCCATGGGTGTCAGAACCCTGAGGTGAGCCTTCAGCCTTAATCACAGTTCTCCTGGGTAGCACTTAGGAAGGGAGTTGATGAATTTAACAAGAAACACATGTTTTCATTTAAATTACAATTAGCAATTAGAGAGTTAAGTGTGCCCTGGATAGAATGCATAATCATTGGGAGTCTGCGGCACAGCCACTTTCCTCTTGCTACCCTGCTTTTATGTTTCACTTTATGATTTTAGAGCATATTCACACGGAAGCCGAGTGAAGCCCTAGCTGAATGAAGCTGCTAGAAGTCATTCTGCTTCTACAGAAAAAATGTAAAAGATGGAAGAGAAAACATTTAACATGATGTCAGCGATCTAGGTTGGTTGCATTAGAAATTATACATACTTCCTAGCAATGGTATATATAACTTGGTATAATTTTATGAAAAATCTATGAGAGGAATGGCTAGCCATCATCTCTCTTTATGTCTTCTGAAATATTATATAGTGAAATTAATATTCCTTTATGCCTTTAATGGTGCGCTTTTTTGGTTTTGTTTATTTTGGTAGAGGAAAAGCCAAGAAAAGGTGCCAACATGAACTATTTGAAGATTAAGTTTTCAGATGTTAAGTGCAGATGTTAGAGATGTTAAGTCCAGATGTTAGAGATTCTGGGTAATGGAGTCTCAAAGGAAAAATCTGTAGCCAGAAGTTTTCTGACCTGTTCAGGCCCAAGGTCCAAACAAATCTCTCCCATCCTTGGTTCCACAGCTGTTTTAAAAGTAATTATTGAGAGGCTTATATCAATAACGAACTGTTTGGGCTATGGCTCAGGCTCACTTTCAACTAGCTCTTACAACTTAACTCAACCCATTTTTATTAATCTATTGTATTGCCATATGTCTCTTGGCTTACCTGTATTTTTACCTCTTGCTTTTGGGGTGGCTAAATAGTGTCTCCACACTCTATCCTTTTTCTCCTTTATCTCTGCTTGGATTTCCTATCTGCCTCACAATAGGCCACAACAGCTTCTTTATTAACAAATGGTAATCAAGTGTATTCATAGCATACAGAAAGACATCCGCATCAGAAATCCATGGGGCAAATGGATTGCACACCCATCCATAAAAGGTTCCTTCAGCAAAACAGGCTGGCAGTCATAGTGAAGCCATAGCAAGAAAGCAATTCCTATGGGGAGGGGGGGAAATACCCCTTCCTCCAAACATGAAGTAAAACTAATCAGATAAAATCACCCCTGGGTGGAGCACAGTAAGGAGCAGGGCCAAGGCAAATCACTGAATGTAACTTGAGGACCTGCATGTGTAACTTGGCATCATCTAATAACCACAGCACTTTCTAAATGGTAGCAAACCAGGCATGGGTGAAGGGACTCTGCTCCCCACCCTCACATCAGGAATTAGAGACTTTTAGTAGTGTTTTGGTGTGGCTGGCAAAGGCGGGGAGACAGTCACCTGTTACTGCCAACATGGGAAAGAATCACTTCGGAGTCTCCTTAAAGATGGGGGGTACTGCAGGGGATGGAGGAACCCCACAGTTTTACTATCACAGTCTGTGTTTTATCTTTGTTTGTTTTACAGCTACATAGGCCTTGTCATTTATGACAGCCCAGATTGAGTCCCCATTCTTGTTTGTGAGGGTTCAGTAAATGATTCTAGGTCAAAATGTAAGAATAAGAAGAATAAAATAAGTTTCCCTATATGTCATCACAGGGGAAAAGCACATGGCTCCGGGGACACTACTGTTAGGTTCAAGTGCAGAGCTCCACCACAGGGTGAACCGTCCTGGGGCTCCCAGGCAGCCAGGATCTCCTCTCTACCACAGAGTGAACTGTCCTGGGGCTCCCAGGCAGCCAGAATCTCCTTCCTCCTCTCTGTACCATTATTTGTCTTCCACAATTGTTTGTCTTGAGCATCTGAGACAGGGAGTAAATTTTCCTTGACATTCTGACAGCCTCGTGGCACATCTGCATAAAGATGGAATTTATTTTGTTCATTATGACTGTCTTGGATTGCACAGGGCTTTATTTCACTCCCACAGACGAGTTCTGTTTTCATAAATTATCCAGCATGCTCCTCCTAGCCTAAATGACCAGTCTTTGGAGAAGCTGGTAAATAACCTACGCCTTGCCTCCACTTCTTTACTCTGGTTGTTTCTATGTCATAAAAGTTATGACATATCAGAGAAAAGAAGGATCAAGAAGGCTTCTAATAAATACTTTTCAACAAGCTCCAGACAAATCTAATAACACAGCCATGGATGCTTCAAAGAATCCTCTAAATGCTTCTGCAGCCCCGAGAGCTCAGAGGCGGACATGCCTTTCCGTGGAAGCCAGCGCCTCTTTCTGCTTTGTGGATAAAGATAGGAACTTTATTTTGCTTACTTATACACTGGCTGGCTCTGCAACCAGATTTGTGTTTTCACAATGACCCTCCCCTTTGATTATTATTTTTTTTAGCATAAGGATATGAATAGAAGTATTCCACAAGTGTGAAAATAAACAAGGGCTGCTGTGCTCTGTATAAGAGTACAACCCATGCAGGCGTTCCATCAGGCTTTCAACATCGGTCAAGGTTGTCTGTCTATGCTGCTTTCTTCCGCTTCTTCTTTCACGTATCTCTTTCTTGGGATGTGGCTCAAATAACCTGCCTTAGAACCCAGATCGTATTTCCAAACAGGTGATGTATAGCTGAGGTGCTACTTGGGAGTGTTCCCTAACATTATCTTAATGAAATATCTTTTTCCTGTGGCAAGGAAAGGTTTGATGAAGAGAGGAGAGCCAAGCATCAGGAACTGGGAAAGCGGGGCTATGAGATCTATGTCCAGCCAACAGGCTCTGTCTCCCATTTATAGGAGAAGCGCTGTTAACAGAGGCAATATTAGGATCCACTGAGGAAACAGGTGCCATGTATCTGATAAGACCTGAAGAGAGAAAGGATTGTGTTCTCTGATGGCACCCAGAATTGTCATATTCCTCATATTGCACAAGACACACTGGGGACCACTGGACAATAGTTCCTATGGTCTTGGGGTTCCAGGGTGGGTAGAAATGGACGAAGAGAGAAGAGAAGAAATCCACGGCCTTGCTTCTTCATGCTCAGAGCGCATCAGGCTCATTGTTCTTCATCTATCACACCATGCCATGGCATGGGCTTTGCTGGACGATGGATGTGATGAAGTCACAAAGAGCCTGACCAAGGCTCCCCAATACGGATACTGTATTTGACACTTTCATATGTTTTTATTAAATTTTCAATACTTTATGAAACAAATAACATGCCCCTATTATTGTAAGGTGAAGCATAAAGGGCAGTTCTCTCAAGTAACAATTACGGGAGTTGTTTGGCATCCTGCCTTCTCCCAGGTATTGCCCAGAGCAAGGCTTTTTTTCCTCAGCTCTGATGGCTTCCTTGACCTTCACTTCTGCCCCTAGGCTCCTGCCTTCTCAGTGCACATGATTATCTCCTTCTCTCATGTAGCAAGCCAATGTCTGAGTATCAGGGTGGAGATATGGCTCAGAACCTGAGTTTGGACCCATAACGCACTATCAACAGGGCAGTGCATCTGTGTAATACCAGCACCCCTACGGAGAGATTGGGGTGGAGATACAATTCCTAGAAGCTCACAAGCCAGCCAGGCTGGCATTGAAGAGACCCTACCTCAAAAACGGCAGAAGGCAAGAACAGACATCGGAAATTTTCCTCTCACCTTGGCAAAAGAATATTTGTCTTCACATATATAAGAATGCACACATGCACATGCGCACATACACACGGGAGGGAGGTGGGGAGAAATAGACAGACATGAGAGAGAGATTTGAAAAGAAGTCTAGGACTCAGTCACTTTAAGCACAGGAAATCTGCTAACTCTGTCAGAACTGAGGATCAAAAAGATCCATAAAGACTTACATTGATGAGTCACTAAGGGAAGAGCGGGGGTGGGGGTGTTGCCGAGAATGGTGTTTAGAAATGAGAGCAGAAAAATATTTATATTCCTTATTCCTTTCTGAGATTACAGAAGGAGAAACTAATAATAATAGTAAATTTCTCAAGCTCATCCTATTAAATCCTAGATTTATCAGATTCTGAATTTGACACTTTCATATGTTTTCATTGAATTTTCATAACTTTGTGAAACAAATAACATTTCCCTATTATTACAAGGCTGGGTGCAGATAGAAGCTGATTTTTTTTTTTTTTGTAACAAAACAAAACAAAAAATAAAGTATACTATGCTAGGAATTTTGGATGAATTCTCATGTTTTTACAGCTCTACAAGATCTGTCAAATTATATCTACTTTCGAGATAGGGAAACTGAGGCAGTGGTTCTGTTTCAGAATAATGTCAGCTTTTTGTTAAGGGTTCCTGAGTATTGGGTTTGTAGATCAAGGCCATACCACTGAAAAGTTAGCTGTAAGCTAAGGTACTTTGGATCCTACCTTCCTGTGTATGTTTTTCTGGAAGATTCTCTGAACCAGTAGCCCTGCTATCATCCAATGCTAGTCATATGGAAGAAAAGAAATGAAAATAAAGGAGAAGGTTTCATTTCACCAAAGCTCCAAAACACAGTCTTCATTAATTAGATGCAAGTAGGTGGCAAATGAATACTACGTGGGACATTTTACTTTTAGCTCTCATTTTTGCCTGTCTGCCTGCTCTGCACTCCCTATGGTCTAGCAATACTAATGCTACATTTAAAAGATGCTGTATAATATCCTTTTTTCATCACTGAACAGTATTTATTAAGGGTCTGCATGAATGTTCCATTGCTATGGAATATCATGGTACGTGCTGATTGATGAATGCGGATACTTCATGTGGCTGGAGCCTCAGAGGTCCTGGGTACAAACCAAAGGTCCTAGGATAATAAGTATTGGAGTCCCTGGCTCAGTGTACAAGCTGAGCCATCTGTCCTTGCCCTGAAAGGCAGGTACATCGGAATCTATCTCCTTCCTTGCTGTGTTCCCACCACCCCAAAGCAATGGAACACTGACTTATTTGTCTCCCCTAGACCACAGCTGGAATTTTTTCTGGAAACGGCAGGAAAAAGATTTTATATTTCCCAGCTTCCCTTCCCTAGACTCTTCTCCAATTTACACCAAAGCTTCACTTGTCCTGAAAACCTGTGTGCTCCTGGGTCACAAGACTCCAACTTCAAGGAAAACCCATCCCCAGCTCCCTGGGTCCAAGGGAGACTTCTCTTTTCTCCTGCAAGCCCTGGGCTGGGGCTGTGATCTGAGGAACAGCACAGGAGGTGCTTGACCTTGCCCCTTTCCCAGCAGACTTTCTCTGGTGAGGGGCAGGACCCTAATGGGAGGTTCTTGGCCTCCTGGTGGCCGGGAAGTGAGGGGGAGCTTGAAGCTGGGAACATCAGAGGACCTGCGCCCTGGGATTGTCACCCACACTGTTCACCTCTGACCAGAAGGTGTCCTCCTCAGAGGACATGTCTTTATGGAACTCAACCTTTGTGCTTCCTTTTTCCCACTTCTTAGTCACAGTATAAATTTCTTACGGGAGAGATCAGCTGCTTCATCTATTTTAAGAAGAACAATCAAGCACTGAGCCTAAGACATGAACGAGTAGCTGTGCAGTGTGCTCTATACTCGAAGATCTCACAGCTGCAGATTTAACTGGTATCATAAGGGGGGGGGGTGCACTCTCTTCTAAACATGTACAGATTTGTTTTACTTGACATTATTCCTTAACATAGATTGTAGTAACTATTTATACCCTATTTACTTTGTATTAGGTATTGCAAGTAATCCAGAGACAGTTGTAAAACATGGAAGAGGAGCCAGAGATGGCTCAGCAGTTAAGAGCTTAGACTGCTCTTGCAGAGGACCGGAGTTCAGTTCCTGTGTTGGGTAGGGATCTAATAATGACTTCTTCTATTCCCTATAGGTACACACACACACACACACACACACACACACACACACACACACACATCACCACACACACACCACACACGCACACACACACCACACCACACACAGGCACACACCACACCATACCACACACATACACACATACATACATACATACACCACACACACACCATACACACCATACCACACACACACATACACCACACCACACACACACCACACAATACATACACCACACACATACACACACCACACCACACACACATCACACACACCACACCACACACATACACACCATACACATATACACACCACACATACACCATACACACCACACCACACACAGGCACACAATACATACACCACACACATACACACACCACATCACACACACATCACACACACCACACCACACACACATCACACACACCACACCACACACAGGCACACACCGCACCACACACATACACACCATACACACATACACACCACACCACACACAGGCACACACCGCACCACACACATACACACCATACACACATACACACCACACCACACACAGGCACACACCGCACCACACACATACACACACACATATACACACCACACCACATACACACACACTGCACACACATACACCCCCCCACACACAAAATCTATAAAACATACTGGAAGATGTAGGTAGGTTGTATGCAAATATTGTACCATTTTCTATGAGGAACCTGAACATTTATGGATTGAGGTATTCTCTGGGGTCTTGAAACCAAACTACCAGAGATCCTGAGGGAGTCAGCATGTGTTTATCATTATATAGAACCTAGTTATACATAAACATTTGTATATGTTTAACTTCCCAGTTCAGCCTTGGGAAGACAGAAGATGTTTTTCTTTCAAACAAATGTTACCGTCTTTGCTTCCCAGGGCCCATCATTATAAGTAAATCAGGAAAAATGGGCTGTTTTTCACTTAAGGTATAACTGCCTCTTCACATGCACCTCAGACATAACCAGGAGTTTGGCTGTCTTTTCTGGTTAAACCAGTCACATTGCTTATGACTTTTCAGCCAGCTCAAAAGTTAACCCCTTACTGTGTTAACCATCCTTCAAGATGGCCTCCAACAATCATTGCTTTCCAGTATTTGTGTCCTTGTACTTTACAAAAGGATGTGTCTGGTGACTGTATATATGACAGAAATCATAGCAAGGGACTTCTGGGGCTGAGATGCTTAAAACCTTTTGCTTTCTCCTTGCTTTGGGGGGATCGCCTTCTCTGGATGAAGTCAGCTGACATGTCACAAAAACATTTAACAGCCCAAGAAATCTAAACTCCTTGTCAATTAATGGCCAGCATTGGCTTGGAAAACAAGTGCATTTTTCAAGGTGGATCTTCCAGTTCGGTGATGCCTCCAAATAGCTGTCATTGTGACTTTAAATTTCGGACTCATAGAAACCATGTGAAGTAATTAATATGTGCAGCTGTTTTAAGCCATGAAATATTAGGGTAATTTGTTACACAGCAATAGGCGACTGCCACAGGCTGTGACCTGTTTCTACCTTACTTCCCTCTTCTTTCCATGATGGAATTGCAATTCAGGACTTTAATGTGATCTTGGCCTCCTTGCGATACTTCAGTCTCTTTAGTGATTCAGACAGGGGTAGGTATGATTAGACTGAGTTTTGGGCTAATTTCTCCTGTTAACGACTTTGTTAGTGATTTTTCTGATCCATTCTTTTAGCAGAGAACCTGAACAGAAATCCTATGCTCAGTGTGCAGTCTCTTGAGAGAACACCTGGGTTGACTGAAGGTAAATATTAGTGGATTCTTCTCAAGCTATGGCCTAAAGAAAGAAGAGGCAAACAGGTGAAAACAGGTGGTCTGGTTCCCTGGGCTGTAGAAAGTGAGATCCTCAGAAAAGGAGAAACAGTAAGGAAAGGTTCTAGAATTCTGTGACCTCCCCATACTTCAGAGGACAGGCTTCATATATATTTCAATACCCAGCATACTCAACAGTAGAGTAGACATGCACGTGCTTGCAAAACCAAAACACAGCTGGGAGATATAATTTTAGGTCCCTAAAGCCTTGGCAATGTCCTTCTGTTCATTTTTGTGGAGTCTGCCCCCAGAGCAGAACCAAGCTGAATTCACAAGCAGTCCTGTGAGGATATCAGGAGGTACATTTCTATGCCTGTGTTTTCTGAAAATGGACAAGAAGGCCACCTAGGATTCTGGGAAAGACAAGCCTTTAATGTGGTTTAACTCTGGGCTTCAGATCCTTTCAAACTCTTCTTTAAAAATCACCAGAGAAGCATAGTTAAGAGGGGGAAATTAACAATATCAGGGCTTGTCTGCTAGCTGAGTAGGGCATTAAGGAAGAAATTCTGTGCCTCCTATAATAGTTCCATAGACTGTCTTCCAACTTACCCTGGACAATTAGAATGAAAAGACTAGTGGCTGATGGAAGCTTCTGAAATCCTACTGTTTGGGTTTGGGCCTAGGTCTATCATTGATTTAGTTATGACTCCATGTGAATTACATAACCTCTCTATGTTGGTCATCTATAAAATGATTCTAACTAACATATATTGTGGGCCAATGAAGTGGCTCAGCAGTAACGGTGCTTGCTGTGCAAAGCAAATGACCTGAGTTGTTAAATCCTTGGATCCCATGGTAGAAAGAAATAACTGATTATCAAAAGTTGTCTTTTGACTTCTACATGCATGCCATGTTAGATGAACACTCCCACTCAGACATCCACAGTACACACACACACACACACACACACACACACACACACACACACACACACACAGAGGGAGGGGCAAATGAGGTGATTCAGCTGAGACAGAGGAGTGCTTGGCACAGAGCCAGTGACTACTGTTGTAGCTAGTGGGATGTTCTGGCTTAAGGCATTTAGAATTGGTTATATAGGACAAGAGACAGCAGTGAGTAATAGTCAAACTTAGGAGCCCCTACTCCTAAACAAAGAATTATAGACAACTAAAAGATGCTGAAATCAGGAGAATTAGTCTTCCCCTGGGGATGAGATCCCTAACTGGTTATCTAATACCAAGTGTTCAGTCCTGAAATCATATATATGTACATATCTATATATGCAACATTAAATGAACTCAGCAAGTTGTGCATGTGTGTGTGTGTAAAACAAAGACAAAGAAGCCAGGGATCTGAGATGAAGGGGGGAGGGGGGAATTGAAGGAGTTAAAGAAAGAAAAGAGGATGTAGGAAAATGATGTAACTATATTTTAATTTTTAAAAATGTGAGAGCCCTGGGGTTTGCTGGGGTTCTGAGTCTGGTGCTGTAAACCTGAGCATCTCTGTTCAACTTTCTGTGATTTTAGAATTTTCATGGGCAAAGTGCAGATGTTAATAAAGGCACAATAATGCCTCTTGCAGATGCATTTATAAGGATTAAGGAAGGTAATATGTGCATATAATACACACCCAGCAGAAAGCCTGTTGTGAAGAACTTGGAAACAGCTGACTGTTACCATCCCTGCCATCACTATTGTATGGTTTTTTTCCACTTTCAAAAGCAAAGCCTGCAGTAGCCTTCATTATTGCATGAATTCTATTTATTATTACAATAAAAATAACCTGAAGCCAAATACTGGGGAAAAGCTGGAATATCAGAGAGATGGGGAACAAACCACAGCCAGTTCTCAGCAAACTGCTCAGGCTGAACAGGGTAAGTCATATCTTCATGAGTCCTCAGACTGACTGGTCTCTCAGATAGAAGCCTGAACTTGTGCTTTCTTCTGCCTTGTATTTCTTTCCTCCACCCAGCTATTTTACTTCCTGGTTCAACTTTCCTAGAGCTAGGTAGGATTAAAGGTGTATGCCACCATTGCCTGGCTGTTAGGCCTTGAACTCATAGAGATCCAGTTGAATCTCTGAATCTCTGCTGTGACCCCCTTGCCCGTCCCCCCACCCCAGTGGGTCACCACTCTCTGACCTTCATGGCTTGGCTCTGTGGGTGGCTTGTCCTCTGATATTCCAGACTATGATTTATTAAATATACAATATATCACCATATTTCACTGAGGGTTGAAAGAGGACTCTTGCTTTGAAAAAGTCAGGGAGCACCATGGGCTCTCAAGGTACCAGTTCAGGTAAACAATAAATATTTATAGTTCATGCCCAGGGTTTCCAGCACTGGTTACTGTTATAAACACCTAATGGCGTTGTACTGTGAGTTTTAGAGTAATGAGGGTTCAGCTGTTACTGCCAATGAGGAAGTTAGTCCAGTCCTGCCTGGTTTGTTAAGCCAGAGCACAAACCATGCTGGATGCACAATGGTGAGTTAAACCCTGACTGGTCTCAAGGGAGACCTGCCTCAGACATTTGGATCTCCCTAGGATGACTCTAAGTGGCATTAAGATGACACATAAAATCAAGCTGATTCTCAAAGGTGTTTCAGCTGTCCCTGGCCCTCCTGTCACTCACCTATGTTGTCAATGAAAGCTGAAGCCCCTTTTGGTGGCTGATTCAATAGTCACTTCAGCACAACTGTGGAGATTCTTACTCAAGAGGCAAGTAAAATGAACAGATTTGTTGCATGTACAAATGCTGAGGAGGCCGAACATATGGGACCACACGAGAGGGATGTTAGGAGGTCAGAGGGAAGGAGAAAGAGAGGAACGGGGGAGAGAGAGACGGTGTGCACTCATGAGTGAGTTCCAGGGGACATGTTGGGGTCAAAGAGCAATACACAGGCAGAAGGCAAAATGTGTGAGTGGATTTTACTGATCTGTTAAAATGTCACTAGGTCCCAGTCCTGTAGGAGCAAGGAAACAGACTTGAGTCAGAGACTAGTCTTTTTACACTGGTGCATCCTGGTGTCTGGATAGGTGCTTAAAGACCGAAGTGTCAGGAAAATATGACATTTGAAAACCTGACAAAACAATGTGTCACCATGGCTAGCTTGCTGTGCAGCAGGGACAGGGGGGTAACTGTGGTAGCACCCTCAGCCTCCTGCATCTTCCCATAGTGCTATCTGACCTCTGGTCTCCCTCTCAGGAGGCCTCAGTGTGGGCCTGGTCTAACCTGAGCTAAGGAATACATTTGTCTAGGGCTTCATCATCTCCAAGAAGAGAGCGAAGTTTGAAAGTAGGAACTTACAGCATCTTCTTCCTGCCAGGTCCTGGGATACCGCCTTTTGACGCCTCTTTTCTGGACCGCTGTAGGGGAGGGGGAGGGAGGCTAGAGAGGGAAAGGATGCTTTACCCTGCTCACTAAAGTCAGGCTCTTTCTAGAGCTGCTACAGTGCGGGACTCCCTGCAGCCAGACTGAGCGGATCACTAGACAACTGGGCTGAGCCCCGCGACACCTCCGTGAGAGCTGGAGAAGGAAGGATGGATGTAGAAGTTCTCTTTCTAAGGGAGAGTAGAAGCTGAAGGCCTCTCTTTTCACATCTGGTAGCTTTCCCTTGAAGTCGGTTAGAAACTGCACTCACCAAGAACACTTCTGGGGTTCCTACTCAGCTCTCTGTATCTATCCATCATTTATTTGTTTTAGTGACCCCCCTTCCCCTGCAACATCCTGTTCTTGAAACTTGTCTGGTTCAGCATTTCAGCAGCTTGGTTAAGTATCTTGTACGGAAATCATTTCTAATAAAGCTGGTGTGCTTGGGTTTATCGTTTCTAAGTGCGGGTCAGGATTTAGTTCGCTGTGTTAAACTCTCCGCGCTGCATGTGATTTGTCAAGCTTTGTCAGGAACAAAAAGTTCCGGGATGTGCAAAGCAGGACTGCTTGGTTTCCATGGAGATACTGCTAGTTGGGCTATGGAAATCCTGAAAAGGCCAGAGGATGACTGACAATACAAGGATTTAGCGGCTGATCTGAAGAGCCAGGCTGAATTAATGAGATTTTTCATAGCGCGTTATTAGCAAGGCTCACACCGTATGGCTCTTAGGCTGCAATCTTGGAAAACAGACATGGAAAGATTTAATTGCCGATTAAACCAAAACAAAACAACCCCCCCACACACACACACCCAAAAAACAAGGCTATTATTAACCTGTCAGGTTATTTTAACCTTTATAACATTTTAAGGGTGCAATAAAAAATAACAGTGTTCTTTTCCCCATCATTCATTACTATTATTGCTACATTTGAGGTAGTGGTTGCCCCTCATCTGCATGGAGATGGGACATTCGGTGGTACTTATTATATTGCGCAGTTAATTCCCACATACTGTGAACACATTAACTGTTCAAAGTAGGTGATCTGGCATCCAGTTTTGAGCCAAGGGAGAAATACCACGTCACCAGCTTTATCTCTCCTGGGGCAATATTAATTATTTATTATAGACTACTGATGTAAACTGTTATCTCTGGCAGGTCATGGTTTGTACATGTGTCTATTCTGCTCTGGGATTTGGGACTTTGGGGTGTGGATTTCTGATGACTAGCAATCTGTGTGGTTTGGATTGTGATGCTGCATGTTGCTGCTGGTGCCAGTCGACACTAAGGATAGGGGCTTAGAAAAGTCTGTCTCCACCATGGCCAGGCAGTAATTGCTTCTGAAGTTTAAGAGCTGTTTTGGGATCCTTACAAGGACTATTGCTATAGCCCCCAATCCCAGCCCCTGTTGTTGCTATTATTATTATTACTATTTAAATAATTGTGAACTGCTCTGTGGCCTTAGAAACATGGGTGTGATCAGCAAGTTAGTTTTCAATTTTTAATAGGTTTCATATGTAAAATCTTTCTAATATGTCAGTATCTGTTACTGCCAGAAATGCTATACAGTGATACACAGTGCAGGCAAGGCAACACACTGCACGGTCCTTTCTCTTGCTGCTCCTCAGAAGGGCACACATGCATCTGTTCTTAGAAAATGGAAGACCATAATGTCGCTGCTGAAAAATCCACAAGAGATGCACGTGCTGTGGGCATTCCCCGGATTCCTGTACAGTAGGCTAATCCACTTAATCTCACTGCTAGATTCCCCAGGCGGGAATTTCACAGTCTCTTTTGATTTAGTGGTTTGTAAACTCTACAATTAAGTTCCTTTGCCTGCCTGTTACAGTCTCTCTATTCCTTAGATGATTTTGTGGGGAAGAAATCAGGAAAGTTGAAGTAGAGGTCAGCATGCCTTCATCCTTCCCTACCCTCTATTTTCTTTACTATTATTTTTAAATTTGTTGCTTTCTTCCCTTTAGACTATTATTACATGAATTTAATTATTGAATGTGCTTCCTTGGCTTTGCCATCTTAGCATCTGAACTGATCCCAAATTTACCTCTGTCCCAGACTATGTATTTCCAATCCCATTTGGTATTTAAGTATCCATTGTTCTGTCAGTCATCAGAAGGATTTGGGAAGAACAAAGATGAAGGAATCAAATTGTCTTGGCCTTGAGACCTGGGCCTGGCATTTGTTAGCTGTGTGGGAGTGTCTCCTAGCCTGCCTGATACAACGTCCTCATCAGGAAGTAAAGGTTAAATGCGGTGCATATAGAAAGAGCCTACGTGCCTGCATGTACTAAACCCTCAACAAATTATGATGATGTTAGCAGTCATTCATATTAGAGTGCCTATTTGCAAAGCTATAATTTGTTTGGGAGCATTTTATTAAAGCCCTTTTGACATGTGTTTGTGTGGCATCTCTGTTTAGATTGGGCTCTTGAAGTTAAGAGCCCAGGTTTCCCCTTTATTTTTAAATTGCCCACTGCATTTAGCTTCTGCTGTGGTCTGCCTCTTAAAAATGCATATTGTCACGATCAATATGCCTAAACTTATTCACATGTATAAATAAATTTCACACTACCTCACTAGTGCTGCCAGGACAAGTACAAAGGGTGTTCTGGTCCTCAAGGAGTATGTGATATAGGCTGTTGTTATTGTTTTCTTGGGGTGGGGGTATGTGCATGAATGTGGCTACACATGTGCTATATGGAGACCAGAGACTGACACCAGATGTCTTCCCCAGTAGCTCTCCACCTTATTTTCTGAGACATAATCTCACTGAACTGTGTGTGGATCTCACTGGCACTTTCCTATTCATCTAGATGAGCTGGCCAGCTGCTGCCACAGTCTCCTCCATCCAAGTGCCAGATTATAGGCACATGTTCCCACGTGGGCTTCCTATGTGGGTGCTGGAGAGCCAGCTCAGCTATTCATGTTCATGCAGCACATACTTTGCTGACTGAACCGTCTCTCCAACACCAGTGTTATTTTTTATGCTTTGAAATTATTTTTAAGATATGTGTATGTCCACATGAGTCCAGATGACTGTGGAAGGAGGGATTAAATCCCTGGAACTGGAATTACAGGCAGTTGTGAGCTGGTCCATGTGAGCAGGTGCTGGGGACTGAACTCTAGTTCTCTGCAGGGGCAGTATCTGCCTTAATCAAGGGGCCAGTTCTCCAGTTCTCTTAATGTTTTTAAGTCAAATTACCCATGGCTCTGAGCTCCCAACATTTGCTTGGAGAAAGGACCAGTGCCAGCCAGTACAGATCTCTGTGCTTTAGGTAGGGAGGAGGCTAAATTCCATTGCACCTGATCTGGTTAAATTACACAACAAAGGGGACCCCACCCCCTTGTTAGTAAATGAGGGTATTAGTGTCTCTCCTGTAAAAGGTTTCTGTAGATTTCATGACACTGTGTAAGACCATGGAATGAACTCCCTCATATCAAGTGTTCAAAGAGTGTCTGCTTGACCATAACTTCGACCTTCTGTTTTGAATTGAGAATGTAATACCAGCAAAATGAGAGAATTGATGATCTGTCACAATTTCAGATTACTATGTTTTTCTAGTCTCTGATGGTTCATCCAAGGCTTTCCTCTACCAATAGGTATTGGGTGCCTGTGTATATATGTAATATAGGCATGTTTTACAGTGGTTACCAGAAACTAGAACCCAGTACTAGTAGACTCCTATCTGGAATTGTGAAGAAGAATAAAGTCCTCAGAAATCCACAGGCCACTACTCATAGAGGAATAGCTAATATTCCATAGTGAATGCAGACAGTGTCTTATCTAATCATCTGTTTGCCTGGTACCACTGTGTCTTCCTAGGCAATAATTCCCATTGATGCTCACTATTAGCAAAAGATGCTCCCTCATAGAAGGGAAAAATGTCATAAACTTAGGATGTGATTTGAGAGTAGGACCTGGACAAAGGACAAGTAAGTCTTCTTGCCCCTTTATGACATGAACGCTAAGGCTGAAGCCTGGGCATAGCAGTGCTATAGGGGCTGTTTAGCAGGATCAATGCCATTTGGCCATGTTGAGGCCCTGAGCCCTTTGACATAGAATATCATGGAGCTGATACATCAGGACTGAACTTCTAGACCAATGTCAGCCAGTCTATGAGTTCAATTAGATGAAATGATAGAAGAAGCCTCATGGATTTTGTGGAGCCAATGTTTGAGGAAGTTCCAAGAGCAAGACAGACAGAGAGGAACGCAAAAAGGGATGGAGCGGGGAGAACACCCAGTGGTCTTCTCCCTTACTTGTGGTTTTAGTATCCTGTGTTCAATCATGTCCTGAAAATATTAAATAGCGTACCCAGAAATAAATATTTCCCAACTTTTTAAATAACATTTATCATAATATATTGCTGCAACTTTTATTATCAGTTGTTACTCTTACTATGGGTGATTCATTGATTAAAGTTTATCATGGTTGTGCATTAGCTTTCCTTGGCTTCCGGAGCCTGTGGCATGTTTTGGAATGTATCCTTTATGAATAAAGAAGGGTTGCCATACCAAGAGATAGTTCTGTTGGTCTTCACTGGCTGTTTTGGTTTCTTATCCATATCACACACTCCAATTATGTCTTCATCCTTAAATTACTGTCCTCTGGAACTCTGTTCTTTCTGAGTCTTCAAACCCCACATGCTTGTTATGATGCATTGCACAAACTGAAGTGGCAAACCCAGGAATTCTGTATCCTTCCATGATGACCTCAAGATTCCACTGCCTCACTCCACACCCTTGCTTCAATGCTAGATTTAGAAAAAAATATAAAAAGAGCCAGTTTCTACTGCTCATCTTGCTTAAACAACAGGTGTGTGACAAAGAATATTATCTAATTTAGAATCAGGTGTTAATCCCAATTGCTCAGTTCTAAAGCTTTATTACTGAGTAAATCATGCAGCATCTCTGAGATTCACCTCACCTCTACAAATGACCATACTAAAATGGGAAGGGGTGGGTCCTGTCTTGAACTTTGGCCGCTCTCTTTATGCTGTTCTTATTTTCTTATAATTTAATTTTGGACGCCACAATTTCACTTCTTCTATTCTTTTTGTTCTCTGCTATACAAAGAAATAAACAGAAGCCAGTCTTCAGATAAACTAATCAGCACTAATGGATGTTAATGATGATTTAAAGGGTTTGCCTCTCAAAGGGAGGTGAATTTTAATAAGTAAATTCAATTTCTCAGTTCAGAAATGATCAGATGTCTAGTGCCTATCAGACTCTGTAATTCTGTGGATTTAATTCTTTAACCTAAAGTTTCCCCAAAATATGCACCCAGGAGAATTTCTGTAGCCAAATACAAATTTAAACTATGGTGTGACGAGTACTGGCTCTGTTCAGTATAGAATATAAGGACCCAGATTATCCCTCATTCTTGGAGGAACAGTCCTATGTTATAAAACCTAGTCATATATTACAGCAGTATCATGCCTACTCACCAGGTGACAAGACACAACAGTTCTTGAGAACTTCCAAAGGGGAGGTTAATGAGCTCTCCAGTTTTCTGCCTGGAGAAAACTTCCAGGCTGTAGACATCTGCAAAGATCCTCCCGAGTACACAAAAGGATACAGATCAATGTGTGAATTTGAGAAAAATACTCAAGAGGACAGAGGGGAATAACATCTTTAGTGAAAGAACACCGTCTTCTCCAGGGTCCAGCTTAATAGGGTAGTCTTCATCAAGGAAACTTCTCTTTGCAAAAGATAGAGATAACCCTTTAAAATGTAGTAATATGAACCCCAGTCTCAATGAAAATACATCTACACCTCAACTCCTGCATCCCAGGCTCAAGCATCATTGCAGATGATGGGGCAAGAAGATTCTAAGAGCCAGAGGAGCAGGAATTTACTGGGAAACTATGTTTTCTATGAATGTCAGAAGCTACATTAAAAAAAGTTTCAGAATATGACTTTCTTAACATGTTGCTGAACAAGAACAATAGCAAGAAACATGCTGTGGGATAATGCTCTTGTATACCAACTGTAAAGATTTGTTACTCATGTTGGTTTAATATGTGGAAATCATAGAGAGTATCATCATATATGTGCTTCAAAACTGCCAAAATATTATTATATGACACATGTAACATGTGAACATTGCTGCTCATAGATTCAATCTAGTTAGCTTATATTAAAATTCGCTGCCCATAGTGCAGGATATATGCATTGAGTGCTTGAGGGACAGTTTATTAAAGTTAATTGAGTGCTGAACAAATCTCAGTATATTTCCAAGGATATAAATATTGTCATATAGAATATAATCTCTGACCACAATAGAAATGGTTAACAAAATCATAACTAGGAAACTTTAAATGTTTGAAAATTAGCAATGAACTTCTATGTGACTACAGGTCAGAAAAATGGAAATTTAAAAATATTTTGAACCAAAGAAAATTGAAAATGTTATATACAGAAACTATGGCATGTAATTGGAATAGTGTTAAGGTAGAAATTTGTGGTATTATTATTTTATATATTATAACCCCTCCCCTCCCTCCCTTCCTCCACCCTCCCCACCATCTCCCCTCTTTCTTAGATCCATGCCTTCTCCATCTCCCCTCAGAAAACAGCAGGTCTCCCAGTGACAGCACACAAACATGGCATAATAAGACCTGGTACGTACCATCACATCAAGGCTGGATGAGACATCCCAATAAGAGGAAAAGGGTCCCAAAGGTAGTCAAAATAATCAGTGATCACTCCCATTTCCACTGTTAGGAATCCCACCAAGCTACTCAGTTATAAATGCAGGGGACCTAGGTCAGACTTCTACAGGATCCTTGGTCTCTGTGAACACCCATGAGTCCAGGTTAATTGATTCTGTGGGCCATGTTCTCTTGATGTCCCTGACCCCTCTGGTTTCTTTGAATCTTCTTCCTTCTCAGGCTCTCCAAGCTCTGCCTAACTTTGGCTGAGGGGCTCTGTGTCTGCTCTAGTATGTTGCTGGATGAAGTGTCTCTGATCTTTTTATGAGGACTCTGACAGGCTCTGGACCCAGACCACTTTGCAGGCAGGACAAACTTAGGTCAAAGGTTTGATGTCTGGGTTGGTGTCCCAGTCCCCCACTTGAGGTCTTGCCTGGTTACAGAAGATGGATGCTTCAGGCTTCTCTGTGCCCTCTTTACTAGGAGTCTTTGCTAGGATTACTCTTGTCAAGTCTATGAAGTTTTCCTTGCACTGGGTTTCCACCTTGCTCCCGAAATGCCCCCAATTCCAGGTATTTCTCCCAGTATTTTCTTCCTCCCCACCCCCAGTTGATTCTTCCTGATCCCTACTCCACCCACCTCCTAGTCTACCTACAGAATCAATTCCATTTCCCTTTCCCCAGGATATCCTTTTATTCCTCCCTGCCCATAAGCATCCCTTGTAACTTAGCCTCTCTGGGGATGTAGGCTATAGCATGGTTGTCTTTTGCTTTATAGCTAATAACACTTATAAGTGAGTACATATGTTTGTCTTTCTGGGTCTGGGATATTTCACTAGGATGATTTTTTTTTCAAGTCTCAGCCATTTGCCTGCAAATTTTATGATGTCATTGTTTTTCACAGCCAAGTAATACTCCATTGTGTAAATGTAGCACAGTTTTTTAAAACCATTTTCCAGTTGAGGGGTATCTAGGTTGTTTTCGGTTTCTGGCTATTATGAATAAAGCTGCTATGAACATTTTTGAGCAAGTGTCCTTGTAGTATAGTTGAACATCCTTTTGTTATATGTCCAGGAGTGGTATAGTTGGGTCTTGAGGTAGATTGATTCCCAGTTTTCTGGGAAACCTCTATATTGATTTCCAAAGTGGCTGTATAAGATTGCACTCCCACCAGCAGTGGAGCAGTGTTCCCTTTGCTCCACATCCTCACCAGCATGAGCTATCACTTGTGTTTTTGATCTTAGCCATTCTGACAGGTATAAGATGGAATCTCAAAATAGCTTTGATTTGCATTTCCCTGTTGACTAAGAATGTTGAACATTTTAAAAGATTTTTTGTTTGTTTTTGTTTTGTTTTATTTTGTTTTTTGGCCATTTAAGCTTCTTCTGTTGAGAATTCTCTGTTTAGATTTGTACCCCATTCTTAAATTGGATTATTTAGTTTGTTGATGTACAGTTTCTTGAGTTCTTTATATATCTTGTATATTAGCCTGTAGTAATTAGTTTCTGGTACAGTCTAGCCCCAAGATCCAGACCAACTGTTCCAAATAGACCACCTACAACTACTTGGTCCCAAATAATCACAAAAAGGCTTATATTAATTACATGCTGCTTGGCCTATAGTGCAGGCATATTGTTAGCTAGCGATGGCATTCTAACTCAACTCATTGTTCTTATCTTGTTAAGCCACATGGCTTGATATCTTTTCTCATCGGAACATTTTCGTCTTCTTTCCTTTATGTCTGCTGGTGTTTTTACTCTGCTCTTCCTCTTCCCAGGGTTTTCTTAATCTGGTGACCGTACCCATACTTCCTGTCTGCCTTGTGGCCAATCAGTGTTTTATTTAACCAGTAGGAAAGACAAATAGCTACAATGTACAAAAGTATAATTCCATAGCATTAGCCCTTTATCAGATGTAGGGTTGGTGAAAATATTTTCTCATTCTGTGGACTGCTGTCTGATTGATGATAATTTACTTTACATACACTTTTGTGTTTCATGAGGCCTCATTTATTAATCATTTGTCTTAGTGCCTACATATCCCCCACTTTATCTTCTATCAGGTTTAGTATATCTGGTTTTATGTTGAGGTCTTTGATCCACTTGAACTTGAGTTTCATATAGAGTGATAGATATAGATATATTTGTATTTTTCTATATGCAGCCATCCAGTTGGTATGTTTTAAATGCAAAAATATAAATAATTTAAAAAACTGAGATTAAGTACATATTTCAAGCAACTAAAAGAAGTTAAAGTGAAAGAATAATAGAAGTATAATAAATTAATAGCAAAAATCAGTGAAAGAAAATCAATGATGAAAAAAGAAAAAAACAAAATAAGATGTTGCCAACCCTGACAAGTCTGAGCCAAAAGGAAAAAAGAAGGCACAAATTTTCAATATAAAAAATGTAAAATGAGATGTCATCAAGTTCCAACAGACATATAAAAAGGATTTGTTCTGGCAAATTTGAAAATTTAGGAGCAGAAAAGTTTTTGAGGAGTATAACTTAAAAATAAACACAGAGAGATGCAGGGAAGGCATGAATCATATGTGTCTATTTTAAAACTTCAAACTAAAAGTTCTAACTTTGAAGGTAACTCCAGGTCTAGAAAACTTTAACCTGAAAGAAATAAGCTCTCCAGTGAAAGATATGAGGACATATTTTCTGTCATCTTATTTTAAAAGGTCATCATGACTTTGATATTAAATCTGAGAAGAATTCTATAAGAAAAATGAAATGCCTGCAGGGGTTGCTCAGTAGTAGAATACTTGCTTGACATGCATGAAGCCATAGAGTTGGTCTTTGGTTGAAGGAGGGGAGGTGAGTGAATTGTGTAATTTTCTCTCATAGAAATGGTCTTGGCATCAAGCAGCTTTACCTGTTGAACCATTTTGATGGCCCTAGAAATGATTCTTTAAGAACCTCTATACTTTTCAGAACTCTACTAAGGGAAACTAAAAAATAAATAAATGAGAGACAGACCATATCCATTGACTCAACCATCCAATGTTGATAAAGACATCCTTTGCTCTCCTAAACTTCTATGTGTAAAAATAAAGTTAAATCTGGTTATAATATTGATATGGAAATGCAATGGGTGAAAATACAGCCAACCTAATTTTGGTTTTTAAACGGTGAAAATAAAATAGTTGATGCCAGTATTTTAAAGTTAAAATTAGGAAGGATGACATTGGTGACAGATAAACCACTGGAATAGAATAACAACCAGACATAGATATATGTATTTAAATCACATGACTACTAACAAAGCTGGTATCACACAGAAGGCAATTATAGTACTTTGGCATGATAGTGATAATTGATATTGTTACCTGAGTCCTCAAATATGTTCACTCTGCAAAAGGTCATTCAATACAAAGTTCCAAAGCTAATTTGTTTATGGAAATAATTTTAATGATTGACAAATGGCTAAATATGACCCAACAACCAATTCCACACTCTTTTGGTTATATCATGACTCTAACCTGATCCAGTAGCTGAATTTTAAACTTAACTGTTTTCCATCTGCTTCAGCTGCCCTAATTCATCTCCCTCAGCTCCAGAGCAGTCAAGCCCTTCCATTGATATTTGTCCCTAGAATTCTCATTATTTGAGACTGTCAGTCAACACTAATAAAGGACAACAAGACCAGCTTAGAAACCTCTTTCTCTCTTCCTTTCTTTGATAAATCTGTGATAGGAAAGACCTAGTATTCTCAATATAGATCTTTCACTGGAGGTAAAAGGACAGTCAGTAGACAGTGAGGATTTCTGGATTATTGTAGGGATCTGTTCCATGTTGTCACTGTTTGGTGTATTCCATGCTCTGGGCATTATATTGAGTACTTGAAGTGTGGTAACTTATTTGACACACAGTTTACATAGCTTACTAATACATGACGATGGTATGAGATGAGAGTGTAATTTCTCCTGTGTTACTGTAAGGATATACAGTGAAGGAAGCTGCCAAGTGTCACACAGCTCCCAAGTGATGAAGAGCATGTGGTAAGCAGTGTGTTTCTGGAGTCTTTCTCTTTATAAACTATGCAACATGTAAATGATAAGTTTAACACTGTGTTCAGTCTCCTTTGTTTCTTCAATTTTCAAAGACAAAGAGGAAGACCCCAGCCTAGAACCATTGCTCTACAGACTACCTCCCTGTTAGAGGCAACAAAGGGTGGGGCTTAGACTGCACCCCTCATGCCTCACAGTGAAGACTGACCCTTCCAGCTCGCTTTCCTCATCAGAAGGATGACTGCTCCCTAGCACAGATGTAGATTTTCTTTGGGGGAAAAAACAAAAAACAAAAAACAAAAACCCAAAAGCATCACAGAGAAATGTAAATTTTTTTAAGGAAAACATTTTTTTCTTGCTTGACTTTCTTCTGGCATCCACTCTTTTCCTTGCCTACAACCTTCATTTTCTGAGCTCTCAAAGGTAAACTTAATAAAGATGGATATCAATGACAATTCTGTCAACTTCTAACTGTGGAAAATGGACCAAGAAAAATAAGAAAGACAAGGAATGATGGAGTGTATAAATAATGATATGGGAGCAGAGAGCTGAGAAGTTAGACGAAGCTGGAGGGGGAAATAAACAAGTTTAGGGATGGCAGGTCCCCTCACCCTAGAGGACCATAGAAAGGTTTTCCTATTGGTTTTAATTCCCAGGCATCTCTCAAGGTGGAAGTGTATGTCACAGGCTACACTGTATCTCTCTGGATTCCAAAAGTCATTCTAGAAGAAGCATATATCTTTTAATTCAGTAACAAAAAATAGTATTGTATGTAGAAAAATATTGAATAATATAGAAAATCAGAGTCATGAAAAACATGTGTGATTTCATCACCCAGGATACAGGTTATAAACTAAGCACAGATGCTTTTCCATTATGATATACACTGTTCTAATTCCTAAAATGCTAGTATTCACTTTCTGGGTCTAGAACCAGATTGAATCTGTGAGTACATGTAATATTGTAGTATTTCTGTTATCTAAAAGACTACTGCACTTTGAAGTGGAATTATGTTCTGTTACGTTATAAATAATTGTCCTGCTTACTGTTTCAATAAAATTGCTGCTGATTGGTCAAAGCGAGACAGGAAGTGTGGGCAGGACTGCCAGACTATGAAAACTCCAGGGAACATCTCAGAGTAGAGCAGAGACACCACAGAGATGCCAGGAGACACAGAGGAAAGAAGTTGAAATGCTGCTGAGGAAAGGTACTGAGCCGCATGGCTGAACAAGATAAGAATCATGGGTTAATTTAAGAGCGAAGAGTTAGCAAGTTATATGCCTGAGCCCTAGGGCAATCAGCGTAAAAATAATAAGTGTCTGTGTAATTCTGTGAAATGGCATGTGTTTCTGTGGGATTGTGGGCCGAACCTTGAGGCTAGGCCCGAAAGTCTGGGCCAGAAACCTCATACAATAATACATATCCCTCAGTGTCTTTGAGAGAAAGGTTCTGGAGCTCCTATACAGAAACAAATATCTAGAGATGTTCAAGACCTTGATATAAGACAGCATAGTGTGTGTAGGCAGAAGTTACTGTCCTGTCAGCAACTCCCAAGTACTCAGCAGCCGCTTCCCAGAGGCATAATATTACTTAAAAATTCTCAGCTGCTAACTCAGGCTTATTACTAACTAGTTCTTACATATCAGTTAACCCATAATTCTCATCTATGTTTAGTCATATGGCTTGGTACCTTTCATCAGTATGGCATTTTTATCTTGCTTCCTCTGCATCTGGCTGGAAACTCCTGACTCTGCCTTTCTCTTCCCTAGAATTCTCCTAGTCTAGTTACCCCACCTACACTTCCTTTCAAGTCTTTGCAGTGTACAAAAGCATTATCCCATAGTAAGTGTGTGAATAGAGCCTATACATTTACCTGTAGACTTAAAGTAGGCTTTAGATGATTCATAATACCCAATGCAATTAGATTAGTAATTGTTTTGCTATATTATTGTGAGAAATGAAAACTTTTATAATAATGTGTATAGTAAATAAATGTTTCTTCTATGATTCTTATGAATTGCTATTTTAAAGACCATATATTACTCAGCTATATGTATTGAGTACATTATTTAAAAATAACCCTGAATTACTAAATATTTAGTTTGTCTGCAGATTTTTTGCATTGTAAATTATGAGAAAACATAGCATTTTAGACACAATATTATTTCATTGATACAATTTTAAATAGATGCTAGCATGGAATCAAAGAAATGAGCATATAAGATATGATCCATATTTCTAAAATTCTTCTATTTATGGCAAAAAGGAAAGGTCCAGAGCCCTTTGTGATTAAATACTCACACTACCACTGTTAATCCCAAACATTTCACTGGAAAATATTTACATCTGTGAGACAGAGAAACCGCTTTGTAAATGTGGTCAATAAAATAAAAATGGCATTAGTCATGCCTTTTGCCAGATGATTTGACACTCCAAAAAGAAGAAATTCTTTATTATACTTATCTGGAGTCTAAGGATAAACTTTCTTTCAAATATGTATGATCACTTTCTTTCTGATTCAATTTTCCTATATCTCATCTGCCATTTCTGCCTGAGATAAGATAGAAAAAAATTTAATTTATAAAATGTAGAAGTAAATCCTTCACTATAGTGCATTTTTTGTGGTTATTTGAAACTGAGAGTCTAGAAAGTATATGATTTCTATGGGAAAGAATCAGTGTGTCTAAATGAGTGCACACAACACACCAAGTCTAAATTACTGACATTCGCTGGAGAATTTTCTTTCCTCCGAAAAATTGTACAAAAGCATCCCATTTTGCTTCTCCTTGCTTGTTAGGGTGGCTGCTGCAATATTGATCACAAGGCCAGCATGTGAATAGCAGTGCTAGCTGATCAGAACTACAGATTGAACGTCCCATCTCAAAATAAAAAAAAATACCACATTCCACAAGATACCCTCAATGCTCACACCAGCACCATGAGCAGAAAATCCAACAGCTGGTCACATATGACATGTGGCCTTCAAAATACAGGTGCACTGAAGATGCAATTACTTTCAGGCTATGGGTATAAAGAATACATGAAACATAAATGAAGTTTGTTTTAGATGTGTGTCTCACCATCAAGATACCTCATTATAAATCTGTAAATATTCCAAAATCTTACAAAAATCTCAAATATGAAACACTTCTGGTCCATGCATTTTAGATAAGGGATGCTCAGTGTGTTCCTACTTTATCCGAATATATATATATATATATATATATATATATATATATATATATATGTGATGACTCTCAGATGTAAGTACACTATCTCAGCATCACATGGGATCTGCTAAGGCACAAATCACTGTCCCCCCCACCCCAAGATTTTTAATCAGTGAGTATAGGCAGAGTCTGAAAACCTGCCTGATTTCTAGATTGCTCTTTCTGCTTAAGAGATATCCATTATGGGCAAGGATGTAACTCAGCTAGGAGAGTACTTGTCTAGCATACATGAGGCCTTGAATTTGATGTCTGATACCACATAAACCAAGGTGGTGGTAGTGCATGCCTGTATCCCCACACACAGGGGAGGAAGAAGTAGAACTGAGAGCTCAAAGTTATCTTCAGCTACATACAGAGTTTGACACCAGTGTAGGCTACATGAGACTCCATTATAATGCACTGTTCTTTTTTAAAAATATTTATTTTTATTTTATGTGAATTGGTGTTTTGCCTGCATGTATAATTGTATAAGGGTGTCAGATCTTGGAATTACAGACAGTTGTTCGCTGCCATGTGAATGCTGGGAATCAAACTCAGGTCCTCCAGAAGAATAGTTAGTGTTCTTAACTGCTGAGCCATCTCTCCAGCACATAATGCACTGTTCTAATTGATGCTACCTATCACTGACATTATTATAGGGATATTGTAGATGGTCATTTAGGTGCCTTAAGTAAAAGGAAGCTAAAATAAACCAAAGTTGCTATATAGCTTCTGATGATCCTGACAAATAGCTGCTCATGGGGGCTGGAACTATGTTTTATCGCCAGGGCTCTTTATTTTCTGAAAACTGTTGGAGTCCTCTGCATAAACCTGGCATCAGTAAACAACTACCTTCTCTATACAGACCATAAAACAATCTGTGCTTGCTTCAGATTGCTAACCCTAAATACAGCAACTTGTATTTATATGATATGCACATATCAACACTAGCCGACAGCTTCTTGCCCTTTTAGGAATAGATATACACATCTCAAAGCAAGGGTTCTATTTTGTATCACACCAAGACATTTGGCATCTGACTACTTGTGTTGCTGAACAAGTCAAGGTAAGGAAGTCTAGTCTGAATGTGAGACAAAGATATGTTTACCAAGGACAACAGATATGGTAGGATGTGAGACACCCCTTCTACATTGCTTTTGGACTTAGCCATAGACTTGATTTGGCACTGCAGTAAGTGTGATGGAACCGGGGCATGGTAAGCATTTGTAACTGTCATCTGACATGTCTCTTAGAAGACACAGAGCCTCACAGATTCTGAGGTGATGATGAATAGCCGCATAGAGAACAGTGGTAGAGAACCAGAGTCCATCTCTTGCTCTAGCCCCAGTGAGGCCACACCTGCAGGGAACCTCAGCTATGCCATGCAAGCTGAAGAAAGGCCCCCTGCGCCCTGCTAACCACAGAACCCCAAGTAATGGGAGGGACTTGTTATAAAGCAATAGAAAACTGAATCAGGAGGAATGAAAAGCAGTAGACTTTAAAATCTGAAAAGCAACAATTACCTAGGAAGTTATTTCTGCCTTTGTTATACAGAGGAGATACTTTTGTTAAAATGTGAGAGAAAAACAAGTCAAAAAAGCATGTGGTCAAGAAGAAGGTATCCTACTTATTTATATACTCAACATTGTCTTTGTAGTCAGATGAGATAACAGGGCTGGGGGAGGTGAGGAAACAATATCCCAGCACAAAGTGGAGAGTGCTGGGAAGGGCAATAGAGAAAAATGAGGTTGGAGAGTAGCTGGGACTGCATTCTATGACAGCTGACCCCAGAAAGAATGATGCTATTGGCCTTGACTCCAGGATGGTTTAATTGCAAATATCTTTGTAGAGCTCAAGCTTTCAAAAAAGTAACTAGGAAAGTGGAAAAAAACAAGACAAGATTTTCTTATTCATTCTAAAACTTCCAAAACAGATAGAAGCAATTCATTCTGGCTTCCTTAAGCCACAACGCGAATATGTAGCCAGGAAACCATTTCCTTCCATCATCACAACAGAGCACTCATGTGACAAGGCAGCCCATCTCCCCCACCTCCAGAAGGACATGGACCCCCCTTCCTGTCCCTGACACTAACTACCTGGGGATGATGAGGGGGAAAGTGTGGTGTGTGTGGGAGCCACCCCAAGAGAATCAGTTCCCAAAGAGGAGTGCTAACAAGGTGAGGACATATGACTCTGAGCACAGATTCCTAATTCTAAAGGAAGGCGAGTCTGGCACTGAGCCAGGAGACAGAAACGGCATGGAAGAAAGAACTAATTTAGAGCGGGTGGGATGGGTGTTTTCTGGCTTATTTAAAGACACATAGGGAACCTGACTGCCAGATAGGACTGCTGAGGGAGACGGAATGTCAACAATGGAGTCAACCATGCTGAAGCATGAAAGGATATGTTTTGACAGTAGGGAAGCCGAAGCCATAGAAAGAATGATGCCTAAGGATTGGGTGGGTTCATCTTATACGCAGTATTTTATTTCCATTTCAATCCCTTGGAGGCAAAGGCTGAGAGTATTGGCTTGGCTCCATATTAAAGAAAAATCACTAGCTGATTCTTCAAGAGACTTCAAGGCTACAGGAAAAATAAGTCAGAAAGCGGATTAACAGAAGGACCTTCTGATGTGAATTTGCTGGGTGTCTGTTGTAGGGTGAGAACTGGGCACAACACTGGATACCTGGGATTGAGGAATAGGATATAGTCTTTGCCTCCACAGAGTATCCATTCCAACTGCCACTTCAATATGGTGTTGGAGAGACGTGCTCTGATGGAGCTCTGTTCTTGATGAAAATTCAGTGGCAGATGGGGACAATCAGAAAGGCAGCTATGGTGGTGATGGAAAACTCATGGGATGACAAGCTCTTAGTAGCTACCTGACTTTGTGACCTTTGGCAAGTCTATGAAACTCTCTGAGCATGCTTCACCCACCCCAGAAGTCTGCAGATAGGTGACAAGTGCACTTGCTTTATAACGCAGTGATGCAGAGTCTCTGAGGGAATGTGAGGAAGGACTTTGCTGGAAGAGGGATGAACAGTGAGGCTTTATAGTACAGGAAAGTTTCGAGCTTCATGCCCTTGACCACATTGGCCCACAGAACTCCATGTGGGCTCATTCTCCAGAGATAAGGCTGCTTCCTCGATATAAATATGGGAATTAGAAAAACCAGAAGAGATATCAACAAGAATGAACCAGAGAGAACCCATTCACAGCATCAGGCAAAGCCTAGAACTCAGGCCTAGCAATGCTCCCTGGCTTCTTTCAGCATGTGGCAGCATGCATTGTGATGTTTATAGCATGACATTCCAGTAATAAAGAACATCACCATATCCAAGGTCAGAAAGCCCAGGAAACAATTCTTTGTTTAATTTTAAGTCTCTCTATAAATACTGACCTAATGTGATGATAGCTCAGTCTGGCCAGGCATCCCCGACCTCCACGTTTCTCTCTCTTCACTCTCTCCGTCTATCCTGAGTCCAACTGTCTGGCCTTTAACTCATATATGGGCTTCACAAATAAGCATGAGTGATTTGTGTGCTCAGCTCACTTGAGAGAAGCAAAGGCATGCAAGCAAAGTAAATACTCCAGCCAAGTCACCATCCTCTGTGGGAGGGAACCACTTCCTTATGTCAGTATACAATGTGGTCTCAGAGGGAAACAGGATGAAGCAAAGAACTCAGCTGTACTATGGTTGACCAGTTGTCTGAAACACAACCCCTTGCTGTACCCTAGTCACAGCTGCAGGTGTTATTTCTTTTCTTTTCTTTTCTTTTCTTTTCTTTTCTTTTTCTTCATTCCTGGTAACATTCTCTCTGTACACTTCATGAAAATTCATTAACTTATAAATCCCATATGAGTCGGGAATACAAATCCATCATTTGTGGCTTATGGTTTTACCATTCTAAGAGGCCATGATAAAGGCCATGTTCTACTTTATTTCAAAAGAGGTGGAACCTATGAGGACACAGGAATGTGAGATGGAATTTGTGATTATTCTTGTGCAGATGCAGAAGTTAAACATCTCATTGGGAGCCCACATGTGGAAGTTGAATTCTGATTACTGAGATGAGTGATGGATGGAAATGAGATAGAGGACAAGAGAGCAGAAAAATTGGGGTTGAGTGTGACAGAGTAAGACATAAAAGTTGAATGTCCTACCAGGTGTTGACTGAGAAGCCTTCATCTAGGTCAGGGATCAGACAACAATGTTTTCCAGGAAGTGCCAGTCTGGTAAGGAAGCCAATCTGCCTGTCTGTTCTTCCTTTGTTATTCTCTTTTCCAAGCTCCTTTGACACACACATATACACACACACACAGCTGATGGCATTGTTTGTCTGTTTGGACAGAGAAGCCTCATAAGGTGAGGCCAGCAGGGATGGTGACTTCAAGATGTATAGCTTTCTTGACAAATTTCCTAAGTGTCAGGGATGGGAAAGGTTGATGTGACAGGTCCTGAAACCCACCCTTTGTCAGGTTACATGGTGGCTTAAGTCATTCTCTGCATTAGGATCATTCCCTTCAATGAAATCCTTTTCTACCTCTCTCTAGGGTCTAATAATCTGAATGTTTACTCTTCTACACTATTCTCCAAGTTCTTTGCTTTCTATGTATGTTTTCTATCACTTTATATTGTTCATGCTTTCAAGAACAGTCCCTCCATCCAGTAACCCTCCCCCAAATTTTCTACTTTGCTGTGCCCATCTCAGCACTTAGCCCCTTCCCCTGAGTTCTTCAATGAACTATGAAAGTCAGCATAGTGACTAAGGGCTACTCACAGGGAGTAGACTCCTAGTTTCAAATCTATTCTGCCTGTCATTGAAGCTAAATTCATTAACATTACTCTGCCTTGACTGTCTCATCTATAAAATAAGCAAAGTAATAGTACCCCTCTCATGCTATGTAAGCACGCAAATGGGTAGCAAGTGGGGATCCCTTAAGAAAAGAGCACATTACAATTCATATGAATTTCATATTATTTTATTTTTCTTCAGAATTTCTTCAGTATTTTATATTGAAAATACCTTTATGTCTTCACCCACATTTAGTAGAATTAGTTTAATTCCCAGCTCTTCTGAGATAGTTATGTAACACATAATGAGTGGCTATAGTGTAAGGGAAGTTTCATGAAACTATGATGGAGATGAAAATCCAGTGACCTAATGACATCATATATATGGTATTCTAGCACCATGTTTGTGATGATTCTGTTGTAAGCAAATCTATTACACTGCTCATATTATCATTCAATATGTGAGTGATCATAATAATAAACAACTATGTTTATGTATTTATTTAATCATTTTTATCATGTCCCTCATATGCATATACACATATGTATGTTTATCTGTATTTATATAGTTTGATATATATATGTATATGATGCCTTTTGTTGGCATCAGCAGATTGTGTTCAGTGATCTATAGACAAGTTTAGGTTTGTATAGGACACTGATGCATTTCACACATGGACAAAGTCATTGAATTCTCATTTTTCAGAATGAAAGAAGCCTTGTCATATTGGCATGTGATTCTCCTGCTTCAGGTAGTAGGCATGGGACAGCCTGTGTACACTGTCAGTAGGAGAGTCTGTCAGGAGTCTGGTTATATTCACATGAGCCAGCAGTCCCCTGAAAACAGCTGCTCTTCCCAGTCCTGTGTGTTACAGATGATCATAAGGCTGCTGAGGCAAGTTTAAGGATCATAAGGCTGCTGAGCCCATGAGCCTCAGGAAGGGGGTTTACTCAGCTACACCAGACACTGTTCATCGCATCACAGGGAATCTCAGGTTAATTCTAACTTTAAACCCTCCAGTGAATGAGCACTAGGGGCAACAATATCCCAGATGAACCTTTACCAGCCTAAGGGACTGAGGATGGCTGAGTGAGACACTGGAAGGCAGAAGGTAACCCAACTGCTGTTTTCATCATTTGTACCTCCTATCAGCTCAGTCAGCACTACCTTCATCCCAGCACTTGGGATGAAGGTGCACTAACACTGTACCATCACAGTCAGCTTCGATGGGGAGAATTAAGGACCCCTATGAGGCAACACAGATGTGGGGAGGGTGAGGGAAGAAATGAGTCTTAAACACTGAGCCATCTTCCCAGCCCCTGAAATGAGTCTTCAGAAAGTTTCCTTCTGGCCTTTCCTCCCAATTCCCATCAGTGCCCACTGACAACCTTCCTGGCACACATACTGTTCCCTCCTAGGCGCTGTCTTTCTTGCTTACTTCTGCAGATGCTTAAAGGTTGATTTGGGGGCCAGGAGTGACACACCATGCCAGCTCCTTTCCTTGGGACGAATTAGAACCACACATGTAAGAAACTGCTCTCAAGCTCCTTACTCTTCTAGTCCTCTCTCTGGTAGTTACTCACAAAAGATAGCACTGCGACTCTATTTCTAAAGATCCAATGAGGGGACACACAAACATCAGGAGATGGGCTTGTTCATCTGTTCATTTATTAAGCTTCTTACTGAAAAATAACAGATACTCAAAAAAAAAAAAACAAAAAAACGAATGAGACCTAAGTCAGATCAGCTTTCACAGAGAGAACACGTGTAAAGTGTAAATGATCTGCACCAAAATGTAGCAATTTCATAAGCAGATTAGTTCATTTTAATATGACTAATGCTTTTTAAAAATCCTCATTAGAGCCAAGAGTTCCTTTCCTATAATTCTTACCAACTGTTTCATCTCTAGGTATTTACACAAAATCATAACAATATTTTATTTTATTTAAAGTATTTTCATACTTTTAAGTGTTCATCATCTTATAAAAATGCCAACCTCCTCACACCAAATCACATAACTTTAGGTCTAACCCGGTGGTGTCTTTTGGAGATAAACAGGCTTGCAGAAATGTGTCCTAAGAAGAGATGCGAGAAGAACAAAGACAGTATTCTGGTCTGGTCAATAGCAGCACAGAGAGAAAATGGAGCCAAGACATTGCATTCTGCAAAAGAAGCCAAATTTCTTTCTGCTTGATTGTGCTGGAAATTCTGTCTTAGTTTCTTTCCTATTGCCATGCTGAGCCTCCACTATCAAAGCAACTCAACAAAAGAAAAGTGTTCATCGGACTCAGGGTTTCAGAGACTGAGTCCATGAGCATCATGGAACAGTAGCTAAGAACTACATCTTGAGACAACAGCCATGAGCCTAAAGAAAGGTGTGTGTGTTTGCTGGGGTGGGGGGTGGGGGTGTGTGACTGGGAATGGCATGAACTGTTGAAATCCACCCCTAGTAACACACCACCTCTAACAAGTCACACTTCCTAATCCTTCCCAGACAGCTTTACCAAGGGACGGAGTTAACAAACAAATGAGTCCGTGGAGGAGCATCTGCATTCAAACCACTGTAGTATGGTTTCTCAAAGATGATCGTGCTGGGAAGAGAAGTTCTAGCTTTCCCAAGACTTGGCTAGCAAGCATCCAGGCGCAAACTTGGGAAGCTCAAACCCTCCAAGTTGACAGAGGTGGCTCATGAAAGCCTATAAAGAACCAGGAGCAGAGGAGCATGCAGAGGTGTTAGTAATAGAAAAACTCATTGTTGGTCCACAGGTACAATGTAAACACCATGTGAACATGCATAGACTGACTTCCAGTCCCCTTTAACAGCTACAGTCCCAGACCCAAGGAAAGGGCCTGGGGCCTGGGACAGAAGCCCAATGGTATCTCAGAACATATTCAACTTGAGAGCCCTGGATGTAAGCTCTCTTCTGGATCCTTCTGTAATCATGGACCTTTCTCTATATGTGTCTGAAGAGCAGAGATTATCTGCCACACAGGAGCCTCCTTCTTCTCTTGCTGCTTTCCCGCATCTCCATATTACATGCCTTCCCTCTCCCTCTTTAAATATTGAGTCAGCTTAATGCAAGACATGAAAAGAGTATGCTCCTTGTTACCCATTTCATTAATGGCTACATTTATGTTGCCGTTTAATATATTCTTTCTTAAGTTTAATTGGTGTGTGTGTGTGTGTATGTGTGTATGTAAATTAATTGAGACTAGAAGTAGTATGGCTGACTTTCTCTGTGTATGAAGAGACCTCCCTGTGTTTACTCCTTAAATATATGTTTACAGCTTCTCCTGTGTAGAACTTCTAACCTTTGGTTTCCTGAATTGTAGCCACAGTGATTCAAAATAAACCCATCTACGTTTTGTAGCCACATCCCTAACCTGTTGCCTATAGATATGTTATCTTTAACAGCCCATAGCCAGATCGTTCCATTTAAATGGACCTTGGGTATTGCCAACAGAACACCTAAAAAGTTTGCCAGGAAAAAAAAAACCCAATGTTAATTAAGTAAAACTAAGTTTGTAAGACTTATTACAATAAGGGAGACCAGTGACCTGCATGATGGAGAGATAATTCACAAGAAGAAATGGTTTTAGAGCTGGACTGAGTATTTTTAGGTGTGTCTTATATAAATGGAGAAAGCTGAGTCCAGAAGCATTGGACTAGTATACACAGCAAGGGGCCTACAGTAAGCTCTGATGAGGGATTTGATTTATTAGTCACGATAATAAGCTACTTTGGGGACTTTACAGTCTCATTTTCAAGAATCTGGAATCCAGTAGAGGAAGCTCTATCCCAGAGTTGTTTAACATGGCAACAGAGACGGAAATCAGATCAGTTCTGATGGGGTTGCAGATTTTTGCTTAATTACAATTTCAGTACCCAGGAACATCATGGTTTTAACATTTTGCTTCTAACTGATCTGCTTCTTTGGTGGGCAGATTAGTGGGGAAGTAACAATGAAGCTAGTGATGTAGCCGTTTAAATGCTCCTTCAGTGAATGCCTGGCTTGATTACGTAGCTTTTCTCAATCACTCCAATTTTTCATGCTTTCATTCTTTCTTCTCCAAGATGGTGTCTGAGTGTATAGGGGAAAGGATACCTCTTGTGTGCATATATTCTTGGCAGATGGGAAGCTTACAGTCTTGGTTACCGAGGCCTCTAGAACAATGACCTAGGATGCCCACTTGCTAACCTTCCCTGTGGAGTTTGTAGTTAGCATGTTTCTTTTGTTTCTTCTTACTGGGTCAGGCTGAAGATGGTCTTTAGATGACTTGTTTTCCCCCCTCAGCAACAGCCCTTATAACCTACTGTGATTCCTCATTTTGCTCCTAGCTGAGCTTGCTTATTCCCCTTCCATGGGGGCTTTCAGATTAGACCCAATGTCTCCATCCTAAACCCCACCCCCTTCTGCTATGGGATTAAAGAGAGACTGCATTAGTCACTTTTCTAAATGCCTAACAAAATCAATTTAAGGAAAGGTGAGTGCATTTGGGCTTAGAGTTTAAAGGTGGGTCCCTCATCGTGGGAAAGTAATGGCTAAAGGAATCTGAGGCAGCTGATCACATCGCCTTCCAAGTGCGGAAGAAGGAGCCCTGCAGCTCCCTTCTGCCTTCTGGCTTGTTCTAGGACCCCAGCCCAGGACATGATACCATCTACACTCAAGGTGGATCTTCTCTGCCCCGTTAAACCTTTCTGGAAACACTCTCTTAGACACACCCCAGTTGTTTCCAGATTAATTCCAAATCACATCAAGTTGATATGAAGGTTAACCACTCCAAGGATCAACCAAGTAAAAACCACAGGACTCACTCTAAATTTGCTCTGATAAGCCATTTGTCACTCTTACTCATCTTTTGGCTGGAACTGAAAGGGAGGAAAGAGGGTCAGGGATGTCACAGTGTGAAAAAAGGATGTCTGCCCTGGTTAACTGGTTACCAATACAGTGGCTGGCTAGATTACAATAACAGAGTCCCACAGACTAGGTAACTTGCAGATACATCTGTTGATTGCAGTGATAATGGTGGAAAAATCAAGGTACCAGCATCAGCCAGGGCCTTCTTCAGGCATCACTCTCTGACACAAGGTAAGAGGATGAAAGAGGAAGGGGTAGGCAAGAGTTGAACTTATTATAACAAACCCCTTCATTAAACCATTCCCAAGAGCAGAATTCTCATGACCTAATCATCTGTAAAAGCCCCAAAGCTCAATACTGCTACATACTGCACCCCAAATTACCAATCAGGAATGTAAGAGGACACATTCAAACCATCATGAGGTAGATATTTGGTTTTGTCTGGTTGGAACCAAGTTGGAAGCAAGGACAAAAATTGAAGGGACTGTTAGCTATTAATCAGGTCTTTCTCCCCTTGTATCAATTGTTGCAGAAGCTATTGTTTAGATTCCTTGGTTGATATTAGTGATGATTACAACTTCTTACAGTCTAACTGATAGCAGGTTGGAGCCTCAGATAATTTATTGCACATAACAGCATTTTTCTTGACAGCTTGCCAAAAGCTGTGGGTCAAAGCTCGTGGATTTGAGTCTAGAAGGCCATTGTCCATTTGTATATTTGTTCTCTTGCTGCTTGCAAGGAACTAACCAAATAAGACAGAAGTGCAAGCTGGGCTCTGCCAATCCCACCCTATACCCTTAACAAGGCTGCTGTGCTTCATCCTGACTCTGGGACAGAGCTGTACACCCGGCTCTGACCACCACAGGTAAAGCCAAGCTGTGCACCAGGCTCTGACCACCAAGGTAAAGCCAAGCTGTGCACCAGGCTCTGACCACCACAGGTAAAGCCAAGCTGTGCACCAGGCTCTGACCACCACAGGTAAAGCCGCCTT
Organism: Sigmodon hispidus; assembly: GCA_004025045.1. Taxonomy (NCBI): domain Eukaryota; kingdom Metazoa; phylum Chordata; class Mammalia; order Rodentia; family Cricetidae; genus Sigmodon; species Sigmodon hispidus. Next base: position 102,858 of record PVIH01000615.1, read on the forward strand.
AGCCACCATCCCATTCTCTCCTTTACAAACTGTGCTTTCTAAACTGTGAGCTAAATTTAAGTCTCTTCTCCCTTAAGATGCTTCTATTGGGTATTTAATCACAATAATGGGAAAAATAACATAGGATAAGTACCTTTTATGGGGTACTTCTTCGTTCTGATAGACAGCCTAATGCCCATGTCTGTATCACATGTCCCTCTCACAGAGTATTTGTTGATTCTGGAAAATATGCTATGTCAAATTTATAAATGTCATTATGGTCATTCTTTAGGAAAGCCCTGATCAAGAAAGACATTAGATTTGGATGGATCAATCAGGTCAGACACACAGGAAGTAACTCAACACAACACATAAAGTAACAGAAGTGGTACATTATACACAGATACAAGAGAGGAGGTAATTGCTGGTGGGAAGTGGGCAGCTGTCAGGAACATATGTATTCAATCACTGGGCTTGGGAGGGGGGCACCAGAGAGATAAAGAGATCTTTGGGCTAAAGTTGTTGTTGGAGTCCATGACATCACTCAGAGAAGTCTGTCGTAGGGAGGTCTAATTGGTGTGACAAGAACAAACATGTTCAGAGTCTATGGAATTCTGCAGTATAGCTAAGCAGAGTCTCTGTGGCATATCTGAGCAGTGCATGCAGGGTTTGGGCATCAGTGAGGTGACTCCCATAGGTTATATCTAGCTCTGTATGTAAGGTAGTCACTGGGAGACAAGTGTTTGAGTCATTCTGCTCATCCACCTTGAAGACCTAAGAAGAGGCAGAGAACTAAGAACTACATTAGGGAGTTAAGCCCTGTATTGGGTAAGAGAAAAGTCCAGATGAATAGCAAAGCAATATAAAATCATATCAACTCACTACATAGGCAAAAAAAAAGGAGATAAAAGAGTTCAAATAGGGGTCAGGAAAAAAGGTTCCTTCCAAGACCATTACCTGATGTCAAGCCTTCTTCTTTGAGTGGGATACGACACACCCATAAACCTCTGGGCAGACAATCTTGGAGCCAATTAGGAAGAAAGACCCAAGTTCAAAAAACCCAAAGAGAAAATTGCTTTCATGGTTTTTCTTCTAAATATAGTTCCAATCACAGAAGGTATTCTTCAAGATGTTCTCACAGAATTCCTTTGTCCCAGCTTCCTTTAGGGGAGCAAAAGCTAATAGAGAGAAATGAAGCTATTTCTTATGCTCGGTTTAGAAATGATCTCTTCCTCTTCATTTTAACTGCTGGGATATAAAATTTCTTTCATCATTTTAGCCTAGGGCTCCATCATCTCAGAGGGGTCTCCATTGACTTTCCTATTTCTTCCCCATAATTTGAACTCCCTGCCCTACGTACTTGAATCTTAATGGAAAATCGATCCATAGCCCATCACTTTTGAGGATCCCTACCTCTCATTTTACAGTGAATTCTTTAGAGACAGCATATGCACATAGATGTGCACACATGTGCCTGCAATAACGGGCCCTCGATCCCTTTCTTGTCTCTATTGCTCTTACAGGCGGCATGTAATAATAATTTTATATCTGACTCTGGCTGTTATTTCATTCCTTCTAGTTATAACCCATTATTTTACATTTTCAGAGACTCATTATGACTCATTGGGCAGCCAAAGAAACATAATGAGCCCATGATGATTACGCATGGTGCTTGCTTCACAAATAGATATTAAACAGCTCATGAAATCTATAAATGTCCTTACTATCCTGGGTGTGTCATAAAGCTATGAATCGATAATTTGAGAGAGTTTTTCATTCTCTGGAACTTAGCTTTTTAACTTTCTCTTCTTAAAGATGCAAGTTACACACATACAGGGAAAAGAAGGCTGGGGTAGGGGAAGAAATGGAGAAACAATGCAAAGAAACATGAAAAGTAACATCAGCTCTTTCTCACAACGGGTTGCCAGTTGTCGACATAAGAGATACCAATAATACACAAGTCAAAAACTCAGAAGGGGTTTGCTGACTGAGCAAACAAATTATGTGTCTGCAAGAGAGATTGAATATGGCCATTGGTTTGGGTAATAAGTTTCATTGACTGTTTACTCTATGCTTGAACTGTATATGGATTCATTTACTATTTCTCAGAAAGGAAGACAGTCCTGATGTTATTCCCGCAGATGGTAATACCAGAGGCCATCAAAAGATATCAACGTGCTTGCTGCATGTTGGCAAAAGGCCAGTGATCAGAGATGTACATGTGGGCCCTTCACTAGGGAAGAATAACTGAATTTAGATACTCTTTCATGGTTTATTTTGGTAATGAATGATTTCACTGACTACCAATTTGCCAAACCCAAATGCCTAGGTACAATCTAGCCTTGCATCTGTCCTGGGTCTTGTCAAATTCCCTTTACTCTTCAATTCCCATAATCCCCATCTTCTTCTACATCACATTCCAAACTGCCCTTGCCTTCTTCATCAGTGAAAGAACTTGTCAACCAATCCCCTGGCCTCCAGTTCTGCTTTCCCCAACACCAAATATCAGAATCAAGTTTGAAAAAACATTCCCAGTCATGTGGCTCTCCACTTAAACACTTGTCAGAAAATTCTTTTGGCCTGAGAGTAGAATCCAGGCTCATTTGCATATGGATCATTCACGATCTATCTCCCACTGTTCCCCCAACCTCATCATCCTCCTTCCCATCAATCCCTTCCTTCTAGCCTTATTAATATTTGAGTCTTCCATGACTCCAAGCTTCTGGTGGGCTCCCTAAGAGTATTTGCCCTTCTGACCCTTTGTGAGTTGACTACATCCAAGACTTTTTCAAGGCTTATTTCTGAGTTCCCCTGGACATTTTTCCTTCTCCCCTACTGTTCTTCTTACCACCTTCATGAACATGTAACTAAAGTGAGATCTGTGCCTTTAGTAGGCACTGGTTCAGGGGATGAGGGTCAAGAGTGGATCTGGCAGTAAAGCACCCATCTGTGGCACAGCTCTGCAGTTACATGTGTCCTGCAGAATTCCAGCAGCTTGGCTGCTTTGATTCTGTCAGGCTGCTCTACAGAAGAAAGATGAGCTGGTCACTTCATTTCCTGGGCCTGTTGAAGTGACTGTGACGTAACTGTAATCTCAAGGAGTAGTTTCTAAAATAAAACAGCAAAATTTCCAATGTACACAGTGACAGAATAGAGACCTCAGGGATCATTTGGTCTACTCTTTTTATTTCAGGGGTAGACAAATTAAAGGCGAGATAAATAAAGTTCTTGTCCAGAAATTACAATTAATAGCAGCAAGTTTGGGGCTAATTCTTCCTTTGCTGATTCCCAGTCTTCCTCTACCATTTAATTTTTATCACACCATCTCAAGTTATTTCTTGGAAGGAAAAGTTTCCCCTAAAACCAAGAACCGTATGTTTTGGCAACAACAACAAAAAAAAGAGACAGCAAGAAGGGTTGGCTGTGTCTGCTTTAATTCCTCTGCCAAAAGCAACTTCTGAGTTCTCTGGATAGAAGCACTTGTAAGCTCAGTGAAGTGGCATGAATTGGAGCCATGCAATGAAGTGCAGAGCCCAGGAATCACATCTTTATACAAACTACTTCTGGGGGTGGGCAGTGAGGCCGCCTTTGCTTTAACATCCTATTAGCATGTTATCTTTAGCTTCCAGAATCTTTCTTGGTTCCAAACCTACAGGCAATGATGGAGAGTAGGAGGGAGACTGAGTAAGCTGTTCCTTAGATGGGAGGCAAAGCTGGTGGTGCCTCCTTACTTGGTGATTCAATGGCTGCTGATGCCTCTGCCACCACCGCTGGTATTTTCTTCCGGAGAAATGCTTCCGAGATGAGTGCACAGCAGCAGCGAGTCATCCAGCACACTACACTTACCACAGAAACTTCAGACCCTCTCTTCATTTACCTGCCCTCACTGAATTGCACTCTTGACAGCATCCTGTACGCCTTTTGTCTGGGTAACGTCAGATCGTGTTCACCTGTCTACTACATGAGTGTGCGGTATGGGGTGTTTCAAAGAATAAGGAAAATACTGAGTGATCTTAAGAGCATGGATTTAGGGGTGCAGGGAGGCTAGAGGACAAGATTGTTCAGGGTACTCATAGGCCCCTTCATTTCACAGACAGAAAAAGAGTCTTCCACTAACAAGTGGCTAATGGAATAATTCAGGAAGAGGATGTACTTGTGAGTGGATGGATATAGCTCAAATTTCCATATGAGATTTAGAGAAGACATGAGACTTATATCAGCATCCTCATCAGTAAAATAGGCTGTGACCTTTAATGTTTTTGCTATCCAGGCCTTTAACAGATATGTATGAAGCCAATGCACAAACTTCCCACTGGGAAGGACCAAAAGGGAATTGTGTAGATATAGAATCACAACCAATTTTGCTGCCAAAAGAAAACCAGCACTGAATATTTTAGTTTCTCAGAGGACATGCAATATTGGAAAAATCATCTTCTATCTTGCATTACAAAAAAAAAAAAAAAGCCAACAGAAAGTCAGGAGAACTGTCACATTGTATGTTTAACTTTGCCACATATAGACAGGACTTTTAATGTCCCCCACCCTTTTCTTCTGGAGGTGTGAGGGAGAATTCCCACAGATGGGAGAGTGTGCAAGTCAGGGGATGTGGAGGAAGGCAAGTGAGATCGTGGGATTACACTTAATTCATTAAAGTGTGTGTTTTATAAAAAAAAAAAAACCATTTCACCAAAAATGAGCTTTGTGGGAAGGAGAAGACAGCAGGGATGTGAATGTGTGGGGGAGAGGGGACTAAAACCTGCCAAGAGGGAGGAAAGCATTACTTGTTGTTGAATGTTGAATCCCACATAAGAATGTGTCATGAGCCAATTCAGGGAAATTAGGATGCGAATCGAAAGAGTACAAATCTATCAGGCCCAGGTATTATGTATAGACATTATTTATGCCCTACTTTTTTTAAGAACTGTGCACATTCTCCCATGACTTAAGAAAATTTGGGAAAGCCTGGGTTGCCTTTCTTTTCCATGTCATATCTTTTTGAAGTGATATGTCAACAAGGCACTTTATTCTTTTTCTCTTAATTCAGAAACCAACTGCACCTGTGGAGGTGACAGATAAATGCCAACTATCAATAACTCCACACAACAGAACTGATATCTCACAGATAATAGTCTCATGCAAGAATTCTTGGTGCTCATGATTTTCCTCACTGCATCAATTAAGGAGTGAGGCTTTGTCATAGTTTGATGGGTCCTCTCAAAACTCCAGGTGTTACCAATGTGATCTGGAGACTGTGGATGTGATTGTAAAGGCCTTGGGATCAAGAGCTGGCATTATTCTGAACATTCACATGACACTCTGCTTCTCTAGCAGAGGAAGGTCCTTAACAATTTAATCAGGTGACTAGGTCATGAAGGATCTTTTCTTCTAGAATTCAGGCTGGGTGGAGACAGCTCATTCATTCTCACCCTTCCAACTTTGAGCAAGTGCAGGCACAGAGGTCCTTTTTCTTGTGGATTCTGGATTCTGTATCATGGAAGCAGAGACCAGATTCTCCTTAGACTATGAACTTGTTGAACTCTTGTTCTTGGACTTTATAGGTTTTAGGGTGATATGAAATAATATGTTTTGTTATTTATAACTTCCTAAGCTTCAAGTGTTCTGTTATACTGACCAAGATGACACCAGCTACCATAACAACAGTCTCCAAACTCCAATGACTTAACACCAAAGAAATTGGTTTTGAAAAAACATGCTCTAATGCTTTTTGTGTCGTATGACTGTGTTGTTCTCCTAGGAACTGGAAGTCCTTGGAATCTAGTCCTGGAATGTGAAATAGATGGTGAGGATGTACATGTTTCTTCATAGCCTCAACTCAGGGGTCATAGATAGTAATTCTACTGTTGTTCTGACCCAGATGCCTGAGGGTTTGGGGAATGGAGTCTGATTGAGCAACAGAAATTAGTGATTTAGACAGATCCTAGTAGAAATATTTTACTAGATAATCATGCAGTTCAACAATAGACATGGCTTCTCTAGACTGCCTACTTAGAATGACCACTCTTGACAAAAGCAAAACAAAACAAAAAAATATGACCAGACTTCCTTTTCCTTTGACCATAACTCTTTCTCCAAAGATACTGAAGGTAAAGCTCTACCTTCTGTGAAATTGTCTTAATAAACACAGGTAAGGATGCTGTGGGCTTCCTTTTACTTCTGCATCCTTCTGTTTAGTCTGCTCCTTCTCCAACTCTGAAACCCACTCGATCCCTGAAGCCTACCCTACTTCAGATACCAGCTTTCATTCTCTGTGCTTTTCTTCTGTATTCATTATGCATATTTTTTTCTTTTTCAGAGACATTTTTTAAGCTTTATTTTTATCAATGGATTTGTAAATGGTCCAAATCCAATGGGGAGATAACTTTCATTTAAGAGCTCTTCTGACAGGCAAAACCCTACCCCACTTCATTCTCAAGACATCCATGACTTTTGTAATACTCACTAGGAACCAAAGTATTTCCCTTCTTTGCCTTTAAGTCGGAGGATATTGGAGGTAACTCAACTTGGAGAGGTGCAGAAACTGAGGTGAAAGGGGGTTTAGTAAGGCCTCAGCTGAAGTTTCAGAGCTAGTTTGTGGAGAATGAGACTTAGAACCCAGGCATCTTGACTTCCACTGGTGTTTTTTAAAGTTCTGTTAAACAATTCTAACAGCACATGGGCTTGGGTGTCAACAAAGTAGGCACTCAAAACCGTGAGAAAACTCTGTGTGTACATGTATGATGAAAGCTGTTATAAACACTGTCATTTTCTATCATCACCCAGATATTTTATTTTACAACATGAGTAATCATTTTAGATGCCCAAAATATTTTAATGAGGGCATCATATTTGGTGCCTAACTAAATATAAAAGCTATATTAGACCTAAGTTCTAATTGAATCATAAAGACAAACTTATCAATACATGTACAAGATACCCACAAACAGAAGACATAAATGTTGTTGAAAAAAACTGAAGACTACCTAAGAACATTGGAAACTGTATCACTTGATGAATGGGCTGGATCATCATAAATCAAACCTATTCACATTGTTCTAGTCAATAAGATATAAACCTAACACTAAATTCTCTTGAGGACAATGACAAGCTAATTCTAAAGCAAATATGGCCATGCCAAGTCTTGAGCAGACACATTACTGAAGAAAAAAATTAAAAGACTACCCTGGGTCCTTATAAAAAGTGAACCAGAAACTGAAGAATTGCTCAATAGTAAAGTGTTTGAAATTCATAGGCCCTGACTCTCACTCTCAGCACTGAAATAAATACATATTGCACACAGAAATGATTATGGACTAGAACCATGGGAAGTATGGAAAATCTAAAAACAGACCCCTGCATATATGTATGTATACTGTATTTGACTTATGACATTGTGAAATCATTATCAAAAATCCCCTATGTTTTCAATAACAGAACTGGCTCAGTTTGATATCTGTATAAAAAATTATCTTGACTTTAGCACACTTTCTATATAAATATTGACTCCAAATGTGAGAGGAAAATAACAAATACTTTAGAAGAGTATTTGGCATGCTTTTTCTGAAGCATCAGGTGTTAGACACCTTGAACTCTTTGGACCATAGGATTGATTCACTGTTGATATAGATATTATTATATAAATGAATAAGCAGAATTGTGTCTAATAAAAGCAAATTTTTACTCAAAATCACAGGTAATAAAATGAATTTGGACTATAGACTACACATTGTCAATCCCCATCATAGAAGATGACAAAGAACTTTTTTGTAGTGCTTGACTAGGTTTTTTTATGGAAATAGGAATGCTAGCCATAAAAGTAATCTACACTGAATCCTTGTAAATCAGAATCAAAATGGAAATCTACTGAGTACACAAATGTAATTTTAATACATGGGATTTTGATACAGCTCTGTGTGTGATGTGTGTGTGGATGTGTGTATGTGGAAACTGGAGGTTTAAGTCTGGAATCATTCTTTGTCATTTTTTTCACCTTATTTACTGAGGTAGAGTCTCTCAGTGAACTCATAGCTGGCCAATATGGCTATTCACACTAGCAGTTTGCTCTGGGCATTTTCTGTCTTTGCCTTTTGAGTGTGGAATAACAGGTGGGCTTCCATGGTCACCCTACATTTACATGCCTTTCTGGAGGCTTAAACTATGGAGATGGGAACTTTAGGTTTGAAATTCAAATTAAGTAAGGTCACAAGGGTGAGTCCTTGATATGGGAGGACTATTGGTCTTCCAAGAAGAGGAAGGGACAGCAGAAATGTTCCTCTCTGTCCTTTCAGAGAAAGAGAAAAAGAGGCATGTAAAGATATAGCCAGAAGGCATCCAGAAAGTATGAGCAGGAACTTTAGTTGAATGGTAATTGACTTTGGATTTCTGAGTCTCCAAAATTGTAAGAAATGAATATCTGCTATTTAACTCCCGCGATCCTTGGCATTTTGTATAACAGTACAAGTAGACTGAGGGAAATGCAGTAACCCTCAGCTGCTCTGCCATGGTATCTGTGAGAGAGCTCTGACAGAACAATCCACCTTCACAGGTACAGAGGGGTCTAAGCGGCCACTCCTGATTTGTTCTTCCTTGGACCCTGCCGTTGGTCCAACAGTTAGGTTCGTCCACCTGTGACCCTCTGCATTTTGCCTCTTGCCTCTTCATCTTAACTTGCTGCAGTCAAAATATTTTTGCTTGACATCATGGAGACAGAGACCAGACCACACCAAGGTGGTATTCAATAGAGCACCATTTCTGCCCTGCTCCTCAGACATTCAACCTGCAAAGGCCGAGACAGCAAGGAACCAGCCTATCCCCCACTTCCTGCTCACTCCTCAGTTTGGAAAGGCTTCAATGAAGTAGGAACTGTCTAGAGTACAAGAGTCTGGTCATCCTGCTCATGTGACCCAACGGTGTAAATTAGGTGACAGTTTCTAGCAATGGATCACCTAGCCTCCTAGCACCACAGGAGGGAGGCCATATTCCATAGTAGAGGGTCAGTGCTTCTTGGGGTCTCGAGTCCAGCTGTTGGCTTCCCAGACCTGGCATACCTCTCATTTGCCAGAAACCTAGAGAGGGAGAGAGAGAAACCCCCTGCAGGAAGAGACCTGGAATCAGTTTTGTCTCCTTCTCTATCACTAGGAGACAAGTCGGAAGGAGAGGACAGGAGTAGGGGGCCTGAAATGACTGCTTTGTGCAAGTGTACACCTTACCAGTTCTGTAGACCACAGTGGAGTCCCCAGGTCTATGTCAAATCCACTTTCTTTGACTAAAAATAATCACCCACACATGACAGACGTCAAAGTATTTTTAGTACACTTCAGACAACCAGCCTTCCTGTTAGGTTTCAGCTTTTGTTCTCTGAGTCACTGCAAGAATAACTGCAACTACCTGGAACTTTCCACCACAAACAGGCCACAGTGACCCCGGTGACATCTGACTGTGGATGCCAAAGGGACTTTGTATCAGGAGATTAGAATCTCAACTGCCTTCTGCTTTCAGATGGCAAGAAACTAGGCTTGAAAATTCAGGGTGAAGAGTTCCGGCATTTTGAGGGTCACTTATGTGGTTTCCTGAAGAGGGTTCTGGGAACTAGAAGGCAGGACTGTTGAAACGTTCACAGCGGAAACCAAGGAAGCCCATGACCTGGCCACACCCACAGGCAGCTTCCAGGTGGTAAAGACATTTCACCCTGTAATGCCAGGCAGAGAGGGAAGAGAAATCGGCCAACTGTCACCCATACCCAAGAATTTCAGGGTTGACATAATAGTCATTAGAAAAAAAAAAGTCTCTTCTAAATGCATATACACAGCAGGTGAATCCTAGGAAGCAACTTACATTTAACTAATAGCAATTTATTCCTGCCAAAGTTCTCTCTATAACCTGTCCACCAGGCATACACTGTCACTTGCCCTCTTTATATTTACCATCATTCTGCAAAAGTAAGAGATGTGGAAATGACAGAGTTGGACCAAGAATACATTTTTTTTTTTTTTTTTTTTTTTAGAGAATAGTCCACACTACCAGGAGTCAAGAATGTAGGGGGAAAATGTATGGGTTAAAGAATTGGGAGAAATAAGTCCAAATGTATGCCCAAGCCAAATAACAATAGTTTAGTGGGAAAGTCATTTATCTAAATCTGACAAAATGGCGAAAGCTCAGTCTGAAGAAACAAAGAATCAGGCTCCTGATGGTAAAGTTCTTTAGTCTCAACCTTCAACTTAATGTAGGTTTTCTGTTCTTGAGTAAAAAGTGGGCTTCCTCTTAGTATGCCACCATCACAGCCCTTCTTCTCTCCCTGAGGAGAGCATAGGTAGTGGGCAAGGTGAAGCCTGTCCAGAGATGGAGTACTGAGATGTGAGGTAATGCTTATTCCTGAGCTGTCACTGAAACCAGAAAGAGCTTAATAGAGACGTCAAGGAAGGGGGTGTTGGTTTCTAGATAGTTCTTTATGTTTGACCTGGATATAAGCCAACCTTCAAAGCAAATGCCAGTGTTAGGAATGTTATATAATGCTAATGTGCGTGTGCGTGTGTGTGCGTGTGCGTGTGTGTGCGTGTGCGTGTGCGTGTGCGTGTGTGTGTGTGTGTGTGTGTGTGTGTGTGTGTGTGTGTGTGTGGAGGTGAGAGAGGAGGTAGAAAGTGGCTACCAGTCATGATGAAGGTGAAACTCAACTACACCTTAACTGTTGAACTGAGATTGTCATGATCACCACAAAGAAGGTGGCTGGTGGTCCTTGGCTACCCACATAACTCGGGTTCTGTTTCAATCAGAGTTAGCACGTCTGGGTTCCAGCTGTAACCAGCACTTTTGAGTCTAAATACCTGTGCTGGTAGCTAGGTGCAGTCACTTAGCCTCAGTGAGCCAATTAAAGAGATAAGTAGAGAAAGGTGGAGAAAGGGAATGGCCACAGGAGAACAGATAAAGGTCTTGTGACAGCCTTCACCCCCCACCCTGCAGTACATATTTGTAAGTTCTAACTTGAGATTTAAGTTTAAACAAAAGGCAAGAGGCATCATGTATAACTAAGCAGTCTGATATGGTTCCATCCATCTTTGTCCTAGCTCCAAACCATCCTGCAAATGGTCTGCTAAGCTGTCAGAACTGTGTGAAATCCAGTTCACACTCTGGATAACACCAGCACACCACTGCTCGGGGTCGGTTACCTTTAGTACTCTGATAGCCAGGAGCTTAACACCAGCACACCACCGCTCAGGGTCGGTTACCTTAGTACTCAGGAGCTTATCTTTCTTCTTGCTTTGTTCAGCGTCTCTTTGTTTTTGCTTTTTGAGACTAGACCTGCAACTCACTATGTAAACCAAGCTGGCCTCAAACTCACAGAGATCCACCTGCCTCTGCCTCCCAAGTGCTGGGATAAAAGGTGTGTGCCACCATGCCTGGCCTCTCAGCATCTTTCTTAGATGCTTTGCTCTTGCCGGGAAGGTTGCAGAGTTGCTTTCTGGCCATTAGCATGTTTGCTTACCTGGGCTCCCTCTCTCTGCTTCTCAGACTCTCAGTTTCCTCATTTGTAAATGAAGGTCTGAATCAGAAATGAGGCCCCTTTCCATACAAAGACCAAGGCAAGTCCCGATGCTTAAAGCCATCAGCCCTTCCTAGGTGGATGGGAACACAGGCACTGTTGAGCAGCTCAGCACATTCCATTCCTACCCAGTTTCCCCCAAAGGCCTTTGCTCAGGCCCTGCCTCCATCATAAGTTCGCATGTGCAGCAGCACGTTTGCCAAACAGATAAAACATTTGCACATAATGGCATTTTCACAGTGCTTACGATAAGCACAGTGAATCCTTTCACGGTGGTTAGGACAGGCTTTCATTGGCTGTGCTCAAAAAAAGAGATTGTACAATTCTTAGTGGGGGATAAAAAGTCTGAAGGGAAAGGCCTACATGTAGTAATATTTTGACCAGGGAGACATATATGCTACTTTGCACACAGAAAACAAATTGCTGTGGAGTTTATATTAGAAGAAAACTTGTTTGCTTGCTCCCAAATAAAAGAACAAGATTGTTAATGACTGAGGTTAACATCCTTTTTAGAAAGTGAAAATATCGTATGTAATTTGATTAAAAAAGAGATCTGGGAAGAATGGCTGACTGGAGTCACAATGGAATCAACAAAGGCACATTTTGATTTTATTAGGGGGCTATTAAAGGCATCTTTGGCATTGTACTCATGGTGCACAGCCAGCAGGATGTTGTAGAAAGTCATTTGTGGCTGCTGTCTGGACTACTTGAGTGACAATAATAAACAATGGGTGACCGAGCTCACAGGTCCCCCAGGGAGCATGTTGAAACCTTTCAAAGAACAACCAGCGAGCATCCTGTCCTATGAGAGTTGTTTACAGCAAGCCAGTCAAGTGCAGTTTTGAAATGGAAATCACCACTACCCTTATAGTACCTGCTGGAGCTGCCCAGGAGAGGCTCCAGGCTCAGGCTGCTGCCTGTCTGTCCTAAGGAAGGACACTCTGAGCAGCAAAGTGGAGACTGTGAGTTAACTACACAAGGGGAAACAACAGTACAGGCCGGATGTGTTCCTCACCAAGCGAATGCTGGACAGCCAGATGAAGATATGATCCTAAATCCCAGTGCCCACTCTCTCTTCATCTTCTTCCCTCCTGTGCAGATAAAACGGAAGCAAAGGAGATGGACAAATCCCAAGAAATAAGGACAAGCAGCAGGCTCCAAGGAAGGTAGGCAGGAAGGAGGCTGCCGCCCTGGTCCAGCAGCAAGGGCTTTGTCTTCAGGAGGAAGGCAGACACGACCCTGTCCCTGCCCTCTTTTTTTTTTTTTTTTTTTTTTTTTTTTTTTTTTTTTCTCCATGTCCTTCAAAATTAAGTGGAAAGTGAGTGGCTCCATTTTGCCACTTGCCATTGTGTCTGGGATCGGGGCTGAGATGACAAACTCCTCATCACAGATCCTGAAGAGAAGCGGAGATAGAAACCTGTCGGGCAGCTATAGCGATGGAGAGTCAAAAGTAAAGAGCTTTCTCCATGGCTAAAAGCTACAAATGTCCACTGTGCCGCCAGCAGCTTTGTCCTTTTAAAGCCAGGGATATATAATAGGAGGTTGATTTTCTCATTCTCTCTCACTCTAAGCGAGTATCTTGCCTGAAATCCATACTTGAGGACACGACCACACCGAGAAGAAGCCAGACACTTCATGACTGGCCAGCTCATCCCTCACCTTATGTCTCACACAAACCGTTAGACTAACATGGCCCCACTCCCACCCTCTGGGAACTCTGCCCTGCTCTTTCAAGCTGCCGCCATGAATCTATAGCACAGACCTTTTCTAAATCTTGCCCCTGCTGTCTGTAAATTTCACTCTTCAGATTCCTAAGAAAAGAACCAGAAGGCCACTGACTTGGAAGCTTTTTTGTGCCCGATGGATCCATTGCATCCTCCTATTTAGGGAATTGTGTTGACCCTGATGTGCTTCTTGAAAGTTAGGTACAATCTGTTGATATCTTGATGTCATCCTTTTTGCTGAAGATTCCAGCAAGACAGATGCTGTGGAGATGCCCTTGTAAAAGTGACTGTTTACATCCTGAGGAGGGCAAGGCTGACTGTTAGTTGGTGAGGCTAGTTCACTAGGCCTTGAATAGTTTCCTCTACCAGTGTACCCAGCCCAAGATCATCCAGTGTCTTTGAAGTCTTGCAGGGAAAGAATTTCTGTCTTTCTTCATTGCCTTCTTAGGATCTCCAGATGGTGCCCTATAAAAACCACAAGTTAATAAGAGAAAAACAAGCAGAAGTTTATTAACATGTGCATTGTGCTAACATGTGGAAATACCCAGAGATAAGTAACCTCCCCGACATGCCAGCGACAAGAACACAGAGCATCTCTGGCTGAAACAGGCTTCTGGGTGAGAGATGCCAGCTGTGGAGAAATGAAGGAGGTAAGGAGGTGAAGAGGCTTGTTCAGTGAGCTCTGTCATGTGGACTGATGTGCTTGCTGGTTGTTAGGGAGCCCTCCCTTTCCTGATGTGGGAGAGAGGGACTCCTCAAATGGAATTTTTCTTTATAAATAAATTCCTTTATAAAGGGAAAACATAGACTCTGCATGTAGGGCCTCTCTTATGTCTGCAGACTCTCCTTGGCCTCTGGCTCAAAATATCCACATACTAAAGAGGCGCTCCGGAAGAGAACTTACTCAGGAACCTCTCAAGATCCTCTGCTATCAATTCAGCATAACTGTCTTCTCACTCATCTGCTTCTCTGCATGAATGGATGTTTTTCTAACAGAATACCTAAAACTGGGTACCACAGAAAGAAAAGTGACTTATTCAGCTCATGGCTTTTGAGATTCAAAAACATATTGCCAGCCTCTCCTTGTCTCTGGTAAGGGCCTCTAAGTGGCTCTATGGTGGCAGAAATATGCACTGACTGACCATCTATTGAGATAAGAAGCCAGAGCAACTTGGGGATGAGGTGGTCATGCTTATTCTGTTAAAAATAACTGGAGTCCTATAAACACTGCATTAATCCCCTCTCAAGGTATCATCCTCAGTGACCTAATTTTCTTACAGTAAGCCCCTCTTCTTAAAGTACTTACCAACTCTTAATATTGTCCCACAGCATAATACATGCTGTACACCAAGAAAAGTTTCATGGCTCTACCTTTCCTGAAGTCCCACCTATTCCTCTAGCTCAAAGCACTGTGCAGTCAGTCACTTGCTTGGATGTTATCCTCTGTCTACTGCCCAGGACAAATAGCCCAAAACCTTTATCTTAGCTTTGTATCATCATGTCCTGATTTTTCTCAGTCTTCAACACAATTCAGTTGACTCTCAGAAAGTATATATGTCAATTGATTTATGTATTGACTTGGTGACACTGCTGTGCCCAAGTGGTTAAGGCCAGTGTAGATGATGTTCTGCAGATATTGTTTTGTATATGATTAACACCATTAGGCTTTAAGTAAAGCAGTTTACCCCTCAGAAAGTGGATGGGCTTAGAATACTGAACAATGATCACAATAAATAATAATTAGCAAGCCTTATCTTCTTGCTGTGAGCAAATACCAGACAAAAGGAGACAGGAGGAAGGTAGGGTCAGTTTTAGGGGACATAGTCCATCATGGCAGGAAAGGTACAATAATGTTTAGAGTATTAGTTTAAGATGTGTTACATTTGCTTATGCTATGAAACATTTGCTTTAATGATGCAGAGATGTGTTGCATTTTTTTATGTTGCATTTGTTTCCCTCTGTGAAGCTGTGTTACTTTGCCTGCCTAAACTACCAGATTGGTCTAATAAAGCCCTGAACAACCAATAGCAACACAGGAGAAAGGCTAGGTGGGGCTGGCAGGAAGAAAGGATAAATAAGAGGAGAAATCTGGGAAGAGGATGGAGAAATGAAAAAAAAAAATGGAAAGAGAATATACCAGGGGCAGCCACCCAGCTACTAGCCACAGAGTAAGAAGTAAAGAAAGGTATATAGAATAGAGAAAGATAAAAGCCCAGAGGCGAATGCTAGATATAATAATTTAAGTTAAGAAAAGCTGGCTAGAAATAATCCAAGCTAAGGCCAGGTATTCATGAGAAAAAACAGGACTCCATGTAGGTTTATTTGGGAGCTGGGTGGCAGGGAGGGGTAACTGCTCCTGCCCCGCATGCTTTCTCCACTTTTCTCAATCTAGAACTCTAGCCCATGGGTAGGCGCAGCCCACAGCTAGGGTGGATGTCCCCCTCCCCTTAGTTCTCTTTGGGAATGAGCTAATAAACACAACCAAAAGTGTCTCACTGATTCTCTAGATGTTACTTAATTCAACCAAGTCAAAAATCAAAAACTGACCATCACAGAGTCTGAAAAGTCTGGAATTTAACCTGTTGTGTTTTGAACTTGTTTGGGTCCTTTTGTCTCCTCTACTTTCTCCCTTTTGGAATGGTTATATCCCCCTTCTGTCTGTCCTACCACTGAATTCTTAGAAGTGGTTAACAGGTCGGGTTCCATAGGCTTGTAGCTGGAAAGAATGGTATCCAGAATAACCAACTCTTCCATCTCGTCCATATTCATGGAAATGATGGAAATTTGGGAGTTAGAATTTATACTGGAATAGTTAAGACTGTCAAGGGCATTAGCATTGTATGAAATCATTTTGCAGGTACATAAATTTGGGGCACTTTGGTGGTGGGCTCATCACACAAATTCTTATGTTGACCAAACTCCAAGTGATGTGGAAAATGAGTAGACTCAGAAATTAGAGTTGTGGGCTGGTATTGTAGAATATTAGTTAAAGATGTGTTACATTTGTTTATGCTGTGGAATGTAGTGGGATTATGTGTTACATTTTAAATATTTGTCCTGCCTATGGGTTTAATAAAAGCTGATTAGCCAAAGGTAGACAGGAAGTGTGGATGGGGCTACCAGGCTAAGAAAACTCTGGAAACATCTCAGAGCAGAGACAGACGCTATGGAAATGCAACAGAGACAAGACAAGGTGATGCAGCAGACATAGAGGAAAGAAGCTGAAATGCTGCTCTGAGAAAAGGTATTGAGCCACATGGCTGAACAGAATCATGGGTTGAGTTAAGATGAAGGAGTTAGCAAATTATATGCCTGGGTCCTAGGTCAATCAGAGTAAAAATAATACAAGTGTCTGAGCAGTGGGGGCTGAGAGTGGGTCCAAACCTCTGGTCCAGGCCTAGAAAGTCGGGGCTGGAATCCTTTTACAACAGTAGAATGTTTATTCAAAGATGTGTTGAATTCTTTTATGTTGCATTTGTTTAACTCTGTAAAGCTGTGTTACTTTGCCTTTCTAAAATACTTGATTGGTCTAATAAAGAGCTGAGTGGCCAATATCAAGGCAGGAAAAATGATAGGCAGGGCTGGAAGGCAGAGAGAATAACTAGAAGGAGAAATCTGGGAAGAAAAGATAGAGGAACAAGAGAAGAGAGAAGGAAAGGAGAACCTCAGGGACTAGGTGTGTAGCCACCTCGCTACACAGCCAGACACAGAATAAGGGAAGAAAAGATATACAGAAATAAAGGTAAAAGTCCAGAGTCAAAAGATAGATGGGATCATCTAAGTTAAGAAAAGCTGGCTAGAAACAAGCCAAGCTAAAGAAAGGTATTCATAAATAATAATACATCTCTGTGTATTTATTTGGGAGCTGAGTGGTGGGACCCCCAAAGAATTAGAGAGTAAAAAACAACCAACTCTAGGCTTGGGGGCTGGCTCAGCAGTTAAGTGTGCATATTGCTAAGTCTGATCACATGAGTGTGATCACAAGATCTTCATGGTGCAAGGAGAGAATTAAGGCCAGTAAGTTGCCCTGTGCCATCCATGTGCATGCCATGGCATGTACACACACACACAAATTCTCATACAAAATAAAAACAAATGAGTGTTGTGGATCAGAAATAGGACTTTCTACAGTTCTAATAGTTTGTCAAGGTGGTTTCATTATCAGGGTGGGTTCATTATTTTTTTGTGAGCTGAGCATCCTAATAATAAAAGAAATCTGGACTCAGACTCATGGGAAAAGCATCGTGTGAAGGCTGGAGTTCAGTTACAAAGAGAAGGAACTATCAGAAGGCAGGTGAGAATCCTGATACAGATTTCTTCTTAGGGCCTTCAAAGGGAACAGGGTCCTGCCAACTCCCTGTGCTTGGCCTTCTAGCCTTTAAAACTGTGATAATAAATGTCTGGTTTTCTAAGCCACTTAATGAGAGACACTTTGCTATAGAAGCCCTGGCAGTTGTCACCTCTGCATTGCATTTCTCTCTGAACAAACATTTGGAAGGCTGTCACCTTTATATCACAGAACAGTGGCAGGAGACTCTACTTCCTGGCCTGTGCCTTTGACATTCATGAATTCTGAGCCTTTGCACAATTCTTAGGTCTTAGCCTTGCTTTGACTGCTCAGGCTTTGAGTCACACAAGTCCAAAAATTAAGTTAATAGGTGGCTGAAGAACATCAGCATCTGAAACGTGTCAATTGCATGTTCCACAGCAGTTCAGGCTGGCACAGAAACAGACCACAGAGGGAGAGCCACAGTCTAAACTGTACATTCCTAACTGTGTGTGGTAGAGTGAGTGATAAAAAGTTACAGCAGTAGTTGTAGCCAGAGCTTTTCTCAGCGTGAGGGTGTCTGCAGGGAAGTATCAGCTCTCCCTCCACCCGTGTGTGTGTGTGTGTGTGTGTGTGTGTGTGTATGTGTTGAGAAGACTGCTTATCTCCTACTTAATTTTGAATGGATGGATGTGCACTTGAAACTGATACTAGATTATTGATGACTGTCAAATGGTGTGGGCAGTTTGTGGAGCCTCTTGCAGTAGGATCAGACTATGTTCCTGGTACATGAACTGCCATCTCAAAGCCCATTCCCTACAGAGGAACACCTAACCCAGCCTTAATACTGGGGTGAGGGACTTGGACCTGCCTCAACTGGATATGCCAGACTGAACTGACCTACCTTGCACCCCTTGGGAATGGATGGGGGAATGGGGTGGGGGGAGGCTGAGGGAGGACTGGAGGGCACATTATGCTGTCTTGGACTTCCAGGTCGGAAGTGAACCAGCCTCAGATGGGGTCAATATTTACACCATTTACGGTAATCATTCAGACCACCTCACTGCTTCCTGCTCCTCTCACCTTTTCTCTTTTCCAAGACTCTGGGAAGTGGAAGAGCAGTGTGTATCTGCAGGGCAGTTTCTTCACACTTTCAGAATCTTTGTCCACTTTTGAGATTTCCCAAGGAGTCTCAGAAACAGCAGCAAAGGAGACCAGATGTTTCAGATGGTTCATGCTTCTGTGTGAGCCTGCTTGGGCAAGAGCCAGGGTTTTAACATCACTTGGATTCCAACATTTGGGAAGCTTGGGGTATAAATTCCCTTGCCATGTCCCCATTGCAATGTAAAAGTCTCTTAACACGGAGAGAGGGCCCCGCAGATTCTTCACAGTGCTCACAAGATTGTTCGGGACATTCCAGTTTAAGGGTATTTCTTCTTTGTCCATCTTCGGGGAGAGCACAAATGAACCACTCCCCAGGGCTCCGCATCCTATCCCAGGCTCAGCTGCAGTGTTCACAGCTTTTCCCATATCCCACACCGGGCCCAGCCCATTCACTGGGGCTGCCTGCTTTAGCAGGCGTTTCACTCCCACAGAAAACATTCTGGAGAAGCTGATTTGTCAAGAAAAGGTGACTTTTCTGAAGAATGGTTGGATTTAAGAAGGGGGAAATCATCTCTGGTCAAATGTATAGCCAAGTCCCCCGTGGATGTTTCTGTTCCCTGGTTCACTGCCTCTGCTACTGTCTATCCCGCACTGGGATGGTGCTTTGAATAGATGTCTTTGCTGACACAGATCCCTTTGCTTTGTGAATAGGGCGATTACTAAACAATGAAGCCATTACATAAGGAGCAAGGGCTGGCTGGAGCCAACAAATCTGTACTCTAGGTTTACAGAGCTATAATTATCCAAAGTTTTAAAACACAATGATGTCTGCTGAAAAGGAACATCTGGGAGGGAACCAAGCCATCACCATTAAAGGCACCGTGTGCATCCCACAGATTGGATGACTCCAAGTTAATGGGGTGGCGATTTTTTTCAGATGTCACTCAAGTGAACAAATGTGCCGAAAGGTTTAAGCAGAACAAATGCGCGGAGAGGAAAATTCCAGATCAAGGGAAGATTTATAAGATCAACTAGAACTTGGCTGCAGAAAGCATTCCAGGCGGCTGTGATGAGCAATCTCGAAGAGAAAGTAATGCTTTATGAGGAGTTTTCCCATATGAAAATGAAAGCCATCTCCAGTTGTCATTTCATTTCAAAATAACTCTTTTAACCTCAGGAGGACCCTGTGTGAAAGAGTAGGGGTAGTGTCGTCTGGAACTCGGGACTAGGAGGCAGAGCTTGTCCTGAGTACACCAGTAGCTCTGGGAGGTTGGAGTCTTTGGAAGTAGAATTGGACCCCGTGGCAGCACTGTACCCTGCTTTGAGGGTGTAAGTTAGTGCCATGCTGTTGTAGAAGATTTCCCAGTCCCATTTGGACCCAGAGGTTTGGACCTGGCCTGCAGTGGCTTTTGTCCCCCAAAGAAATGAATCAGTCACTTATATTAACTTCATACTGTTTGGCCCATGTCTCAAGTACATTGCTAGCAAGCTCTTTCATCTTAAATCAGCCCATTTCTATAATCTACTTGACACTTGTCCCTGGATTTCTCACCTGGATTTCTCACATGTCTCTTCTTCTGGGGGTGGGAGGGTGGGGGTAGGGGGTGGGATGGAGACTGGTTAACTCCACCCTCCTTCTACCCGCCTGTCCTCGGATTCTCCACCTGCTTCTACGGTGCTCTACATAGGCCAAACCAGTTCCTTTATTTACAGCATACAGAGAACATTCCACTACACCATGCTCTCTTCCATTTCACTCTTTCCTAAATCAAGGTATATAATAGTCCACATGCTTAGGGCCCCTTGGGATATTTTCGCATCTACAGTTTACACAACCAGTTTCTTCTGCTGAGGGCACTTCTTCTGAGTGAATAGCTAACACAAAAGAACAAATCAGACTGAAGGATCTCAAGGTCATTCTCTTCTGCCTGGGAGGATGCCTGCTTTTTGTTTATTTCCTTTTGATTTTGTTTTTGAGACAAGGTCTCACTACATAGCCCAGGTTGGCCCAGATCTCTCACTTTGTAGCCTAGGCTATCTTCAAACTCTAGGTACTCCTGCCTCAGCCTTCCAGGTACTGTGAGTACAGACATGAGACCTAGATGATTATTTAGAGGAGGAGTAAGTCTATTGAGGGTAGCAGGTGAGGGGTGCTGGGGAGGGAGATTCTTTTTCTTTCCCATGTTACAGGGCCCTGGGGCAGTGTCCCCAATGAGGCTGGCATGCATGAACAGAAGCCTTTGATCATCCTGAATTACATAGCAGGACCAGCAGTCAGGAGCATGTTTCCTGCTTTCTTCCAGCCATCATTTCAAGTTGTTGCCACACTCCATTTTTCTGTTGTCACACTCTATGGCCAGAATTATTCAAATACAATATATTATACAAGAATTAATATTTATTAGGGGGTTGTGCAAGGACTCACAGATACCTAGCAATTCTGAACTTTGGTCTGTAAGAGATCAGAAATCTTTTACAACAACATTCCATCACTTCCTCACCTTCAGCACCCCTGCTGGTTACTGTTTTGGTTGTCTTCTACATATAAACCCCAAAACATGTGGATGGAGCTCATGCCAGCTTTCACTAACTTGTTCACTGAGGAGCAAACTGTGATCTCTGGTTTTCACAGCTAGTACCTTTCCTGCAGAGCTGTCTTCCCAGCATTCTAAGTTCTTAGGTTGGAGTCTTATCTCCTGAAAAGACTGCATTTGAAGAGAAGGTTAGTAAAGAGGTAATTAAGTGTGAGGGGGTAAGGGTCTCAAGGATGAAGCATGTAGTAACCCTTACAAGGAGAATCAGCACGGAGCTTCTCTGCCTCCATGTCCACATTGAAAACACAGAGAGAATGCAGTTGTCTGTAAACCCAGGGGAAAGGCCTCAGATGAAACAAAATCTGCTGATACTTCACGTTTTCCAAATAATGAGAAAATGAATTTCTGCTTGCTATTTCAGGATTCAAGAAGCTACAGCAGGAGTATCATGAAACTATAAGTACAAGGCAAGTTGGGTTTCAATATAAGACAATGTCTCAAAAATTATATCACTCATTAATCAATTGCTGTTGTTGAAGCTACCCAGTCTGCAGTATTTTGTTATGGCCACCTAGTAACTGACTTCTGAGATGTTTTGGTTAAATAGCAAGAAAGAACAAAGCAGCCTTTGCTATTCAGGAGCTAGCACGGCTTACACAGAATGGGAATACTAGACTCAAGCCTGGACAGAGCCATGCCAAAGCTGTGCTGCAGCAGCAAAGGTAAGACCACTCCACACAACCGCGTCTGAGTCCAGACAAGCACAGGATACTGTCTGGGCCACAGACAAGACCCTGCTCTCCTAACAAGCAGGAATGATGATGATCCTTCCTGACTAGTGTTGCATTTAGCTCTGGTCCTTACTTTCCCTGATATTTAGTCACAAATTCCCTCTCACTTTCTGGAAGCATCCAACCTAGAGCGATGCTTAATTTTTTTTTAAATCCTTCCTGAAGCTACTGAACACCACCCCAATCATATTAAATGTCTTTTCAAAGCTGTGTTGAACGGCCACATGGTTCCTTATGATTTTTTAGCCCATGTTAATGTGCTGTGTACCCTAGTGGTGAACAAGACTGGGAATCTTTGACAAAGCTGGGGTATGTTTACCGCTTTTGAGGGCTATTCAGCAATACTTATGAAAGCAACAGACTCGTTTGTGTTGCTTTGACAATTTTAGCACAACCTGGGCAAACATTTGAGCATCACATTTCCAGTGAATTTGATGCTGCACAAGATTTGTGTATCTTGTTTAATCGTGTGTGGAGCAGATTCAGAGGAGACAGAAGAAAAGGACACATAAAGACAGATGTTAAGAGCAGGGATAACGGTGCTGTCAGCCAAGGACCACTGACTGGAAGTGGAGAAGAGGCAAGAATAGATTCCGCCTTGTAGTCCTTGAAGGGCTTGTGGCTTTATCTAGGCCTTTGGGGTTTTGTTTCCCTCTAAAACTTAATGAAAGTGTGTGTGTGTGTGTGTGTGTGTGTGTGTGAAGAGGGTAATTTCTTCTGTTTTTAAGCTGTTTACTGTGACTTCCTAAGGGATGTTGACTTTTTTTAAAGACAGTTACAGTGGCTTCTGAACACGGTGACAGTTGTATTTGGAAAACCCACAGTGGGAAAAGTCACCACTAACTGCTGTGGAGAGATTGTTGGGAGAGGAATGAACCTTAAGGAACCTGTTCTAAGGACCTCAAGAGAAGTGAGGGGAACTGGGGGTAAGCCTTCTGTGATTGTAGAGAACGCATAGCCATGACCTGAATGGTGACAGAAATATGAGTGCTAAGGGCATTTCTGGTGAGAACTAGAAAATTATGAATGTGACCCGGGGTCAGTGAAATGGCTCAGGAGTAAAAGTGCCTACTGTATAAGCATAGTGACCTGAGTTTGAACACTGGAACCCATGCTGTAAGGAGGGAATAGATTCCAGAAAGTTTCCACTGATCTTCCACTGCCTCCGTGCACAATTCTACACACACAGGCACACATACATACACCATATGCACACATATGTTCAAGCATGCACATACATATTCACAGACACACACACTAAAATAATAACAAATTAAATAAAAACTCAAAAGCAATTTTTGTTATAAGCCTCAGGAACTTGGCTGAATTCTTTCTGCCACTGCATGGAAACAGAACTAATGCTGATGAACTTGGATATTGAATGTATAAGATTCTCAAACAAGGCATGGGAAGCGTTACCCTATTTCCCTTTGCAGTTTATAGTAAGATGTCAGAAGAAAGTTAAGTAGAACAAGAAAGTATTAAGCAAAAATGGGCTAGTTATGCTTAATGATTATGAAAGTTCTCACCAAAATACAAAAAAAGCAAAAATATGAAAAGAAACATGTGCAGCCCTGGCCTGCCTCTAACTTAATCTGTAGCAGAGGATGATGACTCTGGACTTCTGATCTTTCTGTCTCTACCTTACAAGAGCCAGCATTCTAGGCATGAACTACCACCTCTGGGCTCTGAGGTGCTAGGGATCCAACTCAGGGCTTTGTACATGCCGAGAAAGCCCTCTACCAGTTGATACACATTATCACACCAAAAATGGATGCTTTACTAGAGAGGGCACAGGCTTGAGTGGAATAACATTTTGTTATAGAGATTAAGTAAATGAGCATATCTTGAGGATTCAACCAATCTTTTCAGTAGAAACCAGAAACACAAGTGAGTTTATCCTAGATGGATATGTATATATTTCTCTTTTCTATTGACTTAAACCCCCTGTGAAGTATGTGGAAGATCAAAACTGTTTTAAGAATGTGATATCTACAGATATACTGGCAGCCTGGGACAGGGTAATTTAAATAATTAAATGATGAGCTATGGAATTCATCGATTTAATAATATTTACATGTGATTTTGGTCATATAATTGATGCTAGAATAGACTCAGACATTAGGGTTGAGCATCTTGACATGGCATGGATATATTGGACATGGGGGAAGGTGTGAATTTGGAGGCTAGAGAATGGGCTAGAATTGACACGTATTTCCTGTCTCTAATTATGTTCAAGTCTCCATACCAGGTACCTGTGCATATGATCAATTTTGAAAGTGGGTCTTTACAAATATAACCAAGGTATGACAAAATCATACTGAATTGTGATAAGCCCTCAAGCCAGTGACCATACTGTATAAAAGAAGGGCTTGGGAGCTAATTAAGGAAAGACACAGAGGTAAAGAAGTGAAGGGAATGAGGTGAGCCTGACAGGGTTCAGCCAACGCCTATCAGAGATGTTCAGGGGCCACCCAAAGTGAGGAGGACACAGAGAAGGAGTTCTTCCTGGTGCATCTGGAGGAATGTAAACCTGAGTCACCTAAATTTCAGATTTTTATCCTTCAGAATTTCAGGAAAGTAGATTTCTGTTCTCTAAAATATAATAAAAATTTTGCACATGTGCACACGGGGAGGGGTGGGATGGGGGGGAAGGAAGGTATGGCCAATCTTGTATAGAAGTGTCACAATGAAACCCATTTTATATGCTAATTAAAAACATTAATTTTTTTAAGTTTATGTTTTATTAATTTGCAGATGGGCTCATTTTCTCAGGCCTTTTTTCTACACACATTTCTCCTTACTTATCATCAGGTTAATATCCAATTATAGGAAAGAATATTTTTGCACTCTACTGAAGGAAGATCAGAGCGGCCTTGAAAACAGGAGAGGTATTTGCAGGGCTGTGGTGGTGTAAGACTATTTTTCACTCCTCACTGAAGTGAGATCTCTGACCCAGAATTTGGAGTCCTGAGAGTGGTGCTATGCCTGTATACACACACACACACACACACACACACACACACCACCACCACCACCAACAACAACAACAACAACAACAACAGCAGCAATAAAATAAGTGTCTAGGGCAATTTCAACCCTCATTTCTGTAACCGCTTATACAAATGTAGCTGGTTTTTGTGACTCCCTTCTATTGCTATTCCTTCCGTGCTCCTTTGCCTTTAGGAAGAGCCTAAGCTGATGACAGTTTTTACAGGCTGCTATGATGTTAAATCTTCCTTTCTGCAGTGTCTGAGGCACTGGTAGGCCCGGCCATCTTGGGTTATTAGTTTTTCATTGACTTTAATCACACTACCTGATAACATTAAAAGGCACCATAAAGAATGCCTGTGTCCACATACACTTTGTCTTACAGCTGCTGTAAATTAGGGATACAGTCTTCCCCCCCTAATAGTTGGGGTCAGTCATTCTAAACAGCACAATAGTCCCTTATCTATTGATTCAGAAGCCTGGAGTGTCCATAGTGGCAAGGGACAATCTTCATTTCCAATTCAATGCAATGACACTTTTGTCTCTTGGTGCCAATATTTGTCCATCTGAAACTGAGATTTCTGAGCCAGTGCAGCATAACTCATGGAAACAGAAAGCCAAATTTTCTAGTGGGTCCCTAAAGCTGCACATCATCTTTGATTTCTGGGCCCATGAATGATGCCCATGAGGGAAACAGTACCACATAGTGAATGCTGACCGAGAGCATATGCAGCCTTCTGGAGAACCTAGCTCTAACTCTGCAAGGTATTTCTGTCTTGCTGGTGCTGTAACAACCTTACAAAGGTCATGCCACCTTTCCATTAAGCCAGCTGCTTCAGGATGGTGGGTGGTGCAGTAAGACTGTAAAATCCATAAACGTATATCCATTGATCTACCTCCTTGATCAGAAACAATGATGTATAGAATAAATATTTTTATGAGAGATAAAACATTATATAAGTCCACTGGTGCCCATTTTAACAGAAATATTCTTCACAGGAGCTAGCCAAAGTTTTGAAAAACAAAAACAACAAGAGCAAACAAAAAAATACCTCTGTCTTCCACTGGCACCTCAAGCATCATGAGTCCTGCTACCACACAGCCCAGGGGCTGGTCAACTTGGCTAGTTCTGGAGAGTTGGCGCCCTCAGAGGCAAGACATCAAAGGTGTATTGCAAACTGTTTCTTGTGGTCCTAACTGATAAATATGAAGAAAAGTGAATTGGTCAAACTGATTGTTACATGCTCGATACAAACTGTTCATTTGTTCAAACAAGGAAGCCACATCAGGTGCGCAGCAGCTGTGACGGCAGTTACCACCTGGTTATGCCTTTGATAATCCAGTGTCGTTCTCCTGGATCCAGCTGTCTTCTGCATGGTGTCAGTAGGCAAGGTGAAGGAATCTGGTGGAAATCATCACCCCTTCATTTGCAAAGTTCCGGATGTTAGCACTAATCCCTGAAACCTTTGCACAGATGTGGCATTGCTTTTGATTTATTTTCCAAGGCAGAGGAATTTCCAGTGGTTTTCTCTTGATCTTCCTCATTATATTGGCCCACATTTTAAGATTAGTGAATCAGTGGGGGGATCCTGCCAGCTGCCGACGATGTCCATTCCAATTATGTATTTTAGACCTGCGGAAATAATCACAGGATGGATCCAGAAAACCACTGAGCCATTGTGAGACAGAACTGAAATAAAGCACTATTAACTAATCCCTAAGTTACTTCCATAAGCCCCTATTCCAACTGGTTTCTCTGGATTCATATTAAATTCATAGCCAGGGTCCAGCAGTACCCAAAAGATCTGATTATTTCATTTTTCTCAATGTACACTTAACCCTGATAGAAGGTTAGCTGTCCCTTTGGGGAAGGCTAGGGGAAAGATTAATAGCGTAAATCTTTGGCAGTGTACCAGGGTCTTTCCTCAAGGGGACCAGCTTCTCCATCACTCACAGGACCCTGAAGTGGGTTGATTCTGGGAACTGATTGAGAGACTGTGACTCCTGTGTTAGCTTAGCTTTTATATTTTAAGTTTTATAATTCAAACTGGACCCCCTGAGTCGGAGATGAGTAGGATGAGTATGATAATTCCTTTATCATAGCAATCTCCGTAAACTTTAATTCTTTTGTTTTAATTTGGGCAATTTCATGTATGTATATACTGAGTTTGGGGTATTTTCACCTTCTTCCTATTACCTTATCTCACTCCCTCTTTTTTCTCCTGAGTTCTTTGTCCCAACCATCAACCCACTTCTTTTCTGAGATATGATTATTTCCTTTTATGACTCACCAAGTTTAGGAAGTCTGTGTGCATGAACACTGGGGGGGGGGGGGATTATTTACATGGACAACTTATGAATGTCTACATCCCTGAAGAAAGGTGTCTCTACCCCCACAACTCACTCAAGGCCCATAATCCCCCATGGAAAGGTAGGGCCTCATAAGCCCTCTCTCCCATGCATGATACGGTGATGATGTATCCAGTCTTGTGCAGATAACCACAGCTGCAGTGACTTCGTGTATACAATAAGCATGCCATGTCCAGAAGACACTATTCACAGCTCTCCTCCCCAGGCTTTGGGCTCTTACATTATGTCTTTTGAGCCTTGGCAGGAGGACTATAGACACACCATTTAGGACTGAGCATTGCACATCACTATCAGCCTTTGACCATTGATGAGTTTCTGCACTTGTTACCATCCCATGCAAAAAAGGCTTCTTCAATGAAGGCTGGAAGCAATGCTCATCCACTGGTGTAAACACATGTATTTCCAGGAAGTTTGATATCTTGGCCATTTAGCAAAACACTAACAGATTCTCCTCTATTTATCTTTTAGGTTTTTTCCCCCTCTATATTAAACTTAGTTCTGAATTTCTCACTGTGGTCTGCTCTTTGGTGCACGTTACTAGATTTGTTTGCTAGGGTGTTCTATCTATATGACAAGACTTCATTAGAAACTACAGTTTGAGTTTGGATGTTCCTTGTTTCCTGGAGGCTTCCATGTCAGGGGTGTAGTCCCCAGTGTGGCCATGTAAAAGATAGCAAAGTCTTTGAGATGGAGCCAATGGGAAGACACTGGAAGGTCCCCTCAGGAAGTATTACTATGGTTTTCTCATGGGACTCAAGTTCGTTCTTATGAGAAGATTGAAAATGAAGCAAGGCTGTGAAGTTAGAACTGTGAAGTTTTTCCCAGTTCCTATTGAGACATAAGAGTTTAAGATCCTGGCTCCTTGGCTTGCTGGGAACACTCTGAAGTGTGAGCTGCAGTTTTCTAGACTTTTGCTTGGTACTCAATGACAGTGAAGCTCCAAGTACCTGCCATGAGAACTACTTTATCTCACATTTCTTTTCTCTACCCATTTCTACCTATGATTCCATTTCCCTGGAGTCAGCTCCATTGTGGACTCCCCAAATTCAACATAGACATCTCTCAAAATTCTTAAGTTGGAATCTTTAACCCCTGTACCTCAGTAGGACTGTATTTAGAGATGAAGTCTTTAGCAGGCAATCTGGTTCAAATGAGATCTGGTTGGTGTGTTTCTAAAGGAGAGGTGTGGACATACTGGACAGCTCAGAGTGAGACGTGGGAAGACACAGAGGGAAAAGACTATCCGCAAGGTACACAGGACCAGCAGAAAGGAACTGTCTGATCTCAGGTGGAAGCCCTCAGAACTGTGAGAATGGACTTTCCTCCTGTTTAATTCACACACTCTGTGGTACTTTGTTATCAGTCCAGGATAATTAGTTCATTCCTAATAAACTACTTGCTCTTAAATCTCAATCTAATATCAAAGGTTATTGGGGTTTTTTCTCAGTTTTTCTCCTTTCCTAATATACTTAATTATGCTATAAATTTTATTCTAAGCTTGGTTAATGCTCTGACATGTAGCATTTGACAGTATAATGACAAGAATTTGTAAGGCAATATTATTTACTTTGAAATAGTTTTTAGAGCCCAGTGTAATCTAAAGCACAGTTATATCTTGGAAAGGCTTCATCCTAGCTCTATAGATGCTCCATAATGTGTCACTTCTGCCCAATGACAAGAACTAGCCACAATGGAGCCAGAAACACAGCTCAGCATGTTTGCTTGCAATATCCCTGCCTTTATAGGTTTTTTTGTAGACACTACCATTTCTTCACTATATTACTTTTATTGCTGTGAGAAGACACTATAATCAAGGCAACTTATAAAGGAAAGTGTTTAATTAGGGCTTACAGTTACAGAACATTGGAATGTGGAACCATCATGGCAGTGAGCATGGCAGCGGGCAGCCAGGCAGGCACTGGAGCAGGAGCTGAGACCTTACATCTTGAGACACAACCACCAGAGAAAGAAAGTAGGAATGATATGAGTCTTTTGAAATCTCAGAGCCATCTCCCAGTGTCATGAAACAAGGGTAGATTTCATAATCCTTCCCAAACAGTTCCACTAAATGAGGACCAAGTGTTTAAATATATGACTAATATGAACATTTCCATTCAAACCACCACAGTTACCATAGACAATAAGCCTAGAAGGGAATCTTAGGCCTTCTTATCTACACATTTTCTGTTTTATTGTGAGTTTTTATCCTGCAAGTGTTGTGCATACAACTCACAATGCTTTGTATTAATCAGACTTCTACATTCTTTGAACAACTCTAAAGTGTGAATCTATTGCAATTTTCCTAATTATATTTATTTATTTTATTTTGGGGTGGAGGTAATGGTGCATGCCACAGCTCGTATGCAGAAAGGTTAGAGTAAAATGTGCAGGGACTGAGTCTCTCCTTCTGCCATGTTGGTACCTGTGCTCAAACCCACATTCCTAGACTTGGTAACAAACACTGTTAATGCCTGAGCTATTTATGTCTGCCCAATTACAGTTTTAACTTGCAAACGGGATGGTTATTTCTCATGTCTATCACTTGACCCATGTCAGAGTCTAAACTATAAAATTTTATCCTCAAAACTTTTTTTACATTTTTTTCTCATTTTAATAATAATTAAGTTCATGTTCTATTTTATAAAAATTGACAGTTCATTTTCTAATAGGCTGCAAAACAATTTTCTGTTTAAAAGAAACCATCCACTTTTTGAATACTCACATTTATTTAGGGACCCAAGATTAATTTAAAAATAAACCATGACTTTCTTAGAAGTTAGAAAACTTCTTCTGTAAAGGGCTAAATAGCAAATATTTTCTGAGTCTGACAGGCCATGTGGCTTCTGTTGTGACTGCACAACTCTGTAAATCAACATGCTTCAATGACAGCTACATGCAGGTTGCTGTGATGGTGCTTTGACATATTATTACTTATGGACATTAAAATATAAATTTTAGAAAACATGTACGTGTCCCAAACTACAACTTTGTCTTTTCCCCAACCATTAAAATGTATTCTTACAGGCCATGTAAAGTCAGGTAATGGGCAATATTATGGTGTGAATCAAAATGTCTTGCATAGGCTTGTGAGTTCAAACACCTGGTCCTCAACTGGTGGTGGTATTTAAGAGGTTATGGAAACTTTGGGAGGTGAGTCCTGACTAATAGACATGACTCAATGGGAACAAGCGAGTGTCATGGCCTGGCCCTGCATTTACTCCTGTTCTCTGTTTTCTTGTCCTTCTGCCTCCTGAAGAACATGCCACATGCTTCTGCCACAATAGATGCATTCTACAGAGTCTGTTCTCCCATGATGGACTGCATCCTTTGAAATCCTGAGTCCAACCAGCCCACCACCCTCCCATGTAGATTTCTTGTGTTAGTTATTTTGTCACAAAAACAAGAAGAAAAAAAATGAATTCAAGGGTTATTTGGCTCGTGGGATCCATCTTTATAAGGCCTGCACTGCATCAAAATGTGACTCCTGAATTAAACAAAATATAAAATGTTCCTCTTGCTAATGCATTCCCATTGCAGGCAACAGAGTTTGGAGATGTTAGCCAGGTCTCCCAAGCACCATTCTTCACTCTCATGCCTTACACAGATCTTATCAACTAATTCTCATGGTCATCGACAGGTGAAACTGCCTCCAACATTCGTGGTACTTTCTGTCTGTGCAGCTGTTTCACACACAACTTTCAGGTTGTGAGTAGCCAGACCCAAGACCCCACTCGCCAATGGTTCAGAGAAGCCCATTTCCCTTCACGCGTAAACACTTGTGAAAAATGATTTGTTTGGGACACTGAGTATTGTGTAACACACAGGAGGGAGAGAGGACTCAATAATGCCAATGAACTGTTCAAAAGGAAAAACAGCAAGGCCCACAATAAACATGAAATACCTCTTTGAGGCTTCAGAATTCTCAGAAGACTGAGAACAAGTTCCTAACATTGATCTGGGGCACCTACAAGTTATGCAAATGTCATACAAGTCACCTGACATATGTCCTTACCCTAGATATCTGACTCAGGAACACTACCCTTGAACTTGATGTTCCCTGAAATGCTCTGGAGGACTAGTCTGTGTGCAGTTGGGTGCTTACTTCTGTCTCTTGGTCAGGTAACAAGCCACACTTAAGTTGTTAGGGGTCTTCCTGTTGTCTGTTCATAAGTCTGCTTCTTCCCAAACCAGGGTAGAGTTCAGATGGTGGTATTCCAACCTTCTCACACTCATTCCAGCTTTGCTTCTGGCTTTGTTCAATTTTGTTTGGATGCAACTTACTTACTGCTGCTATCAATCCAGCTTGGCACCTTTCACCAAGACTTTATTCATAATTTACAGTAGTATAGGGACCGGGCACCAGCCATTATTCAGGAAGCTAAAGCTGGTGGCTTTCTGAGAGAAGGAGTCAGGCGCTTTGTGGTTATGTGCTCTATCTAAAGTTTTTAATTTTTGGTTTAATAATATCTTTTCCTTCTTTTGTGCATGGGTCACCATCGAGCTCACTGGCCACACAAGAAAGAGATCTTCACCAATGAAAGACCCTAAAAGTGGTACCAAGGAAGTCACAAATAGGCAGTCTTCTCTTCCTTTGAGCCCTGTTTGATGACAATTCAATCTCTTATATTTTTAAGGTTTAAAACAACCATAGGAGGTGAGGGGGTGAGGAGGTGAGGGGGTGTGGGGGTGTACATGAATGCAGAGTGTGTGGGATGAAGTCAAAGGGTAGCTTGAAGGATATAGCTCTCTCTTTCCATCACGAGAGTCCCAAGAATCAAACTCAGGCTTGGCAACAAACACTTTTACCCAGTGAACTGTCTCACCAGCCTGACACATCAGGATTTAATCCTAGCCTACCAACTGCCTGGCAATAATTTTCTTTGTGAGATTGAAATAATAGCACCAGAATTGATCCAGTCATTAAAATATTCTCTACCTCGCCTCACTCGCTGTGGAGAGCATCGTGGCCCTTCCTGCCATGTGCTTTCACTCCCTGTGTGTGCATGTCATGGAGTCACTCTTCTAGGATGTTCTTTGTACCTCCCTGGAGTTGGTAAAGTCTAGCATGGTCAGCAGAGTAAGCTTGACTCTCCCCCAGACAGAGCGTGCTTCACAAGGAATCCTTTATATCAGCTGGACGCTCCCATCAGCATGTCCAGGAAAAGTTCACATGACCTCATTTCCCTCTTAATGTGACTAACTTAAGCACGAGACAGAAATATTCTTAGGAGATATATGGCTTCCTCCTACTCAGAGCTGGCCTGAAAGGGAGGAATGAGGCCCCCGGGGTCAAAGCAAGACCTCATGAACTCTGGCCACAGTAAGACAAACAATGGGGACCCTATTCTAAATTGAGGTTGTAAGTAAAGGTTTTCCTGCAGGCCTCCTTCCTCTCCCTCGCTGCCTGCCCATGAAGCTGTGCGCTGGTGTCCCCACCCTCTTCTCTTGACTGTCATTTTCCTCAAATGGCCTTCTCTACTTAGATTTTTCTTCTACAGTTCTGCACAAAGCAAAAAGATAAATAAAATGTCTTTTCTCTTACAACTTGATAACCATCAGATTGGAAGGGAGTGAGATTGGTAAAGAGGAAAACAGTGTTTTGGTTCCTGTGTTCCTGTGTTGGGAGAAGGGACATTGGAAGTAACTGGAATTAGATAGCTTACAGAGTAGGAAGCCCCATGTGGGGACTGAAGGCTTTACAGAAAAGGACAAAATTCTGGAGCTGCTATGCCTTTGCTCCTTCTTACACATGATGTTTTCTGCTGCATTTGAATGCAACAAAAACAGGCCTTCATTAAGTAACTAAATAAACCTCTATTCTTTATAAATGATGCAGTCTGTAGTATTCAGTTATCGCTACAGAAAAGACTCAGAGCCCCTCGCTGGCACATAATCATATCTAAGACAAAGTGAGGTCTCCCCCATGCTTAGGAAGTCACCAAGGTGGGCCAACACTTCTGGATGATGCTGTCCTGTAAGGCCCCAAGTCCACACAATTTATTTAGGGCGAAAACTCCTCCAGAAGTTCATGACACTAGATTGTCCTCCAGCAATGTCACTGCCATGCCACCTTTGCTGTCCCGCTCTTGACACGAGGAACATTCTCTGACAAGAAAACTGGAAAAGAGGCGTGTATTGGGTGTGAAGCAGGGAAAAGCTGGCTTCCATGTGAACACGGTCTTCCTTCTCATCAGTTAGCAAGAACAAGACTGCCTCCAATCCACAATCGTCAGGTGGGGAGACCTCGGGTCCTAAAGCACATCCTTCTTCCAGCAAACAAGATCTTCTATGTCACCTACAGAGAACAGCATATGAGCCTTCTGTGTCCAACACCACCTCCCTGGTTATTGCTTACTTATCCGTACTGAGATGTGAAGTTCACCCTCCCTCCAGTTTATAGCCACCCTGGCCACCTCTGCTTCCCAGGTGCCAGATACTACACAGATTTTTTATGGAACCATAATAATCATTTATGTCCATTATTGGAACATACCTTTTTTCCTCTTTTCTATGACCATGACATAAAACCATCAGCATGTAGTTAGGGCCTATGTCATCGCATAATAAAATAAATAAAATAAAATAAAAAATGTATATATTAAATATGATACATCTCCACGAATGCAGCAAAGTGATGGGAATTTTTTTCTCCTAGTCTTTGAGAACCCAGGAAATATGTTTATAATATTCTAAGCTTTATAAACTTTCACACTTTGTAAGAAGCTAGACTGTGGTTCCTCCTTCCAGTGCATTGTTGAAGAGGCAGGGTCTCCTGTAGCTCAGGCTGTCTTTGAACTCCTGATTCTCCTACTCTTTATGTCCCACACTCTGGAATAACAGGAATGCTCCATTAGGCTACCTCAGCATTTGAGCTTTTTAAACACTCTGGTCCAGGAACCACCTACTTAGAATAATCTCCCCTGGAAAGACTTCTCTTTGCAGCTCTGTAGACCCCCTTCTCTGGGCCTTACTTAGCCTTCCTGTTCCCCAGCCAGTCTGGCTGCCCAAATGTTCAGCAATGCCAGGTAGTTTCATTCTCTTTCCATCATGTGCTCTGTTGCCCCCCACCCCAGCATAGTTTGCAGCCATCTGCTCCTTCTCACTCCTCCAAGCTGAAGAAGTGGGTGTTGCTTTGTCCCCTGGAGGAAGCCCAGATTGTTCTGTTCCTACCACAGGAGAAAGAGTCAGGAGCAACAAGGAAAAATATGGAGTGCAAGCCTGCGTCTCCAGGCCATCAACACGCGGGGAAACATGCATGAAAGTGAGTGCTAATGTGCTGCATGATTCAGTGTCTGCAAGACTCTCAACCCATTTCCCATAGGCCGCTGCCCTGCCCTGCAACACATCACGTGGTAATGAATTCTAATTGTAACCCATGCATGATGGTTGAACCAGCCAACAAGCGATCAAAGAAAAGAAGAGAATAACAACTCAGAGATGGAGATGACTACTGTGTCCTAATTAACTGACAAAGTCATTTACAAGCAGGATCACTGGGGGTGATTCTGGTATTTGAAGCAATTATAACAGGCGTGGTTTTCTTGTTTTAACAATGGTCGTTCCAACTGCCTTCTCTTCCAAATAATAGTAAACATTCTTAGCTATAGAGCAGACCCAATCTATGTATCAAAATACACTCAGGTTATACAGGTTTTAGGTTATACTTTTTGCTCTGGGCTTTTTGTTTTAACTTAGATTTGTAAGTCCTTAAAATAGCTTTAGACTTTTGGCAATTGTTAGCAAAGCCAGAAATGGACCCCAGTTTGGGGCCATTCTCTGTTCAATATTGAATTACGTCCATCATCAGCAATTATTCTGTTCATAGGTGTGAGCCTTTAGCTTTTGCGCTTTGAAATGAAGTAAACACTGGAGAACAAGAGCAGATAAACAGACATCTCATGCTGACTTTTTTCTCTCTATTACTTCTCCCCCTCCACCCCCCCTCCCCGCCTCCCCCCACCCCACCTCCTGTTTTTCACTGAGGGCATTTGAATGTGTGGTGGAAAGGAGGATCAGTCTGGTTTTAACAGTGTAGAAGTTCACAATGAATTAAAAATGTCCAACCGAGAATTCTGGGCAGAGTAAATAGAGTTTAATGTTTGTTTAGTTCTTTTTTCTTGAGAGGGTATCTCACCTCCAGCTTATTCTCTTTAATTGAGTATTGTTAGTTACCTGGTAGAAGGTAAATATTCCCTAGCAGATTTCAGCCCAGAATAAATATTTACAGGTAAGCAGTAAACCCCAGAAAGTGGCTTTGAACATGGGGGTCAGGGGGTATAAAACAACCTTTCTAGAACCTAACTCTGAATGTGGAGTCATTGCAACAACACCATTGAAAGGCTCGAGCAATGTTTATTGGAAGAATGCTGGCCTCCGTTTGGCTGAGATAGAGGGTTAAAAGGCTCTGGGGGCTGGGATGTCACAGCACTAATGGGCACAATTTTTACAGACAGAAGGGGCAAGCCTTCGTCATAGTGGTAAATCTGTAGTGACAGACGTTTGTTCTATATTTGTGAATGACCTGATTTGGCATGCATGCAGCTCATTCTACTGACAATAATGGTAACATGGTGTGAGGGAGAGAGAAGAAAGGAGAAGGGATGGGGAGGGGGCGTGGTGGAGAGGGGAGAGAAACCCAGGCCGAGAGAAAGGGAGGCCAAACAGTTGGAGATCAGGAGCAACTGAGGATGACCTAGGGAGAAGCTGTCCTTAGTGTCTGTTGTTTTAATTTGGAAGGAAGCTTATGTTTATTCTTAATTGATTTGGGGGGATGCCCTTCCCTCCCTCTCTGCTCCCTCCTCCCCCTCCTGTTCTCTTCCCTGAAGTCTCTAGGGAAGCTATTCAGAACAGCTGTCAGGCCAGGCTAAGCGGATGCTTCTGCATCCAGAAATCTCCTATAATTTGCAACATTTGATTAGCCCTCCACCCTCTGCCTTGGTCTTGCAACCCATGGGCATTTCAGGTAGAGGAGTAACTGGCCTGAAGTGATGAGAGAAATGAAAGGCTGCCAATCAGTGGGAGGAAAACTGCATGTGGTCCCCGCTTCTTCCCATCCTTCAAGCCATCTCCCTTTCAAAGTAACAGATATAGTTCATAATGTGAGCATGGAACATGGCACCAAAAGAGACTTCTGGGGAAAGCGAGGAGAGAGAGAGGAAAGGAGAGGAGAGGAGAGGAGAGGAGAGAGAGAGAGAGAGAGAGAGAGAGAGAGAGAGAGAGAGAGAGAGAGAAACAGATTAGATGGTGGTGGATAGAACAGTTAATGAAGAGGACATAGAGACCATATGTTCTGTTCCTAACTTGCTATATGACTGTGAGTAAATCATATTTTTTCTAAGACTGCCCAATTTGTGACTTATAAGATTTAATAATTTAAAGAGTTGGATATATATCTCCATCTCTCTCTATATATGTGTGTGTATATATGTATATGTCCATATATATACATATATATGGTGTGTTGTGTGTGTGTGTGTGTGTGTGTGTGTATTTGTCTGCATGCTATGTATGTGCCTGGTCCCAAAGAAGCCTGAAGAAAGTGCCAGATACCTTGAAACTGGAATTAGAGACATTTATGAGCCAACATACTAGCACTGGGAATCAACCCAGACCCTGTGCAGACACAGCAAGTGTTCTTTTCCACTGAGTCATCTTTCCAGCCCCCCAAATACAACTATTTAAAAGATGATCTCTGTTGTAGTAGGTTTTTGGCTCAGACTTTCGGGCCTAACCCTGAGGTTTGGATCCGCTCACAGCCCCACTGCCACTTTGCCCCAAAGAAACACACAAAAGCTTACTTATTTCATGCTGATCGGCCTAGGGCCCAGGCATATAACTTGCTAACTCCTTCATCCTAACTCAACCCATGATTCTTGTTCAGCTGTGCAGCTGGTACCTTTTCTCAGCAGCATTTCAACTTCTTTCCCCTGTGCTTCATCTCTGCTGCACTCTGATATGTTCCCAGAGTTTTCTTAGTCTGGTAGCCCTGCCTGAAAGACCCTTAGACACCCCAGCCCCAAGAACCAACACAGATCACAGGCTGCAAATAGTTTAATACTCACACAGGCGCCTGCTAGAGATCAGCAGCTTCAGCT
This sequence comes from Sigmodon hispidus, assembly GCA_004025045.1. Taxonomy (NCBI): domain Eukaryota; kingdom Metazoa; phylum Chordata; class Mammalia; order Rodentia; family Cricetidae; genus Sigmodon; species Sigmodon hispidus. The sequence continues at coordinate 140,245 of PVIH01000615.1, forward strand.
AACTGAGCATGCCGGGCTCAAAGAACAGTCTCCTTTTATATGGAAAAGGGGGGTTCATCAGCTTAGGCATAGCAACATACATCTCATTGGCTACTTTGAAATACATACAAAGTTCAGCTAAGGGGCAAGGCTGCAAATCATATACAAAGTTCAGCTAAGAGGCAAGGTTGTAAAGTTTTTGATCCTGGAGAAGCCACGAACATCTGGTTTGGGTTAAGATTAGCACTCCCGGTAACTTCACCCTCTTGTGGCCTTCCTTATCTTTTTCAAAGGGCCTCTAACTTCTGGTTCTTGGATTTATCGAGGCTTGCCCTCAAGTTGACCTCTTACTAAGTGGCCTCGTGGAAAATTTGCACTGGTTAGGCTGGGTTGGGGTCTTTCACTGCCCACACTACCTGTCTGCCTCTGGCCAATCAGCTTTTTATTAAACCAGTAGAAGGACAAATATTTACAAGGTACTATATTCCCACTACAGATCTCTAAGGGATCTTAGAGTGTTAAAAACTATGGCGCTCATGACAAGTACATCACTACACAGGTAGGTAACCTAATGCCACCTCCTTGTGGAGGCAGTCCCAAGGTCACCTGATTTGCTATCTCTTTCTGCTATGGTACTTTCCACCATGAAGTCACAGTCCTCACTCATGTTTCTTTATAGATGTTTTATTAACTAGGATTCAAGCTTTATGTAAAGAAGAATCCAATGTGTCTTCTTCACGACTGCCTTCTTGGCTCAATGAGTAAAAACTTATCATGCAGGCTTAAAGACCAGAGTTCCAGTCCCAAAACTCACATAAATGTAGGAAGAGAACTGACTCCACAGAATTGTCATCTGACTTGTGTATCATGGTGTTCCATGCTCCTATACAGACACATAGATGCACCAGACATACACATCCTAAAATTAAACTTTTAAGAAATATATAGGGAAAGTGCTTGAGAAGAACTGAATCAATGAACCCATCAATTTGATTGTCCAATTTTCTTTAGTTTTCAAGCAAGCCATCAGGTCAAGATGGAAGGAGAAAGTATGGAATCCTCAAAACTGCACAAATCCCTTCAAATATGCCTCCCATCTCTGCATCCATCCATCCATCCATCCACCTATCCATTTTCCCATCCTGCCTATGCATTTTCTTTCCTTAGGCAGCCATCTAAGTATTGGATCTAGTATTAAGATTTACTTCTTTTCCTTGAGAAACACCCCTAAGCATTAAGATGACTTACCACTTGGGGACATGAGGGCTTTAGGACCTGTAAGCACCTGCAATTGGAAGCACCCTGGAGCTGGGGTTTCAGAGACCAGATCATAAGGAGCAAAACAACTGAATTCCATTTCAGGGATAGGATTCAGTTTCTTAGTGCTTCATCTTTCTGCTCTTTCCACTCACAGTGCACCAAAGTGGGCGTATCCAGGGAGTAATGTATTCTTCCCTTGGCCACATAAGGGACAGCCCACTGAATTACTTATGAAGTGTAGCAGCTGTGGAAATGGAGGAGGAGGAAAACAACATCCAATCTGGCCTCAGGAGGTCCTTGGGAGAGAATGGGAGTGAGGCAAGCCAGGTAATGGTTCAGCCAGCAAAATGTGTACTGGACTTAGAGGCCCATTAAAAACAAAAGAAGTCAAAGGTACAGCCCCATCCCGCTAACCTAAAACTCCAACTGGGGAGACACACAAAAGGACTAAAAATGTCAAATAAATCCATGCAAAGTGACCAGCCTACCACAAGGTCCCCATGGATGCTATCTGCCTTTTACCGAAAGCAAATCAAATTAAATGTTATAGGATTTTTATTATTTTATTTTATGGGTATGAGTGTTTTTGCCTACATGTTTGTGTGTATATGCACCACAAGTGTGCCTGGTGTCCATGGAGTTCAGAGGAGAGCATCAGATTCCCTAGGACTGGAGTTACAGATGGTAGTGAGCTGCCATGTGTAGGTGCTGAGACTTGAACTCAGTCCTCCGCAAGATCAACAAGTGTTCTTACCTCCAAGACAACAAACAACAAACAAACAAAGCAAATTAAACAATGGCTCTGTGTGTGTCCTAACTTGCATCCACCTTTACTTCATTTCCCAGGCTCCTTTGCAGTTTGAGTGGGTAAATGACACAGAAGAGATCTCTTAGAGCTGTCTCTGCTCCTTTGTACTAGGTCAGACTGCATGGTGAAGTGATTTGTGTCCACCTAAAATGCACCATTATTGGGGTTTTGGAAGGGGACTGGCACAGAAGAAAGTTCAGATGAATAACTGTCCTGGGCAAGGCAGTACTGCAGTTAGACTGACGTCAACACAACATGGCTGCTGCCCTTATAAGAGGAGGAGGCTCCAGACTTAAACATGTGAGTGCACAGACAAAGGGCATCGAGTGTGGAGCTAAGAGAGCAGACCAGGAAGACAACAGGGGCCAGTTTCACTGTGAGCTATTCCCCAAATATGAAGTAAAGTATTCCTTAAATTATCAGTATAGATGACACATTGTTATGTAATACATCTAATGAGTCTAATAACCTGAGGGTTACCTGAGTTCCTGTCTCAGCCATGTTGTTGGTCAACTGTGGCTCTGGGAAAGTAGGTAAAGCTTCACCAATGCTATTACTTCACTCCTTTAAAAACTAGAACCCATACCATCTGCTTGATTTTTATATGTGGCAGTTTATGGAAAAGCCGGAGGTTGATGACCAGGCAGAAGTCAATACAGAGTACCAGGGCAGTTACTCTAAGGGACCTTGGTATCACCTGGGTTGAATACCAATACACACGCTAAAGGCCAATTCTTTCTTCATCTTCATCCTTGAAGACAGAGCCCCTGGTTCTCTCTTCAAGAGAACAGAACCCTGATCAGCTCGGCTAAAATTATTTTCTAGGATGTCATACCGATAACTCATAACCTACTCCATGACTCAGTTTATAAAATCAATAACTCAATGAAGGAGTCCAAAGGTTCTCATTTGATGGCAGAAATACAAGTTTAGTGGGGCTTTTGTTCTTTTTCTTTCTTTGTTTTTTTCCCCTTGAACTCCTCCTGGAAGATGTCCATCTCACAAACACGATGGTCCCTTTCTTTCTAGTCCCAAGAATAGACTGCCTGTCCAGGACCATTCCTTTGATTCTGAACAAAGGCAAACCATGATGGTTGCCTGTGAGATCCACAGACAGCTGGAGGATTGGATGGAAACTTTCCAGGATGCATTGGACTCTCGTGTAAGTTAACGCCAGACTTCAGAGTGGACCCCAGAAGTTGGCAGCAGACCCCTGGGAGTCAGCTGAGCAAGCTGGACTTCCTCAGTAATCACTTTAAGCAGAATGGGTCCTTCACTTGCTCCCCACTAGTCACAGGCCTCTCCCCAGAAAGCCTACTTTTCTAATTGGCTGGATCCAGTCTCTCAGAGGCTGAAATATCGAGATTCGGGTCTCTGTCTGGTGTCCCAGCTCCATTGCTGCCTTGTTCCTTTGGAACTTCAAATCACCTGTTTGTAGATGTGATCTCAAGTCAGGCAGGCTCCCGTCTCTTCCTGTTTCCCAACTCTTCCTCCCGTTCTCACCCTCTCACCACATCATATCTAAGTGACTACAGTTTTCCAAATATAATTTTGCAGCCCAAATGTTAGTTGGAGCTTCTAATGAAGCACAGTAATTGCTTCTGCTACTTTCCAAAATGAAAGCGAACCTCCAAAGAGCAGCTGGTTCCTTGTAATGCTCTCCTTTCCTCCTTCTCTGAATGGAGCATTCCTCCAAGTCACTCAGAGCTTAGGCTTGTCTGCCTCAGCTGAGGGCAAGCCTGTGGGAGATTTGGGAGGAATGTGTGGATACAAGGAAGCACGACTCGATGCTGGCAGAAGAGGGCTATTGTGCACTTTATTATATGGATGGGAGGAAGGAAGGAGGAAGCTAGGGAGAGAAAGATCTGGCTTTCTTTTTGAATTGTAAGTTGTCCCATTATGTGTGGTGCTTACCACTGTTTTTGAAAAGATAACCAAGTGGTTAGATGATGAGGCGAAGATGTTTCCACCCATCTTCTTTTTCCAAGAATCACTCCAAAGCAGTTAAGGGAACAAGAAACAATAACACAACCATCACATTCTGTAGGGTCAGGACACATCTGTCATCTGAAACTATAGCATGTGGAGATGAGAAACAGATGGAGGGATGCTAAGTCGCTCAGTGGATCTTTGGAAAAATCAGACCCAAGAGCCAAGGGGTGGTATCATGAATCAAACCATCCAGAAAGCAGGGGACTCCGAGCAGTTGGCAGGCTTGGTGTGTAATCAGTCAGACTGGAACTTTGCATCAGGGAAGGCCCCTGGGACACTGAGGTAGAAACTGGTCAAGGGAACTTTCTGGTCCCTGACCCTTTACAACAATGTTGGTAGACATGGGCACCAAGGAAATGAGGAACAAGGCCATTTGTCCTAGATAACCACTGAAAAGTAACTCTGCCAACATATGCTGTATTCCAAAGTCTTAACCACTTACTGTGTTGCTTTTCCTAGAGACACTTGAATAAAACGTCTCTTCATCCCAGAAGGGAACCACCACCAACAGTCTAAAGAATGATTCTAAGTCCAGCTTGGCGAACCAATGACTTAACTGAGCTTACTTAGAGGAACCTGAGTGTAGGCTTGCTTGCAGTTTCACAGGTGACCCAAAAGAACTGCACTACAAACTAATCCCATCTCAGTTTGGATGTTGGTCCCCCAAAAGCTACATAGAAGAATTTCCTGTTCAGTCAACCTTGCTTTTTTTTTTTTTTTTTTTTGTATGATCTAAAATCCCTTTTCCCAGAGACCCTATGGGTCCCCGGATGGCTTGGCAGGAGTGAGTGTTTGGAATCTCAGGTGAGATTATAGCCTTCTTCACTTCCTCCTTTTCCAGAAAAGAAGCAGAAGAAGAGAAACAGGCTATGGATGCAGGTCCATACCCTAGTGATTCACTTCCTCATGCTAAATCCCACCTTATGTGTCCTTCAACCTGCCCAAACATCACCATCAGCACAGCCTCTAGGGGTTGTTTTCCCTTCCAACTGTAGCAGACATCAAGGAAATGTATCCCCCCCCCTCCTCCTCCTCCCCTTCTCCTCCTTCCCCATTTGCTACTGCTTCAGGCCTCACCTGTGTGCATTCTTGACGCTTCTGCTTCCTGTTTCAGAAGTCTATAAATGACTTTCCACGGGAATCTGGCAACAAAAATCATCAGCCTGCTAGGGACTGTGGAGGCAGGGAGCTGAAGGGTCTAGTGCCTGTCCTCATGACTCCAGAACCAGAGTGCTGTCACCACTGTCCACAAAAAGAAAAGGAAAGCTCTCTGCAATGAGGGGATCCTTTGGTCAGGGTCAGCCTGGATGACAGAGGAAAATCCTGTCTCAAAATCAAACAAGAAGAAAACAAACAGAGATTTTGAGGTCATTCTCACTTCATTAAATTATCACATCTGTTTCATTAAATTATAAAGTCACTGTAATTTAATGAAAGTTTAGTGGGATCCTTGTTTTTCTACTTCCTATGTACAGCAATGTATGGAGCTTATGGCAGCAGCTCAGTAAGCATTTGATGAACAGAGAGGGGCCAACCAGCCAATCAGCATGTTAGAAGAAGAGTCCCTCAGAGAGTCAGAAAAGCTGGAGAGTACAATCAGAAAGAAAGCTTTCACTCAGCAATTCTCTAAAACCAATAGAGACTTCTGCCATCCCAGACAGTCCCCAGAAAGAAAATAAACCTGGAGAGCACATGGTAATCAGACTTGCTGTGATCAACTTTGGTGTGCAAAGTTTATTATGAATGCTGTAGAAGTACCAAAGTTGGTCATTCCAGGAAGCAAGTAAAAAGGCAGTTCTAGAAATACAGCAGAAAATATATACCTTAGGCCCAGCTGCTGCCTTTTACATTAAGCTTGTGTCTTGCAGAGAGAAGGCAACTCATACAGTGTTCTCAGTTTTATTACAGGTTGGTCCATTGTTGGCTTTAGTTCACAGCCCAGGAAGCTGTCCTGACTTGAGGTCAGTGGTGTTCTGAAAAGGGCAAAGTTCTTTGCTCATGATACACCAAAACCATGAGTTCAGCTATTAACCATGTATACAGCTCAGTTGTCTTAGTTAATTGTCTGGTTATCGCAAGCAAATGAAAAAACAAAAAGCAATTTAAGGGAAGAAGGGCTTATTTTGGTTTAGAGGTTGAGAGTGCAGTCCATCATGCTGGGAAGGGCACTGTCACAGGCAACACCATGATGGCAGGACCTTCCTCCCAGAGTAGGAGGCAGAGATCAGACAAGAAATAGGATCTGACTCTAACACATCAAGCTGGGCTCCTAGTGACCCACTTCATCCAGTGACACTCCACCTCTTAAAGATCCCACAGCCTCCTCAAACAAAGCCTTCAGTGGGGACCAAGCATTCAAACACATGAGCTTATGAAGGCCATTTTACATCCAACCAATAACACTTAGAGCAGGGTTAAAACAACAGACACAAAAGGACACGACCTTGGGAAATGGTCCAGGCTGCTGACAGATAAATTGAACTGATAACTGCTTCCTCATAAATACATTTTTACAGGCAATAGCCATGTAGTTAGACACTGTCCAAGGCAGGTGGCATGGGGTCACTAACCATTTGTGGCAGGTAAACAGATGACATTTCAGCTCTGTAGGCTTTGAAAACAGGGGCTATGGTGATTTGAATAGGAATGTCCCGCAGAGGCTCATGTATTTGAATGCTTGGTCACTAAGGGGTGGCACTATTTGGGAGGAATTAGGAGATGTGTCCTTGTCAGAGGAAATGTGTCTCTGAAGTTTCAAAAACTCAAGCCAGACTCAGTGTCTCTCTCTCTTCCTGCTCCCTCCACATACAGAACTCTCAAATTCTCTAATACCATGTCTTCCTTTATACCTCCATGCTCCCTGCCATGATGACAAACCCTGAAACTATATGTAATCCTTAATTAAATGTTCTGTCTCTTTATAGCAATAAAATACTGACTAAAACAGGGGCCTACATTGGCATTCATTTATTTAACTAACTGGTGTAGTGGGATTGTGTTCTGTTCCATTGTAAATAATTGTCCCTCCTACTGGTTTAAAGAAAATGCTGATTGGCTGAAGGCAGACAGAAAGTGTGGGTAGGGCTACCAGACTAAGAAAACTCTGGGAACAGAAAGAGCAGAGCAGAGATGCTACAGAGACCGCAGAAAGATGCCAGGAGACCCAGAAGAAAGAAGCGGAAATGCTGCTGAGAAAAGGTACCAGCCACATGGCTGAACAAGATGGGTTAGTTTAAGAGCAAGAGCTAGTTAACAATATGCATGGGCCATAGGCCGATCAGCATAAAATTAATATAAGCCTTTGTGTGATTATTTGGTGCTAAGTGGCAGTGGGTCTGTGAGTGGGTTCCAATCTCAGGGCTAGGCCTAAAAGTACGAGCCAGAAACTTAATACAACATACTGGTACTTTCTATAGTTTCAATTTCCTATGATCAAGTGTGATAGATAGATAGATAGATAGATAGATAGATAGATAGATAGATAGATAGATAGAAAAATTCATTGGTTCCAAACTGAACGCTTCTGAGTAGTTGTGATAAAATATTTCACATCTCACTCTGACTTCCTTAGAATCATCTCACTGGTCAAAATATCCACACTCTGCGTGTTACTTGCCAGTTAGTTCCTTTAGCAAATATCCTGACATGATAGCCCAATGCCAATAGTCTAGTAGCCCTTATTTTACTTAATTCTCCCAAAGTGCAAGAATTCTAATGCCAGCAATTCAGATGTGCCAAAGAGAAGAAGCCATGAAATGTTTCCTGCAAGTCAAGAGGTGAAAATTCCCAGTAAATGATGAGAAAAATCATGTGCTACAGTTGTTAAGACCCATAGTAAGAACATATATTATATACATCAAATCATGGGGGGAAAAGAAATTTGTGCTAATTTTGCCATTGCATCTTGCTGTGAAATAATGCTCTTGTACACTCTAAAGATTTGCCACTCATATTGGTTTAATAAAACACTGATTGGCCAATGGCTGGGAAGAAAGTGTAGGTGGGCAGCCAAACCAAGAGAAACAGTCAGCAGCCAGATGCAGAGGAAGCAAGAAGAGAATGCTGCACTGAGCAAAGGTACTAAGCCAGTGGCTAAACAGAGATAAAAATTACTAGTTAATTTAAGTGTAAGAGCTGATTAATAATAAACTTGAGCTTCTGGTCCAGCACTTACTAAAATATCAAGCCTCTGAGTTAATTATTTGGGAAGCAGCTGCTGGGTATTTGGGAGTTGTTGGCAGGACAGAAACTTCTGTCTACAGCATCTCACACTGTCACCATCATGGCCACAGTATATGATAATGGTTTAGATGAGATGGAACATGCACAGGATGACAGGATTCAGTACTATGGATGGGGTTCTTGGAATATATTCTCCCATGGATAAGGGGGAATTTGCACACATTTGTTTGTTTTCAGGGACTCTTAGACTTGCCTGTCACTCATCAGAGCTGCTGGCCTATGTAGATTTCTTAGTCATGAACTAATTTTCTGTTATTTCTGAAATCAGTTTCTTTTTAAAAAAGATTTATTTATTAATTATGTATACAATATACAGAAGAGGGTACCAGATGTCATTACAGATGATTGTGAGCCACTATGTGGTTTCTGGGAATTGAACTCAAGACCTCTCAAAGTACAGTCACTGCCCTTAAGCTCTGAACCATCTCTCCAGCCCAGCAGTTTCTATACCCAGGGCGGTACCATCAGTCAGTATCTTTGTCTACCCAGATCTGAAGACCCTCTCACTACGGGCGAGTCAGGTTTCTCTCAGACTTCCCTTTTTTAATTTTAGCCCTGGAATTAAGCATTTTATATTAAGTCGTCACACTTGAAGAATTTCCCTGTGCAATCTAAAGTGAAAACATGTGAGAGAGCCACATCTAATAGAAGCTCTGTCTAACAATGGCTATTCCATATTTATTCTGTTACCGCTCCCCAGTCCAGCTATGGGAATGTATGTAAGGGTATAGAATGAGCAAGGCTGGGCCATCTGGGTTCTGGTACACAGTGGGACACATTCAGAGAACTAAAGTTTATTTGAATGAGGGCTGAGAAGCCTCCTGGGAGAGTAACAAGGAAGAAACAAGGCAGGCATAATGGATTTTGCTCACTGAGAAAGCCCTGATTATTTTAAGGGATCAGTCTAAGGGTGTGGGCTTTGTGCCTTAGACACACCTATTGTGTCAGAACCCATTGATCACCTGCCTAAGTCCTGGAAAGTAGGAGAAATGAGAGAGGAAGCTGTAAATATAGAACAAAAATGCCTTCTTCCTTCCTTCCATTTTCGTCTGTCTGTCTGTGAGATGGGGGTCTCATATATCCCACGTTGGTCTGGAATATACTGTGTAGCCCAGGAGGAACTTAAATTTCTGATTCTCCTCCCTCTACCTCCTGAACATTGCAATTACAAACATGTGCCACCATGTCTAGATTATGTGCTAGTGAGGACAGAACCCCAGGCCTTGTGCATACTTAGCAAACAATCAACCAGTGGGCCTAAGCCCAAGCCTGAGAACAATTTCTTTAAACTTCTAGAATCTTGAGGCCTGAGTAGCAGCACTACTTTCAGGCCAAAGCATGCATTCTTCCTACCATGTTGGGAGACTTTGGTCCAAGGACTCATGGATTTGGGATGCTGTTGCCTGAGTGTGTTCATATACAAAATCATTATAAAGTAGTAAAGCATGGAGAAGGGTTAAATGATTTGTCTGAAGTCATAAAGACAAAGGCAGTGAGTTAAGGGCTTACGTCTAATATTTTGTTAAGTTTTGCTTTTATAATCCTATTATGCCACTCAGGGAAAGAAAAGCATATACCCAAACAATGAAATCTGAATATTTTACAGAACTCTGTTTCTCCATTTTAATGGTTGGAGGTTTGAGAATTGGCTTATTAGATGTTTTAATTTTTCTAGCTCTAATTTTATAGAAAGAGAAATATTAGCTTTGGGGGCAATAATGTAGATTAAATTAATACAGTTTCATATCAAATGACCGCAGCTAATATAATATGAAATTTAACTTTAAAGTTGAATTTGGTATGTGAGACACATTGTACTAATCAGAAATATATAATAAAATGAGATCACTGTGTTTTAAAAAGGAACTTGAAAAACATTGACCCAATTTTCCGACCATCGAAGGAAATAAATGGTGACGAGAAAAATAGGAGAAGTTCGCAGTGACATTATGGGAGTCTGATACCTCACCCTCGAGAGGAGAAAGCGGGGAACAAGTCTTGAGGGGGTGAACCTGAAGGCTGCCAGGCTAAGAGAAGCCACTCCGCTTCTCTGAGAAGGCAGAGAGAGGTAAAGCCTTCAGTGCAGTGAGATGTCTGTATTGACAGAGGGATTCTTTTCTAGGACATTCTCTAGGCAGTGCAGATGTACAAAGATTAGAAGTAGCTCATATCAAGTGCTCAATCTAGGAAGGAAATGCTAGCTATCAGGACAAGTTTGAGGGACCCACAGCCTCTGTTACCATTTTGGAAAACATCAATCATCACCGTATGGTGGAAGCTAAAGGTGATTTAGTCAGGGCAGGGAGAACAGAGGAGCGAGGTGTCACTTTTTGTAAGTGTTGGGACTAATCTCTGTGAATGGCACCCACTCTGCAATGCTCTTGTCAGGCCTGTGTTTAGAATACCATTCCACACCCTCCTCCTGTGCCTAGTAGCTGCCAACTGAACAGGCACAGGGCATATATAGAGATAGATATGGATGATATAGATGTTACAGATATAGATCTAAAGATATATGAATTCTTAAGGGCAGAATCTTTCCTAGAAGAGGATTTTCAGGGTAAGAATTGGTCAGATTTCAATCCTCTTGAGCTTGGAAAAACTAGAGTTAGTTAGATTTTTGTGCTACAGGATTGGTTGGTTTTCCTGCTCAGTTGGTCAGAGGCAGATATGGCTCTGGTTTTAGAGCCAAAGTATGTTTCTTTTCCTGGTCCTTTTTAGCCTTTTGGTTCTGGTTTCAGGGTCAGGATGTGTTTCTTTGGTTCTGCTTTCAGAGCTAAAGTAGGTTTCTTTCACTGGCTTTGATTTCAGGGTTGAGGTGATTTGTTTTTCACTGGCCCTTTTACCCTACAAACACAACCAGCTGATCATACCAAAACCTCCAATTCCATGAGCTAAAATAAATCTCTCCTCCCCTAACCTGCTTTTCTCAGGCACTTGTTACAGTAGTAAAACTGATTAACACTGTAACAATGGCTGTTGATGTGAAAAGTAGAAAACAGGCAACAAGACCCCAAGGTAGAGATGGAGCCACAATCATGACTTCTGATCAAAAGAATCATAGAACTACAACAAACGTAAGCATCAAAGTCAGGAAAGATAGCTCTCGTTTCTTGTGTAATTTCATTTCTGCTGTGGTCCACTCTCCCAGCGATTGTCCCTAGCCTGTGTACATCTTACTTTCCTCTTTTTTCCAAGCAAAACCAGCTCCTTGGTCATTGCAGCCTCCACCCCCACAGCTCTTCTCTCACCTTCCTGATATTTGGGCTGGCTAATGTTTTGTTTTGTTTTTTATCAGTTTGACACAAGTTAGAGTCTAAAGGGAACTTCAATTAAGAAAATGCCTCCATCACACTGCCCAGTTGACAAGTGTGTGGGGACGATTTAATGATTAATTACTGGTCACTTATCAATGGTGCCGTCTCTGGTTCTAAGAAGGTATAAGAAAGCTGGTTAAACACGAGCATAGGAGCCGGGCAGTAAGCAGAGTCCATCCATGGTCTCCACCTCAGTTCCTGCTCTGACTTTCCTCAGTAATGGGCTGTGGTTAGGACCAAGGAAACCCTTTCCTCTCCAAGCTGCTTTTGGCCATGGACTTTGTCACAGCAATAGAAAGCTAACTGGAGAACTATAAACTCTGCCCCCATGATTGGTCATTCCACCTCACCTCTTTCCCTCTCTTAAGCCCTCTGTCTCAATTCTGCAAGGACTCAGGGACCAAAAAGCTATACAGAATTCTTTGAAACAGATGTTAAGAGGAAGAAGTCATAGTTATTGCTGATCTTTTTTCTGTCACATATAAAAAGATCTAACGTACTTCTTAGTCCCTAATAAGGAACAGTATCAGTAAATAATTCATAATATTTAGCTGACAGTGCACATGTGATTTGAACTGTAGCATTTCAGCAATACCAGCTACCAATGAATTCATTATTGAGACTCTTATTGTTGACATAAATGTTATTCTTTCCAATTCGTCTTTCCACTTACACATCTTGTCTCTTTAAAGAGCATTCAAGGATGAAGATATTTGGGAAGGAGAAGGTGGTCACTGAGTATGACTTGCCTCTTGTTGTTCAAGTGTAGGCATAAACTCCAAACAAAGTAGGGGACAGTCACATGCATTGGTTGAGTGCTTTGCGTTTGACATGCAATCAACCTCCTTACTCACTCTAACCAGAATGCAACCTATATACTGTGGAGAGCTGTGTTGTACCACACCCTAAAGGTGGCGCTGGTTTCCGCCTTCCACCTTTCTGATGGTGAGTGCTCTTGGGAGTAAACAACTCCTTATTGGCTGTAAGCGAGGATGGTGGCTTGCTTCTGCGTCCTAGGACCTATGGGCGATGTCCATGTGGCTTACCGGGATTGGAGGCCCAGAGGGTATTTAGCCACAAGCGGACTTCCCCCCGGGGTCGTTCATCGTTCATCTGAGAGTGTGAGTGAGTGAGTGAGTGAGTGAGAGAGAGAATGAGCGAGTGAGTGAAAGATAAGAAGATAAGGCCTGAATAAACTGCAGAGAGAAGGATTGGTGTTGCGTCTTTCTTGCTGGCGAGGTTGCGCGCAACAATATACATAATTGTACTGGAATTTTCTGCATTTAATTTATTCAACCTAAATAAGTATTACTACATATGTCAAGGAGACAAGTGAAGAAGACCAGAAGAGATAAGGTGTATTTACTATGACGGGTGTGTTTGGCTTTCATGTCCATTCATTAAACTCGAACTTCAAAGTATGCCTGAGATGCAATCTCCTTTCCTGTCCATGAATGCCCTTAGTGATGTTGCCATAGCACACGTCGAGCCACCTCATCCTAATGTACTCACCTTGGATTTTGTTTGGGTGGTTTTAATTGTCATTTATCCTGATGACCACAGTGCCTTTCTAACAGATCAGACCCTGCACTGGTCACTTGCTGGTTTATCAAACTGTTATCATCTTGCTACACAGAAATTTATATGCAATAAAAGTAGCATTCTACATAATTTTAGAATGGTCAATGGCATCGTAATTTTTTAGAGCTAAAAAAAATTGCAGGCCCAAAGAGTGTGCATATCTAAGATCTTGAAGGAAGTCTCTTGTCCTTGGCCTAACTAACTCCATCTTGTCTCTCTCTGGTTCTGCATTTGCCTCCCTAACCTTTTAGTTTGAGCTATCTTGAATTTCAACAATAGGATTGACCTAGAAACATCTTTGTGACATGGGACTGATATAAGCAGTGAGCAAGTCTGCAAGACTGATGGACTATATGCTTCTACTTCCAGAGACCTGGTTTTACATGTGTGTACCACCACACTCAGTTTCTGTGGTAGTGGGGGGTGGGATCCAGAGTTATCAGCTCAGCTTTTCCTCAGTCATATTCATTTTCAGTAGGGTCAGAGCCAGAGTCTAGATCTTTTCCCCCCAAATCTTCAGTTATCACCACAGAGAAGATTGAGTGGGGCTTTGGCAGCACCCAAAAGCATCATTTTGTGTTCATATTTGTGCTCTGCGCATAAGTCTCCATATTCAGTAGCCTGCACACCCATCAGCTCTCACACCCAGCTGCCTCACCCTTTACTTAGAACTTACAGAGACTAACTAGTTAAAAAAACAAAACAACAAAAACCCCAACTGCATAGGAATTGTTATTGTCAGTGACAGGTAAACCACTGACCACTGAGAACAGGTGGAAACTTACATTGCCTTCACTGGGAAATGTGGCAAAGGCCATGGCTGCATTGGCATCTAGTAATAGTGTTGGGATTCCTCTGTGCAGGGATGTCAACCTTGTCTAAGTCTCCATTACTGCCCCATGAGATGGTATTTTTGGCTATTTCAGGGGCTCGATTCCAGGAAAGGAGAGAGATCCTTAGCCATAATGTCTGAGGTCACCCTGTTTGACATCAAAACCAATGGAAGATTCAGCTGCAAAATGCTTTCCTTTTTCAGGATGCTAATGAGGAGGAAATCACACCGATGGGTGTGCATGGTGGCAGCCACTGCAGAGAAGTGTTTTAATGAGCCTATCTGTGATGAGGCCTCGATGTGCATTTCTATCTACACACTAGCCCCTGTTTAAAGACATCCCTGCCTGTCTCACCCCCTTCTCAACCCTGGCTCTAATTCTCTTAAACAGTAACATTAATTGGTTGTTAAGTAAAATAGGGAGCAAGCGCAATAGATTTATGATATTTTGAAAGGCTATACCAGCTCTCAAGTGTTCAGAAAAACAAGCATGGCTTTTATGAGGCAATTATGATTTAGTGTTTTCTCTCACCCTGTTGAGTCTGTGGGCTGCCTCTCAAACAGATCTGGGATGACTGTCAGAACCAAGATTTACAGTCAAACCTTTTCAACATATAAAGCATAGGAGAAGTTTATTGTTTTGTTGTTGTTGCGAAAGCAATATTTTCTTCTGCAGTTCTGTGCTGCTGGGTTTGGGGGAGAGGGAGATTTCTCTTCTCCCCTTGAAATGGTCTCTATAAATTACTTCGCCTGATAAGGCTGCTAGATCATCAAAACTGGATTGTTTTTTGCAAGCAATCATGGGAAACCATGTCGATTTAGGTAAGTTTCTCCCCCACCCACAAGCAGGAAACTTCCACCACCTCAATTTTCTGCCCTTTCCAAAGTGCTCAGGAATTGCCCACATCAGAGGAGCTTGAGGAGTGAGAATTTTATGTTTCTTCTTCCTGCACTCACTCCAACCTACCTCACAGAAATCCAAACTGTCTTCTGGGGACACAGACCCTAGGATTTGGGCTTTATCTCTCCTGATACAGTGAGACTGTGACCTTGTCTAGGATTCTCCTCCAGCCCACTCTAAACTGCTAAGATTACCTATACATGACCCAGCTGTGATATTTTGACTTACAGTATGTGTGTGTGTGTGTGAGGGGGGGGGGAGAATAATTTAAGTATATCTCCTGTATATGTAGGACACCTACTACTCAAACTCACACTTTAATAGTATTGAAGTTGTGAGTCATTGGGAAGTAATAAGCATTAGATGAGGCCATGTAGGGTAGGATCCCCTTGGTGGCATTAGTGGCTTTGAAAGAAAGAAAAACTGTGAGTTGACACAAGCCTTTGTTCCATAACTTGCTATCATGTCAGGATCCAACAAGACAACCCCACCACATACCAGCTTGATGCTTTTCTTGGTCTTTCCAGCTTCTTGAATTATAAGCCAAATAAACCTCTAATCTTTATAAATTAGTAGGTCCATGGACATCAGATGGCAACAGAAAATGAACTAAGAGAGTATGACAAAGACTGTGACCGGTACCAGATTTACTCTGGCTCCTCCAAGCCAAGGATCTTGATCTCAGTCTACAGAGTCCTTGATGGGCAATTTTATCAGGACTCTCTCCAGGATCTGCACATCTCTGTCCACTTCCCATCCTCAGGATTATAGACATATAGACAAGTCCAGCTGTTTACAAGGGTGCCAGGGATTCAAGCTTGGATCTTTGTGTTTTTACAGCAAGCTCTTTTCCCCACTGAGCATCTCCCCAGCCTAGCAGGCTTCCTAATTTACAAAACACCCCCCATATTTAACATCTGAACCAATTCCTCCTGTCTGTCATTCCCCCAGGTATTAGCTGATCATCTTGGCCTGTTTCCAGCAGGAGTCTTTTTGGGTTGGGCTAGCTCCTTTGATGTGTCAGCATTTTCTATCCATACTGCCCCCCCACGCCATGCTCCTTATCTGTAAATAAATACCCATTTTTTTTCTGATCTTCAGAACTGAGCACAATCCCCCCCCCATGCCACAGGAACCTATTTCAGCAGTCCCCTCCTGGGTAGTCTTTCTTACTGTTGTTGACAGGTCTCAAAATAACTTTCTCTAACAGATGCTAGGAATAACACTTTTCTTTAAACAAGAAGTTAATGAAAGCGTCTGACAGAAAACGTCCCAATCCCCACGCTTCATTTCCACCACAAAATTCTCTCTAGAGATCTTGTCAAAGCAGTTGCCTTCCCCAAGGTGAGGATATAACCCTGGCTTTTACCAGGAATACTGGAGAAAAGAGAATAGAGAATGAGAATAAACACTATGTCAAGGCCAGCAGCTTTCAATCCATTCATGTTTTCTACTGTTTTATTTGGGTTTCTGTCCTGCTAGAGAGTTCTAGGTGGCTGGGTTTGACAAGTTAGAGGACACATTTATGGTCCTGACCTGCCTACTCCCTGATATCTTAGGGGACAAGTCATTGGGGCGCTCAGATCTGAGTCCAGAGATGGCATATGAACATTTGATTACATTGCATATTACATATGAAGAGTCCAGATGTGGGGGCTAAATATGGCTCTTTGACCTGTTGATTATTTCAAGCAGAAGTTCTTTGAAGGACATCCAGGGTTGCTGTCTGCTCTGCTTAAGCTCAAGTGTCACCAGCCCCCAGGGAGCTTATTAATGTGGAAGGGCAGGTCTTACCAGAGACAGGGAGAATACCAGGAAATGGTCCCCTTTCAAAAGTCCAGTGTTGCCAGTGTGATGAAAATAAGAGGTAGGGCCTTTCGGAGATGACTAAATTGTGGGAGACTTATCTCTCAAAATAGGGATTATGTGTCTTTATGGAAGGGGTTTCAGAGAGTGATCACATTCCTTCATCTCTTCTGCCTGGAGATGATGCAGCATCATTCTCTTCTACCTTTTTGCTGGATAAAGATATAGCCACAAGATGTCATCCATGTAGACACAGTCATGAGATGCCATCCATGTAAAGACACAGCATGAGATGGCATTTATGTACATACAGCCACGAGATGCCATCTTGAAGCAGAGTGCGATTTCGCCAGACATCACATCCACCACTGGTCCCTTGACCTTGTATTGTCCATTCTCTTCAATGGTAAGAAATAACTATTTCTTCTTTACAAATTACCAGACTGTGATATTTTATTATAGCAACACACACACACACACACAAAAAAAAAAAAAAAAACAAAACACTCGATGCTTTCCTTGACAAACTGGCAGAGGCTACATTTCTGATGTGTTTTCCTAAGATTCTTTTACTTACTCTTGTGTAGTAAGTGTCCTGTCTCCCCAGTCCTGTGTCCCATGAACATGGTAGATAAACTCTTTAATCTCACAGCCTTTTAAGGTCTCTGTAGTGTTTTCTCTATGCATACAGTACATATAATAAATTTGTATACCTTCTCTCTTCTTCATTCTTGCTTGTTTTGCTGATACAGGGTTTCTCTGCATAGCCCTGGCTGTCCTGGAACTCACTCTATAGACCAGGCTGTCTTTGAACTCAGTGATCTGTCTGCCTGTACTGGAACTCACTCTATAGACCAGGCTGTCTTTGAACTCAGTGATCTGTCTGCCTGTACTGGGACTCACTCTATAGACCAGGCTGTCTTTGAACTCAGTGATCTGTCTGCCTGTACTGGGAATATAGATGCATGTCACCATCATCAGCCTTTTGCTCTATTAATCTGTTTTCAGCATAATTCCCTAGACTTCCTATTAAGCCTAGGAGGATGGAGAGCAAGTTTCCTTACCTATGTAAATATATTTCTATGTGTGTGCATGCGTGTGCGAAATTTATTATGTATTATATACAGCACTGTGGAGTGTGCAATGCATCCGTGGTATCATGTTTTCTTACATAGCTGAGTGTTATGACATAATTTACGATAGATACAATGTATTGAATATTTGCTATGAGCCAGACTTGCTATTAAGTAGGGTTTTTTTCTTTAGTTTAGCTTATTCATTAGTAATTATTCAAATAGCAATCCCAAATAGATGTTGATTGTTTCTTTATTGTGTTTCTCCTGTTTCCAGAATAAAGAAGCTTAGATATCTGAAAAAGAATGCACTGAGGATGCCCTCAAAAGATAGACAAAAAGTAGTGAATTAGCAATTGTTATCAGTTTTAACTATTCCTTTCCCTGAACCCTTAGCAGCCCTAAACACACACACACACACACACACACACACACACACACACACACACACACACCCTTAAAAGTCTAGCAGAGAATAATTCAAGAGTTCATATATATATATATGTATATATAAACTTTCCAACTAGAATAATTGGCTTTGGATGTCCCTTTTCTCAGAGACTTTCTCCCATATGCCAATTTCTCTAACACATAGATAATTTATGAAAACAGAGTAGACACTTTTTAATAATTAAGTGATAGATAATAGGAACTTTTAAAATAAGCTGTGAGTGCATAGAAAAGAATGAAGAGTGAGACCATTAGTTCTCCACATATTTAGTTGAAATGACCCAAAAGGCTACCCACTTACTCTCCTATTCTCCATGGCCAGAGGTCCCCCAAAGTTTCCTTGATTTGCTAGACAGGGTCTTTTCTAACACATAGGAACCTCAGTCAGCCATAGGAAGAACCAGAGAAGGAATAACTGGTCATCCCAACATAGATCATCTCCCCTCTTCTCTCCGAATCACAGTGCAGACAACAACATAGGTAAAATTAGCTGTGACACTAATTACGGAGTGCCAGTGTGTAAAGGATATGGAAAGATTAATGGCATATGCCACGTGTATTGTGTCATATCTTGTAATGTCTCTGGCTGCCAGAGTCCAGAAACAAAGGGAGAATTGTGCTCTGTTTGTCTAGCATGCTCCATATCACAAATTGGAAATTCTTCCCTAATTAAGATATTGTTATGTGTCTTTTGTTAGCAGTTTTTAACAATGTTAATTAGGAGGTTACAGTGATTATTGTTCATCTAGGGAAGAATTAGGAAATTTGCATTGGAGCTCTGGGGTAACCTCAGATCTGGGTGTCTTTATAGGGAGGGAGCTGTTCGGAGAAGGGAGCTGGGGGAGAGGAGAAGGCTAGAGCATCCCCAAACTTCAATCTGCAGTCCTCAGTGGGTAAAGCTTAGAGAAGTGTTCAGTGTGAGCGATGAAGCTCAGAGGTAGCTTTGTTGGTCATGATCATGTGGAATGATCACATTATGGGGCATGGATCTTTTAAAAGGTTTATTTATTTACCTCGAACTTGCTTTGTAGATCAGGCTGGCCTCAAACTCACGGAGATCCACCTACCCTTGCCTTCTTAGTGTTGGAATTAAAGGCATGCACCACCACTGTCTGGCTTTTAAAGGGTTCTTACCCTGATAACTCAGGTGAGTGTTAGAAAAAACTGCAGTTCTTTGGATCTCTTAGGCTAAGTTAGGTATCCTCCTGTGGGAAAACAAAGCATTGTATTAGGCACCCCATTTCAAAGGTTTCAAAGACTTCAAAGGTTAGAATTTATAGCAGCATGTATGGCTTGGGTTTTTCTGTTGTTTCTCCCAACCTCTAAGTCCGAGAGAGAGAGAGAGAGAGAGAGAGAGAGAGAGAGAGAGAGAGAGAGAGAGAGAGAGAGGAAGAAGAAGGAGGAGGGAGGGAGGGAGGAGGAGGAGGAGAAGGAGATTTATTTTTTTCTTTCCTCCTCCCAGTCCTGTCCAATGAATTTTGGAGGAGGTATTGATTAAAGGGAAAAGAGTAGGTTGGAAGAAAGGAAGGGAGGGAGGAAGAGAGGGAGGGAGGGAGGCAGAAAGGAGGGAAGAAGGGAGGGAGGAGGGGAGGTGCTGGGTTGGAAGTTGAACATGAGGACTCTCATCAGTTCTATTGTTGGCTTCACCAATGATTTCCTAATTTAAACTTAACTAATCATCACAGAAGCTCCGAAATGTCCCTGGGTTGCTAACTGCAGTATCTAACACTAAAGGAAATGTACACCCAGAGGTGGCTCTGTGCCCAACCCTGTACAAGGTGCTTTACATAAACTCAGTCACAGTTAGCTCTTAGCTTCAATCACCAAGGGTTCTAAGGCCATTTTAAATGGCTCTGGAGTATCCTTTATCCTTGGGGTGATGGAGGGAGGCATTGGCTTGGAAAATAAAAACTCCTTTTATTTTCTGTAATGTCACAGACCACTCACCCCAGCCGTTAAGCTATCGAATTAACAAGTCATAAATTTGATGAAATATTGGTGGAATAAATGATCCTTACACACCAGAAAACAAGTATAGAAGAAGTCGTCTTGTAAACTATTAAGATGCTTGTAGTTTAGCAGAGATAAAGTAGTACTATGCAGGTTTTAACTAGTTAAAGCCACAAAGAAACGTGATTCTGATAGGAAATTAACTTTCAGGACCTCACCTTCAGGCAGTATTCTCATAACCAAGGTCAGAAATAAGTATTTCTTGGGGCATTCATTGGTAAAATGTAATCTAAGCATCCTATCATATGTTTAGAAATAGAGGTAAATAAGTAATTAATTCTAGCATTCTGTGGCACGTTAGAGTGTCTGCAACTGCAACAATGTGTATTTCAATGTGTCTGGAAGAGCCCAGAGTTTACCAGCACATAACATGATAAATAAACATTCAAGTGTTGTGGTGGCAATAAAAAGCCCATTAAGGAAAAACTTCTGGTCAAGAGAATAAGATTTGTGGCCTGGACAGAGACCTAACATCCTGGTTGAGTCAAGTTAGTGTGTGAACATGCCCTAGCTTGCCTCTTGGGTGTGGCCATGCGATTCCAGGGGGGAGCGCCATGTTGCGGCCCCTGCCTGGAGATATCTCTCTCTCTCTCCATCCCCTCCCCGCGCAAAATACTAACAACCACCGCTAGGAAGGCAGACTCACCTTTAACCATGCTGAAATGAGAGGTGGAAAATCAGCCTCTTAATGAGATACTGTACCTTTCCTTCCCAGAACCCCCACCCCTGGTTCAATTGGCCTAAAGGCCAAAGCCACAGGGCTTTGCAGGTCCGCCTGCTTTTCACAAAATCACAATTTGTTTATTTGTTTTCTAAAAATGGTTTCCTTCATACCCTGGCCAGCAGGGTCTTCAACGTGGACCTGAAACTGGGGGTGAGACAAATGGAGAACAGGAATTTCCATTCAAGCTCTCACACTTTATTTTTCCAACCATCATTTAAATAGAATCTCAGAGTGTGAAGGATGCTGGTAGCTGGGAGGAAGGGGAGGATTATTCAAAAAGGTGGCAGCAGACAGGGTAGAATTGGTATGGAAATCTACCTGTTCTCAGTTGAATGCCTGGAGAATGTCACCTGCTGGTCTGAGAAGATCAAAGCAAGCCACCTGGATTCATGGTCTAGCTTAAAACAGCAGGGACTAACTGTAGAAGCTAATTTATAACCTGAAAAATGGCTAAGCTAGGCTTTGGCTCCCAACACCTTCACATGTTGTTCTTGACTCTTTCTCTAAAGCCTACCTCCCCACCACGTGACTCAACAGTGTGCCTGTCCCCATCTCTCTCTCGTCCATGCTTAGGACTGCTGGTGACATTTATGACTTGCCTGTCCTGAAGGATTCTCATTTAAATTCTAATAAAAATTATTCTGTCTGAGTCCATTCTTAAATTGTGTTGTTAAAGAACCCCAAGATGAGACCTTGGATCACAAGGAAATAGAAATGCTTTTACCTTGACATACCTTGTAGACACAACTTGAATTGTTATTACTGGTAATTCCATATACATATTCTATCACGGAAATTGGTCATAAATACTGTAAAATTTTGAAGAGACGGGTCAGTTTACCACCAGAAGGGCAGGTGGATCAAGATCAAGGCAGGAACACATGGTAGCATTCTGACCCACTTCCTGGAGTCCTGGCCAATAGCAATAACCCTGCCCAGTGCCTTGAGGTCAAAGTCAAACAGTCCTTAAGGAGACTGTCATCTTCGCCCCGCCTCCTCTCTGGTTCTCCCTCCTACCCCTCCCTGCCAGACGTCTCTCTCTCTGCCCCTCCCTCTCTCCTCTCCCCCCTCCTCCCCCTTCTCCTCCCCTCACTTTAATAAAGCTTCTCCATGTGAGCCAGGCCACGTGTGTCTCACTCCGCTGCCCGACTCCATGGGGCACCAGCCTCGAGCTACAGGTATTCTGGCCATCATTTTATCATAACACATGTGACCATTCCCCTGGGAAGAGCACCTTCTATCTGGGCCCAGGGAGCATACATCAGGCATAAGGATGCCCATCCAATTCCCAGTGTAAGATCCATAAAAGCAGGGCAGCCCAGCTGTCCTCCCTTTGAGCCCATCCCACTCTGGGAAATTAATTTTCTTTTCTTTTTTTCTTTCTTTCTTTCTTTCTTTTTTTTTTTTTCATCATTTCTGCATAAATCTACACTCACTCTGCTCACTCCAACTGCTTCTTTCCTTCTTCCTTTTGGAAGTCACTGGTCAGGGTAGTGTCAATCATTCAGCACTCTACACCCCTCAAATCAAGCTCTCCATGTGCGGAGAAAGGTACTGCTGCCCTCCCAAAACCCTACCAGAGGATGAATCCGATCTCCTTGTTTCTTTATGCTGCTGGTCCCAGCCTCTGCAGAGCTAGTGTTAAACACAAGGTACCACTCTGTAAGTTGTGAGTTATGGAAACCACTCTGCCTCAACTGGGAGAAATCCAGTGTGGCATAGGAACATACATACACAAACACACACAGTGCTGCTGACCTTTCTCAAAAGCACATTACAAAATGGACACCACATATCCTCTTTTTTCAGAGTCCCAGACAGAATTCTTTGATGGTCTAAAACCATTCAAAACCAGGAAAACCAAAACAAACAAAAAACAGAACCAGGAAAACCAACCATCAACTTCCACTGAGAACTCTTGGGCATCTTACAGCCGGAGGAGGGTCTACTTTCCAGCCATCTTTATCCAGGGACAGCAGAAAGAGGCCAGGCAGGGAACTCACCAGAATTTAGGCCTGTGATGCCTTGCAACAGAGAGAATTTGCAGGCTACGAAATGCTGATGGTTCATTACCATGACAAAGGTTGTAACAACTGGACAGGAAGCGGAACAAAAGACATCCAGCACTCTATTTGCAAGTTCAGGATTGTGTTTGTAATCTCTTTCTGCAGGAGAAAGAGACCACCGGTAAAAGGCTCTAACACAATAAGAAGTTGGAGTCCACAATGCTGAGACTCCAGAGGGATCAGACACATCACACACATACACACACACACACACACACACTCACAGTGTGTACATCTTTTCTCTATGTGTACACAGTCCTCAGAGTAATCACTGTCATGGGTAAGAGTTTCACATTCTTGACCTATTCGGAGACTTTTTAAAAAAATACATATAACATTCTTAGAATGCCAATGGGAAGTGGAGGTTGCAGAAAGAATGGATAGTGTGTTTTCACTGAACAGAACAAACCTCTTTAATCTGTTCACTGCGGAGTCTGAGAGTAAAGCTAACACATTGACCTGCTAAGTAAGGCTCCATGAGTGTGATTAATAATGCAGAAGAGGAAGGCTGGGGAGCTATTGCACTGTATGGGTTCCGGGAGACAGTAATTATTGCAAAAGTCACTGACGATTTTGGCTAATAAGTGATACAAATGGTACATACAAGTCGGAGTGCTGTTCTTGGAGTCCTCCCTCACCCATGACAGATGAAGCCTGCAAGTCTGGGTCCCTACCATGCCACTCCTTTTGTTACCTATGGCTGGGATGTACAGGTAACAGGGGCTATTCAAGAAAGCTCTATTGACATAGCTTTTATTTAGCTGGGGCATGAGGATGAAACCCACAGCCTATTCTATTGTTCCCACTGCAAGCCAGGCTCTTAATTGGCATGTCGGTGTCAGTATTGAAAGAGAGGCATCATGGAAGCCCCGATGTGAGCCATTATGGGGACAGAAGTGACTTCACCTCCAGATTAATCCTGCCTGCGAATTCTTTTTTGTGCTATTCTTGTTCCTGCCTCACAGAAAATATTTGTTGCTGTTAGTGAAGAGACAGATAAGGCTCATGAATAGTGGATATTGAATGTCGGTGGTGTGCCTTCAGGGATCTCCCCCCCCCCGACTTTCTTAGCCCCTCAAACATAATATTAAATGTTGACACCTGACCTACTTCGCATCTGCTTTCTCTGGTTTCTGTCTTGTTGGGTGCACAGGTGTCAGTTTGTCCATAGCATTTGCTTACCCTCATGGGAACACAAAAGAAGGAGGAAGCGCTCCCGTTGCTCTTGGGCCATTCACAGTAACAACTGTTTATGGAGCAACGCAATGTAACAATGAAGTAATTTGATGCAGCAAACGTTGATGGAGCCTCTGACTTAATAACCCTAAGTCATTAGTAACACTCTCTCTGTGACTTTCATGATGAAGTCACGGCTGCCCTTGCAGTTACAACAGTGGAATGTAGTTAAGCCTACTAGAGGTGTCTAAGAAGCTTGGTGCAGATAGAACGTCGATTACAGGAGACTAAAATGCACCTTCCGTGAACACACTTAGTCCTCCACATATATGAGTTCCACATCCAGGCTCTTAGGCAACCTTGCAAATATTTGAGAGAAGGAAGAGAGCAATTGAATCTACATTGATTATAAGCAGACTTTTTTCATACTACCAATGACCTACACTAGAGATTATTTGATAAGGTTACCAGGCAGGTGCAGGGAGGAGGAGGAGACGAGGGGAGGGGAGGGGAGGGAAGAGGAGAGTGACCCCTCATGGCATTTTTCTTCTAAGAGAGCAGGTAGACATAGCCACACCTAAAATATGAATATGGATGAAAGAGAAGGAAGAAGGATGCCCAGGTAATGTGTAAGGGGGCTCCACTTGGTCATGCATATAGATGAGAGGGTTGTGCCCTCTGCATATGGCCATGTCAGGTTAGCAGGGTTAGCATGTTTACCAGGTGGCTACCATGTGCCAGGAATCCTTACATATTATCTTTACTGTGTGAAGTATTTACAATCATCTACTGGCTAAGGTATGCAGCACACACATTTTGTTATATTAAATACTAAGCTATTGTCGATGTTTAAAAAGACAAAATAAAACGCAGCTCTCACATCAGAGAGTATACTTTCTTTTTGAGTCAAATATGAATGACCAAAGCCAGGGATCACAGATACTTAAATGTCAACACAGGAACAGCTTCATGAAGTTTTTTTAGTAACAGAAAAAGAAAGTCACAAATCAACACACTGTGGACATACATTGGTGGAGCATCAGGTAGAGGTGTTCAGAGAGAGGAGAAATCACTGTATCTGAAGCTACATGATAGTCTTAGCTTTGGGGCTGGTGGAAGCTTGAGATCCGTTCATACATTTGAAAACGATTTACCTAATAGTCACAGGTTATGTGCACAGAGGTGGGCAATAACGGACTATTGGGAGGGTTGAAAATAGTCCACATGGTTTGGCTCTGACAACATTAGAATGGCAACATTCTAACTCCTCCATCATCACTCAGTTCTAATCAGTCAATGTTGAATGTTTAATGTGCATGTAGCTTCTTTCAGAGAAATGCCAGTCAATGCTTTAATAGAAGGGACTTGGTATCTGATCACTTCGTCATCTGTGGGGTATTCTGGAAGCAATCCTTTTGGTCTAAGGATTAGTTTGAAGAGCTGTAGGTAGAGAGGCTGTAAAATTGAAGATGTTACCCATTTACAAGGAAAAGATACTGTAAGAAGAGATCTGTGTTTGTAGTGCCTAACCTGTTGGTACCAGAAAAAGAAAATGGCTAGTACTCCTTAATAATGTCAGTGGTGAAGGTGAAAGATGCTCTGTATAGCAAGCTTTACTCCTATAGGTTATCATGCCTTTCCCAGACAGCTCCCCGACACCAGGCTTCACATGCTTCTTTGTTTCAGATTGTATGAGATGATATTTAAATCAGTTCACGAGGCTTCACTTATTCTCCCTGGGTGTCTTTTGATGTATGCATGAGGCCTACATGTTATTAAACCTGTTTTTTCTCATTGATGCATCTCTTGTCATAGGTATCCATCCTGTCTCAAGACTAGGAAGGATGGAGGAAATCATTGTTTCTCTGCCTTGCTAGTTATGAGGACCAAGCTTTCATGTTTTCAAGACAGTTCATGTCTTCTCTCAGGAGCACCTGCCCTAGAGCATGCCCTGATCTTTTCTCAGCTGGCCTGATGGAAGAATAGCTATAGAGAGTAAATCCCTGCTGTAGAAGTCTTGATGGGTGCATGCCAGGACTAAGAGGCCCACCCACTCCAGCATCAGCTCTTATTTCACCTGAACCTCTGCCACCAAGGATCATTAGCTCAGTTTACACATTCTTTTAAAAACTGTCTGCCCTTAAGTCACCTTTCTTGCAGATTATACAGTTTATATTTTAAAGTTAAATGATTTATTGGTGTGTGAGAGAGAGGGGAAGGGAGAGAGACAGAGAAACAGCAGGGAAACCGAGACAGACAGACAGATAGACACAGGGAAACAGAGAGAAGGGGGTGTACTGTTCCACAGCACAGATGTAGAGATCAGAAGATAACTCTGTAGCATTACCTCTCTCCCCTTCCACTTTACATGTGTTTCAGGGATTGAACTCTGGCTTTTGTGGCATGCACCTTTGCCTTCTGAGCTATATCACTAGCTCATCAGTAAGCATTCTATAGAAAACAGCATATCAACGAAAGAAGATAGTTGAAAATGTTCTGTGAAAAGAATCTCCTTCAAAACTAGAGCTAGGATTGAGTTGCTTTTGTTTTGCTTCACAGATTTAGACAGACCTAATTCTTCTAGCAAGATCTCCCAGATATTAATATATGACGCCAGTATCTAATAAGCATATATTCTTAAAATAACCTCACCTTTCTGGAGAAGTGCTTGCCCATAGCCATGCTCTTGCCTAGTATGTACTAAGTTCTAGATTTGGTCCCCAACACTACATATCCTCGTCTCCTGGTTTAGCAATCTACTAGTAACTTATCATAGGACAATAACTGGACAAGTAGAAAAAGTGTGATCAGTGTAGATTTGTTTATGATGGGAGCAGATTAGAAATTTTTAATGTCTAGTTATAGCTTGTTAAAGAATGGTATGTCAGTTCTGTTATAATAAAAAAAAATATTGCCTTGAAGTAATTCACATAGCATATGGTCAACAATAAAAATCAAGTCACTAAATAATCTTTGCAGCATGAGAAGCTGCATCGTTATGAAATATGCCTCTTTAGCATATTTCCTTTGAGCCCATACTTTCCCTGTTCACCTTCTTACTCTCCACCTGGAAGCCTTAGCCACCCTTCCTTTGCTTAAACTAGACAGCACACAGATCCCATCTCTGCACACATCTCTTGTGAGCTCCCCTGGGCAAGTGCAGTACACATCTCAGTACAGTGCTGCTGAGCTGCACAGTTGTGGTGCACATCTATAATCCCAGCACTCTCTGAGTTCCAGGACAGCCTGGTCAGGAGATAGTTCCAAGATAGCCATGCCTGTGCAGAGAAAAACAGACAAAAACCAAATCAATGAATGAATAGACAAATAAGTAAATAGACCACTGCCTTTCTTCTGGAGTTTTCTTTCACCAGTCAAAATTTTTAGAACTCTAAGTGAAGAGCCAAGTTTAAAAAAAGATTTTTTTCCTCCCCTATTTATACCTCATTTGCATAAGAAAAAGATGAAAATATTACACATAAAAATTAGCAGCAATTACTTTGGGATTGTGTGATTATAGGTAAGCTTTATTTTGTTTAAAAGGTGTTCCAATTTTTTTGATGTAATCATGTATTCTTTGTTTATTTTTTTGAACAGTAATAAAAACAATGCCCAAAAGAAGATATCTAAATATACCCTTACCCTCTCTCCATCGGTCTCTTCCCTATCTCTCTGTCTCTGTATCTCTTTGTCTGTCTTTCCCACTCACTCACCCCCATACACACACCACCCTATTGGTGTATTTTTCTGACAAATGTAACCAATATCCCAGATCAATGCCAAATTATGAACATGGAAAACTCTAATGCTCAAGGGCAGAACATCAGGAACAAATACTGGCTGGTATTGTTTGGAGGAAGGTTCTCACTATGTATACAAGGGTGGCTTGGAGCACTGGAAGTGATCGGAAATGTCACCGTATAGCTCAAGCTACTCCTGAACTACAGATCCTCCTTCTTCTGCTTCTGAAGAAGTGGGATTACAGAGTGTGCTGACATTCCCACCACACCCACTTCCACGTGTTTCTCTTCCTGGTAGCTATACTGCCACGCTGGGAAAAGACATAGGGTTTTCAAGAGGCTAATAACAAGAAATTCCATGACATGAAACCATCCCCAAGAAAGCTCATATCCAAGGACAGATTGACCCCTATCACAGGGAAGACCCCAAAGGCCAGCAGTTTAATCAGGGAGTGGCTTATCACACATTCTTTTGTGGGCGCTCACCTGGAGATCTTATCTGCCTAGTAAGACATATACCCATTACACACCTTCTACTCACTCACTCAGTTACTGTTGGATTATCTGGAGCCAGTAACCACAAGGGTCTTTAGGTCTACAATGTGGTAACCATATTCTAGGGCCTGCAGTTTAGATTAGAGGCTGTATCATTGTGCCATGTGTTTAATGGCCCGATTGTCATGTAAGGGTATAAATAGCTCCACGTGGATTCCTTTCTATGTTCTGCCCTATGATTCATAATGACCCCTTGTACTCTAGGACTCCATATGCATGTGCTTTCTAAAGTAATGTTGCCCATGCTCAAATATACTTTGAATGGGAATCAGTACTACCTCACCAAGTACAAGCTAGTTTCTACCCTTTTTGTTGACCATTTGGCAAGTTCTTTTGTGTTATTCTGCTCCTTGTATATGAACCCTTCATTTGTTAGTTTGAGATCGGGCCTCACATAGCCCAAGCTGGCCTCAATCTCACTATGCTGAGCAGAATAACTTTGAACTCTGAATCTTCCTGCCTTTATTTCTTGAATGGTAGGATTACAGATGTGCACTATTATACCTGGATTGTGGTCCCATGTTTTCAACCTTATAAACATATACTTTCCAGACTTCAACAATTCTATGCTAAAATAATGGTCTTGTAAGGATTCCAGCCCATCCCTACCACTGTCTCCAGCACCTCTGCCTCTTGTAGATCAAACAGCCAAAGATTTCTATTTCTTCAAGAGGCCAGCAGGCCTCCAATGTCAGTGATAAGTAGTTATGAAAAATAGATCTTACCCATCAACCAACCTCTTAAGATTAAAGAATGGTAATCTAAGGGAGGAAGTGACGTAAACTAGATTGAAGAGGAGGAGAACAGAGGTAGAGTAGGCCTGGCTAGTGGCTGAGAATTAGAACTGTGGGACAGCAGGACATCATGTGACTATTCAAACAGTAAAGAACCATCCCAAACTGACTGGAACCAATATGGCTGACAGATGACATCTAAATATAGTCTATTCATTGCAATAACATCTCTACCCAATTGGCCTCTATTAAATACCTGACACTATGGCACATCCGAAAGCCATATATGAGAGCAAAACATCCACTCCATCCCAGGAAAATCCTGATTCACTTCTGAAATTTTCTGCCTTCTTCAACTTTAACTCATGAACAATCTTTTCTTTTCTATTATAGTTCTTCACCCCCAAGACAAAATACCCCAGTCCCAACAATGTGACTCCAGAGGATGAAGCTAAAAACCCTTCTAGAACTGACACAGGCGCCTGCTAGAAACCGAACCAACAATCACTGAATAAATGGATGCATGGAGGGATGAAAGGTATCTTTTCAGGCTTCCAAGTTCAGAAGTGACAATCCAACTCCAGAGGCTGTCAGGTAGAGCAGGCAGGTGTGGGAGAGACACACTTGTCCTTCCCAGACATCTGCAGGGGACGACACAGAAGTTTGTCCTTAGGTCACCATCTGGTCATCTATGTGACGCACTTCCAAGGGGCCCAGTCACAGAAGTCAAGAAAACAATGAAATGTCTGCAGTGAAATATCACAAACTGCCCCAATAGTCTTTTACTTTGTTAAAAAAAAAAAAAAAAAAAAAAGGCAAAAAAATCTGTAAAGTTGGGCAGAGCATTGAAGACATGCAAGGAACAGTGTGCATGCTTTGAATAAGGTCATTTAGGAAACGGTGGACAGCGGAGGGAAAATATACGTTTGGGATGAAGACAAACCAATGTCTGTCTATTTTTCCATCTATCTGTTTCCCTCAATCTCTTTCCTAGAGTCTTCTCAAGCCACATTTTGCAGAAAGCCCCAGGGAGGTGATGTATTTAGTGACACGTTCACATCTGACCTTGACACACATTTATAGAAAGCTGTTTTCCTGTATGCGTCTCCTAGCAGTGAGCCCATGTTTCTCCTACTCTCTGGACTTCTTTTTCTTGGTTTCCAGCCTGTAGTTCTTTCACTGCCATTCAGTGAAATGGCTTTGCAGGACATGGCCCGACAGTGTGGGTAAAGGTACACAATGAGGTGATGTACTGGTACAGCATTGGGAAGCAGAAAGGAAGATGAAAGACAATGTGAGAAGACTGAGACATTTATGGGGCCAGCATCAGGAAATTAAAAGGTGAGAGGGAGCAGGAATGACCAGAAAAGCCTACAGACTGGTAAACACATGTTACTTGTGGGAAATGAGCATCCTACATAGAAACAGAACTCATGGACGCTTAACTGCTGAAGAGACTTGCTTATAGGAATCTCTTGTTGGATTCTAGATAGCAGCAACATGTCTAAATTCTGCAGGGAAGGCGGGAAACTCAAGCAGGATTTGACATTGCAGTCTAAAGGCAGACTTCCTTCTCTGGGAAATCTCATGGTGGCAAGTTTTCAGCAGAATGGATGAGGCCTATCTCCATTAATCTCCTTGCTGTGACAAGACATGGGACAAAAGCAATTTTAAGAAGAAAGAGTATCTTGGCTCACCAGTCACAATACAGTCCACTATGTAAGGGAAGACAGACTAGCAGAGACGTGAGGCAAATGCCATGAGTTTGAAGTCAGAATGACATTACTCCATTAATTTTCTTTTTTATTCAGTCTGGGACATGTGAATTCACACATGGAATGGTGTTGCCCACATTCAGTGTGGGACTTGTCAATTAAACCTTTCTGGAAACATCCTCACGGACATGACCAGAGATGAGTCTCCTAAGGAATTCTACATCCCATCAATATAGCCATAAAGATGAACCGTTATAGTTGCAGCTGGAGATGGCTACTCCTCCATCTCAGACCAAAGTGGAGAAAGAGGTCAAGAAGTTTCCATTGTTCCAGCATCCCCCATCCTCTTCTCCTCCCGTATTTTCCCTTTTGCATTCTTGATGAGACATCCACAGTCATGACCCCCTCTTAAATCCACACAGATATTCCTGCCAGCCACTCTTTCCTTATGATACCATCCTCCACATTCCTCCAAACCCCTCCCTGCTCCTTTTGTCCTTTATATAAGCAGTTTGCTGCATTGTCTCCTTTGCTGACCCTTAAGATTGTTAGCATTTGGAAACCCCTCTGATTGGAGTCTCCTCTGCAACTTCTCCTAGCTGTGTTTGGTGAGGAACTTGCTGGCACCAATCCAGATGTATGCCTAAATAATGAGCATACCAGGGTCAGAAAATTAAAACACAGCATGGATTACTGAAGTCACAATTTTATTGTCAGCGATTGCCTGGTGGCTCTGCGTACTCAGAAAAAAAATCTTCACAGCGTCTTCCATTTTCCATGGCTTGGTTAATGTGCAAATAATTCTAGTGGTAAATATTTTATCCCTGCCCACAACCTATTCTACCTCTCTCTTCCCAACCAGGCGAATTGAATCATAACTGTGAATGATGACATCTATAGGAAGGTTCTTGGAAATCATCCATCTGAACCCAATACACACTGCCCAGATAAGATAAACGAGGACAGGGAAGAGCTGTGGAAGGTCACTGGGGGTGGGGTGTCAGCAAACAGACTTGAGGAAAAGAAAAGTTTCTAAGTCTAGCCCAGTGGGTATAGATGTCTCCCCTATACCCACTGGGCTAGACTTAGAAATAGGACAATAAATAGGCCAGATGAGACGGGGGAGGTGGATCTGCCAGGAAAGTACTTGTCCACAAACATGAGGACCTGAGTTTAGATCCACCTGAAAAACTGATGTCAGTGCCAGCGGCTGCTAAGGACCATGTCTGAGTCCATGGTCCTACTGCAGACAGGGTCTGTGATGAAGTCTGAGGCCCACGTCGCCATAGAAGGTTACTCAGAAGCCAGTGGTTGGGGTGCAACCTTGCATCCCTGTTGGTGTCCAAGGGCCATGACAAGAGAGCCATTCTGGTCTGAGTGGCCTAAGCTTCTACCCTGAGCCAGGACATCATCTCAGCCCAAACTGCTACCCAGGGCCATGTCTGGGCCCATGGTCCTGATGCAACTGGAGTCTGTACTGCTGATGCTTGTGGTTCCTGTCACCTCAGGGGGCCATAGGAACCATGTGGAATAAAATCAGGACCATACTAAGCTGGCCCCACCCTTCTCTGGTCCTGGGATAGCTGGCCATGCCCCTTGCTGAACACTACAGCAACTCCGGCCCTGCACTCAGGAGAGATGGTCCCACTCCTCACCATGGAAAGGGAAAGCTGACCCTGATGATATGGGAAGAGAGCAGCTGGCCCCGCCCCTTGCCTGAGGAGAACAGTTCCAGTGGCCTGGACTGCCAGCCAGTCTCTCAGATGTTGGCCCACCCTAGCATCTACCCCATCTAGGATCTGCTGGAACAAGGAAGGGGCTGGTCCGGTGCAATGATTACTTGCAGGATCTCCATGAGTCAGCACAGCCTCAGGACATCCCAGAGGCGTTTCAGTGAGAATCCAGTGAACCAGAAACCAGAGGCCTTGAACTAGACCAATGACTCGTTGCAATGAAGATTTGCAAGTAAAGCTGATTGTGACACACTATTCTTAGTGTGAGCAGGATGAATGAAGAGGTGTTGAAGAGGGAAGATGGAGGAGGGTT
This sequence comes from Sigmodon hispidus, assembly GCA_004025045.1. Classification (NCBI taxonomy): domain Eukaryota; kingdom Metazoa; phylum Chordata; class Mammalia; order Rodentia; family Cricetidae; genus Sigmodon; species Sigmodon hispidus. The sequence continues at coordinate 173,252 of PVIH01000615.1, forward strand.
TTGTTTGTTTATTTTGTTTGTTTGTTTGGTGTGTGTATTTTTTCATTTGCTTGTTTTGGACTGATTTGATTTTATTTTTAAAGATTTTCATATGGGGAGCATTGCACGGGTGAGGGAAGACTGGGAGGTGAGTGGAACTGGGGAAATAATGTGAAATCCCCAAAGATTCAATAAAGAAATTATGTTTTTTTAAAAAAAACTAGATGTAACAATGTCTTGTGCACGTAATCCTAATCCTGAGGAAGCAGAGACAGGAGGATTTTTGGGGTTCACTGGCCAGTCAATCTGATCAAATCAGTGAATTCCAGGTTCAGTGAAGACTTGATATATATATATATATATAAAAAATAAGGTAGAGAGAAATCAAGGAAGACACCTGACACTAACTTCCAGACGCCATATCCATTGCACATGTGTGCATGCACACACACACACACACACACACACACACACACACACAAGAATAGGACAGCAGTGATGCCTTTATGTTCTTCTGACAGATGAGGAAACAATCTCAGGGCTTCATAGGAAGCAAAGCGGGTAGCCAGGTCTCTTCATCACACAGTGCTGCCTTTTTCTAAGCATGAGTAGTTGTTTCAAGTGTGACCAAATTGTGTCTGGTGATAGCTTACATGTGTGGAATATGTCTGTCATGAGACAGTGACACTTTAATAGCTGTTACATGCCAGGTGTTCTCCAAGGTCTTAGAGACCTGTGTTCCAGTAATTTCCCTGAAGCTCTACTTCTGAACATTGTGTTGGAGGCCAAGATGTCAACATGTAAGTCACACTTCATCTCTAACCCACAATAGATATCGGTGCCTGGTTCAGACTTTGCCACATTTTTCCAGTCTCAATGCATTGCCCTTGTCCATATCTACTTCAAATAGCACAGATGCCTCCAATTGGACTCCAGGTCTGAACCACTCCACCTTCCAATCTGTATTCTATGCTGTGTGTGTGTGTGTGTGTGTGTGTGTGTGTGGTGTGTGCACTTAAGTATGAAGGTCAGAAGACAATCTTGAGTGTTGGTCTTCAGGAGCTTTATCTTTTATACTCACTTTATCTTTTGAGATTGAATCTCCACTGAATTTGAAGCTAACTTGGTTGTCTGGCTAGTAAATACCAGGAATTCTCCTGCCTCTACCTCCTCAGTGCTGGGGTTGTGGGTACTTTGTTACCTCCCCAGGGTGCTGAAGATCCAGCTCAGATCTTCACATTTGCACAGCAAGCATTTTACTGACTGAGCTACCAATCTACCCAATCCCCAGAGGGATCTCTCTAGAACAATCAGCCCCACATGACAGAATGTATTTATAAATTGCATGCACGTACGCTGGCTGCCATATTAAGAGTATATGTGAAAAATCTATTAGAAAATTTTAAAGGCTGTTTTTTAAACAATGTGATTAAATGACCTAATATTTTCTTCATATTATTAAGCTTTAGAGAAAATTATTCATCAATGCAAAACTGATCCTTTTCCTTACTCAAAACCAACACTGTCCGTGGATTAAAGTCCAAACAAAAAGCACTGTTAAGGTCCCTCCAGATGTGACTTTGCGTTTCCTTTACTCCTCACTCCCATTTCCTGCTCCATTTAAGTCACTTACCCCTTCAGAGCCCAGGAGACCATCAACTCCTTGAGGGCAAATCCTGGGGGTAGTTAAGTAGTTAATCCCCAGGGCCATCAAACACTGAATGGGTCAGCAACCATTGGTTAAGTGAGCTGCCAGTATCTGAGTTCAGCCCAGAGGGTTCTATGGCAAAGAAAATAGTGAGTATAAGCAGCCAGTGATCCTGCAGAACTGGTGAGTATAATGTGTTTGACACCCTGCTCTCGTTCAAAAAACTCACTGGTGAGCATAATGTGTTTGACACCCTGCTCTCGTTCAAAAAACTCACTGGTGAGTATAATGTGTTTGACACCCTGCTCTCGTTCAAAAAACTCACTCAGTCTTTAGAGTCTAAGCTGTGTTTTAATTTAGTAAAGAGCAGCATTTACCCGGTAATAAAGCCTTTAATTGGGTGGTATTACATGTGATATCTCTTATCTACATAAGGAGCCTTGGTGATTCCTGGCCCTCACAGATGTTTCCAGTCAATAGGATAGTCACTTATCTACCCAAAGACAGATGCTGCCCAAGAGGAAAACAGTTATTTCTTGCACTTCATATGCTCTTTCTATAGCAGCTCAAGGTCAGTGTATCAACAAGATGGCTATTTCTGAAGTTCCCAGGCTAAGTGCAGCTCAGACTTGGCATTGGAGCAGACAGGGTTGTGGTTCTTTCTGTGGTAAGCACAGGTCACTGAAGCTTCCTAGGATGAATCCAGGGCACATGTTCTAGAACTTCCCAGTTCTAGAAGCCTGGCCCCACACGTTGGGTAAGGTATTGAAGGTTGGCTCAGTGTAAACTACAGCTCAGGTGTCTTGCCAAGGGCTTGTTTAGAAGAGTTGACCCCAAGGGGTGGCCATGAGGAGAAGGCTGTAGTTTCAACTTCCCTTCTAGGGAACAGTCACTGAAGGTGGTTGGGATGCATCATAACCAGATACAGCAGCACACTGGTGTGCTAACTGTTGTAAATTGTAGATCTTTGGAGAGCAGAAGACCCTGGAAGAGGCTTTACTCTGGTCAATACATCCATCATTCTGCCTGCTTGAAAGAGAAATTTGGAGCTGGAGAGGTAGCTCAGAATTTAAGAGTTCTTACAGGGGACTGGAATTCAGTTGCATCCACATTGGGCAGCTTACAACCTGTAACTTCACTACCTATAACTTACAGCCTGTAAGTTAACTACCAGGAGATCCTACATTCTCTCTGGCCTCTGTAGGCACTGCATACATGAAACACACACATACACACATACAAATAAAAACTAAATCCTAAAAACATGAACTTACAAAAAATGTAGAAAACAATTTCTTTTTTAAAAAATAGAGATAATCAGTTGCTTTTAGTTTACTCCCTGGAAACTCATTACTAAAAACATAACAGATGATAAAGACTGGCTCTTTGGCTAGACACTTTGTCAGCAGATGATGCTTGGCTCCTGATGTCTGTATGGGCAATGGTCACGGTGGAGACTGTAGAAGTGAAAACGGACATGGAGCCTGAGTTTCAAGTGAGTTTTAATTAGAAGCAAAGGGGGATTGAGAGACAGGGACAGCACTGACTATGGGACATTCAGGGTGTCAGTGAACAGGTGACAAGAGCAGGCCTTTTTCAGGTCCTGAGCGTGGTCAGAGGTTTGTCATTGTTAATAGTCATCAGGGTAGTGTGGGGAGATTTTTCCATGAATGATGTAGGAGCCACTGGATCACTGGAGGAATCATGATCTACCTTGCACCCAATGGGACTTTTGTTTCCTTACGAAAAGATAAGGGCATAGTGGACAGACAACTTCCCTGTATTTTGACAAGGGAGTAAGGAGCTATTCTTGGTAGGTAATGCGTTAAACGTCTAGTCTCTTATCTCCCAGGGGGATAGGAGACGATTTTTATTTCATTGGTGACCTTCATCTTCTAAATGGAATAATTTGAAAACTATTGCCAATCCACTCATCCATTCATTTCCCTAACATTCATTAAGAACCACTAAAAACTCACTTATCGACCCCCACCCCCACCCCAGGAATGAGGGTCTACTAGTCTCTGGAATTCAGTACGTTAGTAGATATTCACCCTTCTGTCATGCCTCCATGCATGTTAACTAAATCCGTGTTCGCTTCTGTCTTGAATTCATTATCCGTCAGTTCATCCCAGGAAACCTTTTGACAGGGAAGGAAAGTGCTTCTTCCTCAGCACCACAGCACAATGAGTCCCGGAAGTACCCAGTCAGGTTCCAGGGCTCCCAGGGCAGCGATCCACACAGGCATCTTTACAATGACTTCTGACCCAGCCACTGCTCCATTCTCTGAAGAGGTGGGGCATGCAGCAGGAGAGCCTGAGCTCCACTATGGATTCCCGCTGCTGCTGCTGCTGCTGCTGCTGCTGCTGCTGCTGTTCTACTGCAGAAAACACCGAGTTCAAAAGCCCCAAAAGGCAGAAGTCCTTGCCCAGTTGCTCTCTCTTAGAAGCAGCACTTCCAAGTAGCAGGGAGTGCCCTAAATGCCCACGTGGCAATCTGAGACAAAGAAGTGGTCAGTATGGATGATCCACTTGCCACTTCTTTCCAGGGGACATTTGTTTTCATTACGTAGGAACAACTTTCCCATTGTGAGCAGATTGACTTTTAAAAATCCACAAGGACTGAGAGGTAGCTCAGAGATTAAGAGCACTTGCTGCTCTTCTGGAGGACCTGAGTTGGGTCCCCATCATCTCCATCATATTGCTCCAGGGGATCCAATGCCTTCTCCTGGCCACCATAAACACACACACACACACACACACACACACACACACACACACACACACACACACACACACGCATGCACGCACGCACCTTAAAAACTCATCTTAAAAAATGCTGTGGATGTACTGTAATTGATAAGAGTGAGTCTCACCATACACAGCTCCTCTTCATAATCTGTGTATGGTGGTACATACCTGAAGTCCCCGCAGTCAGGAAGTGAAGACAGGAGGATTAGAAGCACAAGGACCTCCTTCACTACATATCAAATTGGAGCTGAGTCTGGGATAGATGAAACCTTGTCTCAAAAAAATAATCTAATAAATGTTAAAATGCATATTCATCTAAAATGAACTGACTTGTCTCCCTGATGTTAATATTTAGTTTTCCATTTCTCACCAGTATTAAAAGATAGTGATTTTAGTGCTGAAAGAATGATTCAGTTGATACAGTGCTTGCCAGAAGGCTGATGCGCCTGACATCAGATTCCCAGCACTCACCTGAGAAGCTGGGTATGGCAGTATATGTCCATAGGATCACTAGAGAAGTGGAGGCCAGAGGGTCCACCAGGCTCACTAGACAGCCAGTTCAGCCAATCGGTGAGCTCTGGATTTATTTTTGAGAGACCTTGTCTCAAAAAGAAAAAAAAAAAGGGTGGGGGGGAAGAGATTGAGAGACACCTAATGTCATCCTCTGACCACCGCATGCATGTGTACCCACGTACATGGAGATTGCAGAGTTCAGGTATGTTTAGTTGGTTTTTGTTGTTATATGTTTGTTTGAGGCAAAGTCTCACTATGTAGCCCTAAAGGGTCTGGAAATTACTATGTATAGAACAGGTTGACCTCAGGCTCACAGAGATCAGCCTATTTCTGTTTCCAAGGTGTATGTCAATGTACATGGCAAAACAGCACTTTCAATGTGTAATTTCTCTGAGATAGTAATAGCCAAATGATGCTTCCCATTGCTACTTAATTTGTTTTATTTTTACTTGTGTGTACATCTGTGTGGCCATATGCTTCTCATGTGCAGGTGTCTGCAGAGGCCAGAAGTTGTCATTAGATTCCCTGAAGCTGGAGTTATGGGTGGTTAAGAGCCCCCTGATTATACATGCTGCAACCTGACCTTGGGTCCTCTGAAGAACGGCAAGAACTCTGAATGTCTGAGCTGTCTCTAGCCCTCTGAAGCCTTTTAGAGTAGAAAAAAAAAAGTACAGCTTAGGGACACTGCTTAATTGGCAGTTTTTAAAGATCCAAATGAAGTCATAAAGTATATGTGTGTCAGCCACAGAGCAGGAAGAGACAGCAAAGATCCACTGCCTGCAGCCCAAGTCCCTGTCTTTAGGGACTCCACTCAAGCAAAACTGGATTCACAGCATCATTGCTGAAAAGAATTTCAAGATGACCGGGTGTAGAGCAAAGCTGTTGTTTCCTAAGAAAACATTCTTAACAGATTTAATAGAAAGATTTTCAAGAACAGAGTTAGATAAACCCAGGTGCAGGCATGGGTTTCTCAAGACAGAGTCATGCTTAGGTGTCTCCCTCGAAGGGAAGATTGGGGAAACTTTTGGAATTTTCTTGTTCATCATGCTTGTAAGGGACCTCCCCTCTCCCTTTTGATAACTGAGACTATGTGGGAGGGCTCCCTAGAGGCTTTGCTTGAGGTTGCTAATCCATAAGATTAATCAGAAGCCTTTAGGGTTGTACAGAGGGGTTAGGATGTGCCCTTTCCCGTAAATGAGGTTTCCAGTGAGAGACTTAGACATTTTCAGCTTTGCGGCTGGGAAGAGAGAAAGACCATAAACAAAATGTTTTCAATCTTGTTGTATTTCTGATGGTCAGCTGATTGCAGGGCCTTACCCAGACTCCTGGGTACCGGCTCCCTGGCTTGTGTTTCCATTCTGCCTTGATGACCCCATCAAAAGTTCTTACAAAAATACAATCCAGAAATGGGGGAACAGAGACATTTTCTTCATGGAAGCAGTTGAGTTGATGAAATTCCAATCCAAAACCAAATAGTCATTCAGTTTTAGCAACAATGTTAGATATGGTGCAAAAATTCACAAAACTTGGAAATCAACATTAGTTGTTAAAAACGTAGCCCATATATACTTGTCTTAGCCCCCATTGAGTCACATATTAAGAAGAGAGAAGGCCTGAGGTAGGAGATAAAGGTGTCTCTGTGACTTCTAAGCACTGTAAAATTCCTGACTTTGGGAGTAATTTGAATTTTTACTTAAGGGAATGTTTTGATGCTCAAATGCAAAGTCCTTCTGTTTTCTTTGAGAAAATACAAGTGGGCATGTGTGTCTGTTTAAAACTAAATGGCATTTGAGAGCTTAAGTGTTTGGGTTCACAAAAAGTGAATACACCATATGGTCTATCCTAGAATAAGTAATTACAGACTTATTAAAAATACAAGCTAATTTTACTCACCAACACTCTATGATAATGGCTTCCTCCGGATCTAATCCATTCTGTTGATTATGCTTATCTATTTCTGGCACAAGGTCTTCTTATCCTGAACAAAATGCAAGTTGACCTAGCTTCCTGATAGCCAAAGATCCAATCACAATTCAAGGCAATCCCTGTTGCTTCTTAATGGAAACCAAAAGACCTAGCAGAAAAGAGATTTCCTGCTTCCTTGACCCCTCACCCTGATACACAATGCAAATCCTGATAATTGCACTGGAAATGAGGCAGAACTTCCTTGAGCTTAGCAAGAAAATCATGATACTTGAGCATGGTGGAGGCAAGTTTGATCTTTTTGGTTTGGGGAACTAACCTTGATAATGCTTCCAACTGCTGAAGTCCAGATTGCTTATCTGTGCTTTCAGAGGTTGATTTGTTTGTTCTGGAGAGAAGGATTGGTCAGCTATTAAAATACTTGCTGCATGAATATGAGGACCTGAGTCTGATCTCCAGCACCCATGTAGGAAAAGATGGGCATAGTGACAGGCATTGACAATCTTAGCCCTGGGTAGTTGGAGATGGTCAAATCCTTGCAGCTCCTTACCCAAATAAGCAAGTTCCAGGACAGTGAGATACTGTCTCAAAATAAATAAATAAATACAGTGCCTGAGGAAAGAAGCCTGGGGTTGGCATCTGCTCCCCATATTTAATAAAACATCCTGTTATGCTATATTTTATATTTGCATATATCCTATATAAGGCCACAACTCACAGTTCAGAAAGCTAGACCGTAGAGTCACATGAGTGATATGCAGAACTAGCTTCATGGAGGAAATCCCAGCTGATGTTACTGTGTTTTCTGGAGCATCTTCTCATGGCTGGCGTTACCCCTCCCCCTATGCCTTCATTTGTCTCAGCTAAGGGTTGTCTTTTAACCTAGAATCAGGGTCCCTTTTTCTGAGACCCAATTACTTTTCCTAAGTATCTTCTATGTATATGATAGGTATACCCATTAATGTTGATTGAAAAAAAAAACCCCACAGTTCTCACCTCAAAGGGGAGAAGAGATGCTTTATTCTGGAGCCAACTGTGAATGAGAATGGTCAAAGACAACAGATTCAGTTTGTCCCCAATTCAAAGTTGGTAACAATTTCACCAAGTTTTATAGAAATGGAACAAAGAAAATCATAAATCAAGGTACTTCCCAAATACATCAAAGAAAACATCATGGGCAGCAAAGCTAGGTAAGGCTCTGCTACAGGACTCAGCTGCCTCAGAGGCCATTCTTAGTCTTTTGGCTAGTGGAAACTAGTGATCTGTTTAGTAAGTACAATCCCCAAGGTTTCATCTATTAGTCACAAAAGCATTAGGACCATCACAGAGGTGGGGTATGATGCTCTGTCAAAGGGGCTAAAGACATGTCCTTTTCCCCTGCACTATGATAAGATGTAGTGTGGAAAGCAAAGGCCTTTATGGCAGTGACCATGACTCTGGAGTGGGTGTGTTGAATGGTAATTCTGATCCAGACTTTTGTTTTAAGCAGGTCATAAATCCAGGTCTGAGTGTGGTTGAAATAGAAAGTGTCTAAATGAAATTTTTCCTTCATTACTTCCCCCTGGTCCAGATTTGCCTTTTTCCCCCAGGCCTGTTCCCATTTTGGTAGAAAAGAATGCTTAAGTCAGCAAAAAGATCACTAGACCAGCAATTCTGTTGTTGTGAGCATTGATTCTCAGGGGGCCAGAACAGAACCTCAAAGGTGAGAGAAGGGGAGAAATGCAAAGGCAATATCTCAGCAGCTGTGTTTAGGAACCTTTTAAAATGTCCCCGGAGACGTGTAGCTTCAAATCTATCATGGCTCTGGGGTTTCTTTTCTCCCCAGTGATCATTTGTTTCCAAATTCCTATAAGGTTGGAATGTTTCCTTTGATAGAAACTGGAAGATGGTGATTGCCATTCCTATAAATGAGGCCCAGGGGTCAAGGGAGAGAAGATCTGTGTGCAGAGACTCAAATCCCCAGGAGCTGACATGTCAAGCCATCGTCCATTTCCTGTGTCCCATCTTAGTGAGCTCTATCATTATCTATGGGCAGTCTACATTCAAAGGACCAAAGTAAAATATTAAATCTATTCTCTTCTTCTAATTAAAAAATACATTTACTCTTGTGTTTATTTACTCAGTTTCTTCCCCTCCTCCCGTGTGTATGTGTATGTGTGTGTGTGTGTGTGTGTGTGTGTGTGTGTGTGTGTGTGTGTGTGAGAGAGAGAGAGAGAGAGAGAGAGAGAGAGAGAGAGAAAGAGAGAGAGAAAGAGAGAGTATCTGTTGCTGGGGATCGAATTCAGTGCTTTGCAGATTCTAAACACATGTTCTACCATCGACCTACATGCCTGGCCCATGAGTTAATGTGTGTTCATTTGAGTGTGTGCATGCAGGCAGCCATGCACATGTGTGGGCTGGTGAGTGTAGGCCAGAGGTCGACATTGGGTACCCCTCCTTGCTGTATACCCTACTTTTCAAGTTCAGTCACTACCCGGAGCTCACAGATTTCACTAGCTTGGCTGAATTCTAGGTATCTACCTTTCTTTCATCCCCCAAGGTTGGAGTCAAAGATACATGCCACCATGGCCAACTTTTACACAGGTGCTAGAGACCTCACTCAGGTCCCCAGGCTTGCCTGCTAAGCACTTCATTGGCTAAGCCATCTTGCAGCCCCTGAATTAATTTTTGTAAAGCATGCTAACTATGGAATTTGTTACAAGAAATCTTGATAATTATGTTACATACTCAGATGATATAAACTCAGAGATGAATGGGGTCCTAATAAGGAAAATTGGCTAAATGAAGCTGAGATTACAATTTCTACAAACATCATATCGTATATGCAACACTCACAAAAGTGAAGATTTCCAAATTACATCTCTTCACCCAAACTTTTACCAACAAAGTCACTATGTTGTAATTAATACAAATTCCAAAATACAGAACTCTACATAAGCAAATTTTACTGTGTAGCTTAGAACGGGTACATCATTATCCAGGGCTTATGTAAGGACAGAACTGATGTCAATAATTTCAGAACCACTCAAAATAGTATTCAACACTTTGTGTGCACATTGTATTATGTTGGAAGCCACTAATTGCCATAAACTTATTTAACTTTTTATTGACTGGTCCTCAGATTCTATCACCTGCTCCTGTCTTTACATATGTGAGCATTGACCTAGCTACCATTCATATATGGTGTTTCCTCCTCACATACAAGCTTCGCGCACAGCATATGACACACATTCTCCCCCATTCTCCTAAGAACTCATTTTTTTTTTTCTTGGTGACAGAGTTGAGGATTTTTTGGTCCTCAGATATACCATCATGCTGAAAGACAGCCTAGTGGAGTGACAATGTAGTTTTCTGTGTTTATTTCTCAGCTGAGACGAACCTTCTGTAACAAAATCCGGGCTAATAAGAGAAAACTATAGTGTTGTTTATTATTGTATGTATTTTATAGATTCATGGAAGAAGGAAAGTGAATGATCCTCAGTCTTTGAATTCAGGTTTTCCTGGCATCTTCAGCAGAGAAGTAAAGCAAAGAAAATGAACTTGGAGTCTCTAGAAGCAGCATCCTAGGGAAAGGCAGATGATGGGCCAGAAAGGCTGGTTAGGAAATCTGACAAATCCTTATTATTATAGAGTGAGGGGTTGGGTGTGGAGTTGGGTGGAATCCTCCACAGCATGACTATGAAGGTCGGAGAACAACTTGAGGGAGGTCCACCATGGCTTCAGGAAAATCAAACACAAATCACCCAGTTCCTTTACCCACTGAGCCATCCCACCGGCCCTGGTTAGGAGGAAATCTTGATATGTAGATTCCTCTGGTAACATCTCCAGGCTGAAGAGGGTCCCAGATTGTCTGTAGTGATTAGCATTTGTCTTGTTTTATTTTGTTTTCTGTGACAGGGTTTCTCCGTATAGCTCCGTCTGTCCTGGAACTTGCTATGTAGACCAATCTGACCTCAAACTCACTGAGATCCTCCTGCCTCTACCTCCCAAGTGCTAGGATTAAAGGCATGCACCACCACTGCCCAGCAAAATTTGTCCTTCTTAATAGAGGAGGGACACCTCTGTCTTTGTAAATTTGTCTTGATTTGGAGGTAAATGACAGAGGGGGAGAGAGTTGAGAGCTTTGGGGCATTGTTTCTTCTCAGTTTCTCAGGAGGCACTTTGGGGTGGGGATTACATATTCTGGTTCTATACAAATATGACAGAATGGTCACAGCTCTCTCCAGTTCCTAATGTATAAGTAACATGCTGAAGTTGGTGCTGTGGTTTAAAGGTTTGGCCACCAGCCTCGTGGCACTAGTGGGTGTTGTGTGACATCACTCCTGGGAGGATGGTTAACTCATCCACAGACAGAGAACTGATAACATTAACACCACAGTCCTTGACTGAGGTTTTTGAGGCTCCTTACTGGAATATGAGTGAAGGTGTCTGACAGGCATGGGAATGACTCAAAGGCAGCTGAATCACTGATCGCCAAGCCATGCAGCATGGCCGGCGACTCTGGAGCTCGGCTGTTCTGGGTCTCCTCAGCAGTCCTTGCTGCTTATGTAACCTTGAGGAGGAAGAAGCCTTGTGCATCTGGTCAGTTTCAAGGACTTGGGAGGAATTATGAGAGCTTTATGTGCTAAGGCTTAACAGGTTTCCTGCCAGGATGGAATGTTTCAACTCAGAGGGACTTGCTGAGCAGCAACCCTGGAAGATGATGGAGCGTTTAGAAGGAGGGACTCAAAGAAAGAAGTTAGGCCACTGGGATGTAAAATGGCTCTTGAGATCCTGGCTCTTTCTTGTCTCTCTTTGCTTCCTGGCTGTCCTAAGGTGGGGAGCTTTGCTCACCGACAGGGTTGAGCCATGGTAGTCCCCATGCACAGGCCCAAAGTCAGTAGAGTCAATCAGCCGTGGACTCTTTTTAAACTATCAGCCAAAATAACAGCCACCGCGCGCGCGCGCACGCACACACACACACACACACACACACACACACACACACACACACACTGATAATCTCAGCTGTGTTGTTGACAGTGACAAGTTAACATGGATAGTAAAACAGGATTTTATTATTGGACCACTCTTTTTTCTTGGTTTGTAGAGAAGCAGAAACCTATAAAACCAAAGCTAAACTCATTTTTGTTTTCAATTCTGAAAACAAAAAATAAGCTCGATGGCTTATTTTCTTTTAATAGTTCGTGTTGGTAAATCCACTCTGCTTGGTTTTTTGGTTTGGTTTGGTTTGTATGGCAGTGAGAAGAGCCATGAGTACAATAGAGATCACAGAGCGTGTTGTCCTTATTTTGTCATGAATTACTGAAGAATGTTCCAGTGAGGGATCTGGAAGTTTACTGGACTCTCTATGCCCCTGCTTACTTTCTCCCACTTAATTTGTTCTTCCGGGTTGGAGAAACCTTACCCTTGGTGTGCCTGAATCAATGCTCTGTCCCAATGATGACAGTAGATTTCTCTCCAGGTCCATTTGACTTGGAGTCGAGCTCACTGGAGCGGCTGTGTGCTCTCTTCCTGAAGGGAGAAGCCCTGCCTCCTGAATTCATCCAAAGGACACTTCTCAGCTCATCTTCCCACCTCTCTTCACATCTGAAGTCCCCTTTTGAAATGTTCATTTTCTAAAGCATCATTTATGACAGATGGTGTGGCGGGCTCATTAATAGACACATTGAGAGTGTCCTACAGCACCTGACGTGTATGTTGCTCAGGAAGGTATCTAGCTTCTGTGGAAATGTTCACTGGGATTTCAAAGTGCAATAAAAGAGATTCATAGTGTAATGGGGATTTGTACAAAGAAAAGAGGAGAGAGGGACAGAGACTTAGAAATAATTATTCAGATGATGGGGCTGCTTTTAAAATAAAGAAGTCCCTTTCTCTGCAGTTTAACACATGCAAAGCTCTCATGGCAGACCTGGGACCGAAGCCATCTTTCCATTTAGTACATTTACACTTTATGTGCTATCTGCACTGCTGAAAGCTCGGGATGGGGATGGGAAAGAGAGGGAGGGAGAGAGAGAGAGAGAACACCTGTGTGGTGGAACAGAGATGCTCCATAGTTTTGGCCAGACATAAAAGTAGAGAAAACACCCAGAGCTTCGATATCCCCAACAAAAGGAGAGCACCAGTCATCTGATGCTCCCATCAGAAGGTGAAGTTCCCATCACCTTCCAATAGCAACACTGACCAAGGACCAAAGAGTCAGCCCTTAATGGATGGGCTTGGAGGGGATGCTCTTGAACCAAACTGTAACAAGGTATGTGGACCGGATCGATGAGCAGAAAAAATAAAGCTTCTACAAGCAGAGTCCACACGAGGCTTTCTCCTTATGGGTTGGTTCCCTCAAGTGTTCTGTCAGAGGACAGGAAGCTAACACATAGCCCTGTTTCTCCTGCAGAGGAGGCAAGATCTCCTCTCTGTGGGGAAAAGCAGGGAAGGAAGAAATCAGCTAGAAGCCTCCAAGCGGCTTGTAAGCTTTTTTATTTTAACAGTGATCAGAACTCTGCCCCCATTTCAGCTGCTGCTCAGTCTAATGCCCTTCAGTAAGTGTTCCCACTTTGATGCCAGAAGTTGCTGGCGGTTTTTCTCTCTCTTTTTCATCGGAGACAGGCAGAGCAGCTGGACAAATGAGCTGACTTACCCCAGGAGGTTCCATGGCTCTCCCCCTTTGCTACCCTTTTCCTGCTGTGATGTGAGCGCCTCCCAAGTCACATTTCCACTATCGTTCTTCTTGCCTCCACAAGTGAATTACCATTTCCAAAACAACAACAACCCTTATGAAACAGCTGCCCATGGTAAATTCTGGAGTGGGTCCTGACTCCAAGTCACTAAAAATCTATAAGCAGCAGGATGGGGTGGGTACAGCTGGAATACTAGGCGAGCTAATGGCTAATTTCCGTTCTGCTCTCTCTAGCGCTGGGCTCCTCTGCTCACTGAACTGAGAATCAGAACCCTGGGGGTGTGTAGCCTGAAGTTTCTGGCCCTATCCAGGCAGAGCGATCTGAAGGAATCTTTCCCACACTCATCCTGTAGCCATTTATAGAATAATTACTCAGAGGCTTATATTAATTACAAACCGCTTGTCCTATGGTTCAAGCTCATTACCAACTAGCTCTTCCAACTTAACTCAACCCATTTCTGTTCATCTATGTCTTGCTGCACGGCTCCGAGGCTTTACTTATGTCCCATTGCATCTTGCTTTCTGGGCAGCAGCCTGCAGCTTCTCCTTGACTCCTATGACTTTCCATAGGCCAAAACAGCTTCTTTATTAACAAATGGTAATAAAGTATATTTATAGTGTACAGAAAGACATCCCACAACAGGGTCAACCTAGATTCCAAGAGACTCGGAACAGGTGATTTAGCTTTTTGAGCCTCAGTGTATAACTCCTCACAGTGAGCACCTGCTGACACACACCAAGGAAGATGCTCTTACTAGGGAATAAGGTGGGGTTTGGCTCTGCAAAAATCTGTACAAATAATTTGAATTTTATTTGAAGTTCAAAGTTTCTCTCATTTGAAAATGGTTTTCTTTAACATTACTCAGTATTTTCCTTTATTTTGTTTGAAAAAGAGATTACTACTTTAGTCCACATGTTAGTTACTTTTTTTTTCTTCCTCTTCATTTTTTTTGTTCGTTTTTTATGATATGGTCTTATGTATCCCAGACTAGCCTTAAACTTATTGTAGAAGCAAGGATAACCTGGAGCTTCTGAATTTCTTCTCTTCTCTCCAAAGTGTTGAGATTACAGATTGTGCAGGGTTCGAACACCAGACTTTATGGATACTAGACAAACATTCTACAAACTGAGTTACAAATCTGCTTAAGTTACATTTCCATTGCTGTGATCAAAGTACTGAAAGGAAGTACTTTAAGGTAGCATGAATCCTAATTTTATTAATCCTATTAATAAAAACATAGAGCCAGATATCTATGTAAATGCTGAAAGGTCAGAAAGACAGGAACAGGCCACAACTACCTCTCACCTAGACAACTCCTCAGCTGAAATGGGGGACATCCTGTCTCTACAAATCCCATGCCCAGCCATATCACTTCCTGTCTCAACCTCTCTAATGCTGGAATTCAAGGTGTGTGTGCCTCCCAAGCACTGGGAGCAAAGGCATGAGAGTCCAAGAGTTGGGATTAAAGTTGTGTGCCACCACTGTCTGGCCTCTGTGGCTAACTACTGGCTGGCTCTGACCTCTGATCTTTATTGGTTAGCATGCACACAAAATATCACCACACTTTAAGAGAGAAAATATTTATTTTGGCCCATGATCTGAAGGGATGCAGTTTATTATGGAGACAAAGACATGATGGTGGGATTGTAGGAGTGTGAGGTAGCCTGTCACATCATGTCCACAGTCAGGAAACAGATGGAGATAAATGATGATGTCCATACTTGATTTATTTTTTGATTCAAGTTGGGACTCCAGCCACTGCATGACATCACCCACATTTAGAATGGATAGTCTTTTCTCTGTTAGTCCTCTGGGGACATATACTCAAAGGAACACCCAGAGGTATGGCTCCTACATGATTCAAAATCCAATCAAGTTAAAGATTAACTACCACAATAACTTAAGCTGAAACATCACAGATCAATGAAAAGTGAAGTAGAGATCTAGAAAAAAATAAGGGATGAATAAACAGTGACACAGATGTCAGTCAAGGGCATAGCTCAGACTCACATTCAATTCATTACAAGAGAATCCCTTTAGGATAAGTCAACTAGAAATTTCTTTGAAGTGCCTTAGTCACAACAAGAATGAGGCAGTATTCTTTTGCTGGCTTTTGGCCAGCCCAGCTCTGGGCAGTGTGGTCAGTCTCTTTAACCGGAAATGAAGCTCAACCTCTTTAGCAGAAGGAAGGGTTTCCCTCTGCCCACTAAACTGTTTGCAAAAGAAAAGAAAGAAATGTAAATATTTGAACATCAGAAAATAAATAATGATCATAAATAATGCAGTCATCTTCCAATGTTTGCCCGCAGCCATTGACAAGCTGCCATGTGAAGCAACCCAGCAGCTGGGTGAGGGGTACCAGGGCAGCACTCTCCACACATGGGAGGTACTTTGCACACTGGGATATATCACAGGGAGGCAGTAACTTTTTCTAGAGCTTACATGGTGTCACACTGAGATCTGCTCTGTGTTTTCTCCCATGTTTTGTGAAGAGAAGAGAAGCCATTTTTGCTTATTGATTGCATGTTTCATGACATCTGAATTCTCAGTTCAGGTTCCTCTTCTAGGCATCATGTAGGGTAGAGATAGCAAAAACCTTTGAAGTCAACTCAAACTCAATTGGCCATCAAGGTCCTACACAAATGACTTTGTATAAATGACAAAATTTCCCTGAAATCCAGCTTCCCATTCACAAAATAGGCATAGCAGAAGCTACAACATGGACACTGTTCAAGGATTATACACAGTATAATTCATGCACTTGGCACAAAATGGGCATAGGCATTTGCAGTCAGCAAATTACAAAGAAGAATTTAGAAGCTCCTTGGAAAATGAAAAAACAAAAACAAAACTTTCGTACCTGGCCTGCCTCTTGAACACACAGCACCAACTGGAGTATGTTTTAAAAAATATGTTCAAATAATCATTCTAAAAATACAAACTCCCCAAACGAAAATGTGTTGCATTCACTTCTGACTTTACTCTTTATAAAAACACAAGCAGACCCACTGCACTAGGGGGAGAATTCAATTTGCAGTTTCTTGTCATATGTGTTTCCTTCCCAGGGAAGCCGTGTCTCTTGCAGACCTGAGCGTCAGTAACAAAGAAGAGCCTCTACAAATGACCCATTGGTCAGTGGCATGTGGGCAGAGAGAATTTAGGCAGCCCATCACAGGAGAGCAGGTGAGAAAAACACACCAACCCTTCACATTTTCAAAATCAACCTCGGGGTGCATTTTGTTTGAAGGAATCGAATGGAGTTGAATTATGAAATGTTATAAGTGAGGAGGTAGCAGACTCAAGGTGGTGAGTAAATCAAAGCCCAGAGCATCATACAGCATCACAGCTTGCTCGGCGGCTGAACTGGTATGCAACTGCAATTCAAGTTTTCTGACCTCCTGGCCGCTGGGGAAATGTTACATCTCTAGCAATGGCACACGTCTTCCTGGATGCTCCTGTGACTCTAAGGGTCCAGGAAAGGAGAAAAAGCTTAGATTCCCTTGGCTTCACCTTCTTTATATTACATCTTACATGGGATGGACCCACCAAGAGAGACAGTCTGTGCAATAGGATATTACCTAGCTTCCTGGCCTTCTGGCTTTCTGTGTGGCTCTGTGTCTCTAGGCCAGCATGGTGCCCAGTGTATTGCAGGAATTCAATGAGTATTAACCGAGTGAACAAATTTTAAGTGTACACTGTCAAATCTTGTTAGTTTAAACAATGCAATGAGCATGACCTTTGGCTGAGAAGAGAGAAAGGCAAGGGGTGGGGTAGAGTATGAATAACTGGATAAATAAGGGTTTCAGCAAGCAGGAAGAATGACTCGCCACTCCTGCCTTTACCACCTGGCTGACCAACGACCCAGGACAAATTATTTACCCTTCCTCAACATTGTTTCTCTCAACTGTAAAATGAAATAAAATGACTCTTCTGTGGAGTCTTATAAAAACAAGAGAATAAGATTTACTGAATGCTCATCCTTGGACTTTGTAAGCACCATGGTTCAATAAATAAAAATGAAAGCACAGAGAAAAGACAGCATGGAGACCTTAAAGAGGGGCCGCATGAAAATACTGAAACTATGCTCACCCACATCTTACACCCACACCCCCATCTCTCTTGCTTCCTGGCTGCCATGAAGTGAGCAACTTTTCTGCACCACATGCCCCAAGCCATGGTGCTTCTTCTTTGACAGGCCCAAAGGCAATGGAGTGAGTCATCCTTGGGCCAAAACTCTGAAACCGTGACCCCCAAATAATCTTTCATCAGGTCTATTATCTCAAGTGTTTTGTCACAGTGTCACAGTGATAAAGCTGACAAACATTCATATTTGAAGTACTGTACAAACCTCATGTCACATTCTGAGGTTTTGTATGTACTATATGTTACATTCTAAGGTTATATATATATGTATATATATATATATATACGCTACATTCTAAAATACTTCTTTATGTTGTATGTCATATTTGAGGTTAGGATTTCAAACTAAACTTTTTGAGGAAATATAAGTCAGTCTGATACCAATTTTACTCTCATTAAGACTGATTTTATTTCCTTGCACTTTTCCGGAAAGATCACAATAATCAAGCTCTGTGCTGGGACTACAAGTGTTCTCATTTAATTGGCACAATATTCTACGTATTTGTCCCAGATATAGGAACCCTCTCAAGTAGCTCAGAATGGCCTCAAACTCATCATAGCAAGAGGATGACCTTGAACTTTTCTGGTCCTCCACCTCCCTGTGTGCCACCACCCCCAGTCTTATGTGGTGCTCAGGACTGAACCCAGAACTCTGTGAAAGCTAGGCAATCCCTCTACCAACTGAACTATTTTCCCAGTCCAGGAATCCGGCTTTCTGAGGTATTCAATGATAGAAGTCTAAAGTCAAGTAATTAATTGTAGATGAAGCTTATCAAAGTGGAATTGATCCTGACCCATGCAATGATCAATGCAAAAGGCCACTTCTCACCATGACACCAATGCCTTCTTTCTAGAACTTGGTTCCCCTTTTAGCAAAGTGGGTCACTCTGGGATTGCAGCCCCAGACAGGACTCCAGCCCTGAAATCTGAGAACATGGTCCTATTTTGAGAAAGAGTTGTTGCAGAGATGAAGAGATTTAGATCTTAAGGAGGACATCATCATGGCTTCTCTATTATGAGATAAAGACAAAGAGTCATGAGACTCACAGAAGAGGCAAAGAGAACGTGAAGATCCTAGGGAGATGATACACAAACCACAGAACACCTGGGGCTATCAGAGGCTGGAGGACATAACTGTGAAGGATCCTTCCCCCAGTCAGAGACTGTCAGCATGGCCCCCCAATACCTTTAGCCTGGATTTCTAGCCCCCAGAACCATAAGAGAATACATCTTGTTACTGAAGCCCCATGTGTTAGACTCCTTTATTACAGCAGCCACAGAGAAATCCTGCTTCATGAAGCTCATGATTCATTTCATGTCTCATATACAATCATGCTGTGCTGGCATTTCTTGACCACAGTCCAGGAATCATTAGCTTCCCATCCCAGTCAGATCATCAGAGCCCCACCGTGCTGTCACAGGCCATGCTGCCTGCAGACAAAGCCTTGAGCAGCATCAAGAGTCTGAGACCAAGAGGAGTAGGGTTGGCCAATTGCAAACAAAAACAAAAGAGGGGATGGGTGGAGGCTCTCAGACACTCCGCATCTTCTCTATGACCTGCAAGGAGGTTTAACTTGAGTGGGACCCTGCCTTTACTTACTGGAAGAGAGTTCACAGACCATCTTTGGAGTCAGGCTGCTGTCTTGGGTTACCCATGGCATCTTTGCTGGAAAGAGCCACGGCTGTGGACAGACAAAGATCTACAGGCCTCTCAGGGTCCCTACCTTATTATTTCTCAGAAACCCATAAAGAAGGGATCCCAGTTTCCAGACATACTCACAGCCAGGAATGATCCAGGCCCTCAGTTTGCTGCCGTTGGTGCCTGTGATTCTTTATAATGCTCATGTTTTATATGACAGGTTATAAGCTTTTCTGTGTATTGGTGGGTGAGGCATTTCTCCCCTGACTTGGACTCATCTCTCCTTTTAAAAGCTCTCCCCTTAGCCCTGTGTGCTCTTCATTCAGGCTAACAATAGCCCTGGCAATAATGAGGTGGCGGCAGGGAAGAGCTACGGTTTAATAAAGCTGGGGCCTAGCCGCCTCCCACTCCCAACACCAGGGCTCTAATAAAGCCTTTTCATCCTGCCGGGGCTGTGGTTTCCACCCTGGCGTCTGTGAATGGCTTTCTCAACTGAAAAGACTCTTTATTTGTTTTGTAGGATGCAGTTAAGAGTGGTCACAGATTTCAGCTGCCTGGGGAGGCATTGAGGGGAGTCTATGTGGAAACTTCTGCATAATCCGACAACAGGACGTCCCAGAATCTAGATGGTTCTAGACATTTCTAGATCATGTTCTTGAGTAAGAAATGGTGTGAGTTTTTATTCTTAGCTTAAAGCACAGCTAACATGTTACTTGGGACTCTCTATAAAAGCTGTCCTTTTACTCTTCTATAAAATAATGGTCTAGAACAAAACAGGAACCTCTTAGTAAGGGGTATTTCTAAATACCATGGTCTGATAGCACTTCAGTGGATGTGAGCCAGGAGCTTTCACCACCTCTGCATGTTTACTCAGCAAATTGCTTATGCTGTTACTACGTGTGTTTTTATGAAGTGTTTTTCATGCTGTTTTTATAAAGTGTGACTTTTAAAAAAAAAATCATAAAACCGTATATGCCATTGGTTAAAAATCCAAGCACTCATGAAATGTAGGGCTTAGAAACTGAAAGACCCCTGGAATCCCTCCTCCCTTCCAAGATGTTGCTGATGTGTGTAAGATTTTTGCTGGATGTTTCCACCTTAGTCCTGGGGAAATTGAGAGCTGTCTGAAGGAGAAGACACTCCAGGCCTCGGCAGTCCTCCATATGCCACACACCTTTCCACCCAATAAATACCAACTTGCACCAGGCACCCGGTTTCTTCTGCTGGTACAAATGATGGGCCAATGAGTCACTGTGACTTCCGAGTAGATGTTACAGTCTCAATGTACTGTCTCTGATTCTCTTACATTTCAACTCAGTCATGTGTTAAGTAGGACATATAAAGGAGTACCTGATATTGGAAAAGTTCAGAAGGGTGAGGTACTGATGCAACAGGTATATTTTAAGAGAAAGACAGGAGACTGAGGGCTCCATCACAGTTACTCAGTGGTAGAGCATGGGTAAGGGCCTGGGTTCCATTGCCAGCACTGCAAAAACCCAATCAAAAAAACCAAAACCAAAACCAAACAAACAAAACAAAAATCACCAATAAAATACAAATTCTAGTTTGTATTTAATGAAAACTAAGAGACAAATATTAGAGAAAAACTGGAATATCAGAAAAAGAAAACAGACCACAGTCAAATCTCACCCGGCCAACTCCTAAGGTAAAAGCTATCATTCAGCATCCTCAGTCTGGCTCCTCATCGCCTCTACAGAATACCTCACCCCCTGCCTAGGCCTCCTTAAATACCTTCTTAGCCCAGTTGTTTCACTTCCAGGTTCAACTCTGCATCATAATTCTGGAGCTAAGACTAAAGATTTGAGCTACTGTTTGGTAGTTAGGCCTTGAACTCACAGAAGCACAGACAGATCTCTGTCTCTGGAGTTATGGGATTAAAGGCATATGTAGGCCACCGCTCCCAGTCTTTTCTGTGCTGGGATTAAAGGCATGAGTTACCACTCTCTGACCCTCCTGAACTGTAGATGGATCTGTTCTCTGATATTCCAGATTGGTTTTATTAAATATATCACCACACACCAATGAGTCATAAAACCCTTCACTCTTTCTAACAAGTGTGAACACAGCAGGAAGTCAGTGGTGAGAGAATCTCACCAGAACCCCAGCAGGCTGCTTCCCTGATCTCTTACTTTCCAGCTTCCAGATCTTGAAAAATAAATATCTGCTTTTGAAACCTCCAGTCCATGGTATTTTGTTATGACAGGCCAAGCTAGCTGTCTGTGTGGAATGGTGTGTGTTGGGGTGGGGGGAGTCACAGCCCATGTGCCCAGCCCTGGTCTCTTCCCATTTTTGTAATGTCTTCTTTGCTTATTGTCACCAGCAGCACTCTGGAAAGGGGCATGACATGTTGGTTTGTAGACACTCATTATCAGGACTCAGCCCTTTTGTTGACACTGGCACTTTTACTTTCTCTTATTTTAACGGTCCCATGGTCCCCACATACCACTGACCTTGGCCACAGTGAAAGTAAACTCAAGGCTACACACAGAAACCTTTGATGGACACGGATGCTGTACTTCAAGCTCTCCACTAGCTTGGCTCAAACACAAAATTGCTTATCAGGGCATATTACCTCCGATGCCGCACTTTGAAAGCATCCATTCTTACAAGGTGCAAGTTTGCACCTTATGTAATAGTTGTGTGATTGATGACTTAGCCACGCCCCTTCCCTGTTGTCCCCACAGGATCTGTGTGGGGAGCTGAGATTGACCCCATCAACTCTGGAATGCACAGACACTGCAAACAGCAAAAACACAAGGCTCACGTGTAATTTCAAAAATAAACCAAGTCCCAGAAGGGGTGTGGAGTTGAATGAAAGATTTCCAGATTTTGCTGTCAGTCTTTAGCACAAACACAACTAATACCACCTAGGTGTTATTCCAAGATGCAGATTTTTTTCTTTTTAAATAAATAGGAATGGGGAGAAGGGCAAACAGGAAAGTGCCGAGTGAAAAGGCAACCTGATGCCCATGCCAGGACAGCTCAGACTTTTCTGCTGTGACCCAAGATAGATTTGACATCATCGCTACCCTGAAGTATTTGCATACTTTGATAGTCAGACACACACACACACACACACACACACACACACACACACATCACATCACATTTAAGGCAATCTCTTCCTCAAACAATATCTAGCCTTATTGCCTTGGATAGTATCTAGGCTAGTCTATCTCATTGGCAATATCGAGAACTGTATTGACTTGCAGACAGTAGCATTTGTTAGTATGTTTTCAAGGACGTAGAAAAGGGACAGTTGATGTTTTTCAATTAGGGACAAAGGGTGATTAGAGAGAGCCCAGGAGACTGACTAAGATGCTATATTTGGAGTTCTGTGATGGAACTGGGTTCGAGTGGCAGTTTTTCTTTCTTGGGTCCTCTGAGCTCTCTGTCTGGTAGGGAAAAATGAGACTTTTCTCCTGGGGTTATAATCAAAGCTTTAAAAGACAAGCCATGTAAAATGCTTAGCACAGATTCCCATAAACAGTAGACTCCTCAAGAGACAATTGTTGCTATAAATGAGCAAACCCCAAAGCCATGAAGCCCCTTCCTGTTCTGCAGGAAGCTGGCCCTGTATGGTGAGGGCAGACAGTGACAGCTGGCTCAGATGTGCCTCTGTGATGTGAGTGGCAGGGTGTTCACTGATAATCATAAAGAGTATTACAAAATAAGCTCATTTTAAAACAGACTCCCAAGTGAAATGATTCTTGATCCTGAAACTCTATTGTTATTTTTGTCTCACTCTTGAGTAGCACTACCTTTCTGGGAAGGACAGCAGGAGGCTGGAGTTCTAACCTAGTTCGGAGGCGAATTCTCCATGTGAGTTTCTGTAAGCATTTATTTCATCTTTATGTGCTGGCCGCTTCTTGTGATAATAGGATGAGAATCATAATGTCTGCCCACTGTGTCTCCCAGGCAGGTTGAAAGGCCTTGAGTACAGAAAGAAGCTTTGAACCTCTGGTGGATAGGCATATTATCAATACAAAAGTTTAACTATTTATTATTATCATCTATCTTCCTGGGAAATCCATTGTGCAGATTTGCAGTTAGCGCTTTATCTTTTCTTCTTCATTCCTCGTAAAAAAAAAATAAATAAAACTCATTTCTAACTACCTTTCGAAAGCAAATTTATGCTTTGGTCACTTGATTAATAGGAATGGAGGGCACCAACTTTTCAAAGTGCTTTTGAATAATTCAATGCCTGATATTAAAAGTGGAGAGTCACTGCCTGGTGTGGTTTACTCTGTATTGGGAGGAAAATCTGATCTACCTGTCTACACAAATGACACCTCACCTGGCTTCTCAGGTCCCGCTCTCTCATTCAGACCAGTCCTTCCAGTCCCCAAAGTTTGTGTGTAGATATGAGAGCCCTAGCCAGGAGTACTCCAATCCTGAGAGCCATTAGGGCCTCAGGCAGCAAACCTGGAGGAAAGGACTGACTGGCTAGTTGGTTAGTTGGTTGGTTGGTTTCTCTTTTATCTTTCTTTCCTTTGAGACAGAGATCCCATGCATCCCAGGGTGGCCTTGAACTTGCTGAGTAGCCTATGCTAAACCTCTGATCTTGCTACCTCTCTCTAATTTTTTGCACAGGTGAGGATCAAACCCAGAGATTGGGACTTGCTAGGCACCAAGGCATATCTTTTTCCAAATAAACTTCCTCAAATGGAGCCTTTTACAAATCAACACAAATGCTGTGTGGATTAGCCAAGGGCTTCTACCAATTCAAAACCCTCAGGAAAACAGGAGTCCAGGCAGTAGCCCTGCAGGGACATTGTGCATATGACCCCAAACACATTGCAGACACCTGCATGAAATGAACTAACCGAATCCAAACCCTCCTACTCACAGGTGATCCAGAATCCTCAAAGCATTGAAGAGGACACAGAGCTGTTTCTCTCCTTTGCCGTTTGGTAGAACAGTCCCTGCAGTCCTAAGGCCATGGTCCTGAGTGTGTGGGACCTGGCTCAACCACCCAAGGGACTTGGAAGCCAAGAGGGTAAACTATAGTGTTCTCCTTTCAAAGAACGATTAAATGAACTGGGTGGGGTCACCTGCTGCTGCTCTTGTTCTGTTCCTTCTACCATTCCTGCCCATCTTCCTCCTTTCCTCTGCATCCTCCTCCTCTCTGTTCCCACACCCAAGCTCTGTACAGTTCTCATGGACTCCAGCTGTGCTCTGCATCTATAATTATCCCCTGACATCAGTCTTCTAATTCGCTTCATCTTTCCAGAGTCTTCTGGCATTTTTTCTTGTTTACCAACTTCCTTCCATCATAAGGGCAAGATAAATGAGACTCCAGATGGTAAATCTTTTCTTCTAGAAATGCTGTGCTAAAAGCTTTGGAGCAAAGGTCCCATCATCTTCAGTATACTCTCCTATGCTGAGGACTGCGGAGTCCATGTCAACACTACTTTGGGGATAGTGGTCCAGTGGGATCTAAGGACTCAACACACAGATGGCCCCACTGTACAATGCTTCAGTTTACAATTGTTTTGGCTTCACATTGGCTCAAAAGCCTTATAAATAGAAACTGAATTTGAATCTTTTCTGGAGTATTAACATATTCTTTCTTCTTTCTCCCTCCTGCCCCCATTTCTGATAAGGAAAAGAACTGACACCAAGCAAATTGCTGAGATGTTCTGTATGTGGAACGTCTCCCGTTCATTTTCTCCCCTAATTTAAAAAAAATCTTTTTAGATTTGTTTTATTTTATATGTTTGTGAGCATTTTGCAGCAGATGTATACTGCATGCATACCTGGTGCCATCTGAGGCCTCAGCTCTTCAGACTTGGGCAGCAAGTTAGTTTACCCACATACTCACATCACTGATGCCAATTTCCTTGGTTTTATAAGGACCTCATCATACTAGGTCAAGGGCACACCTTATTCTAACATCACATCATAACAAACAAATTATATTGCAATAATTATTTTCAAACAAAGTTACGTCCTAGAGGTTAGAAATTCATGGGGGAATTTAAATCAACCATCAGTATTCACTTATCCCTAAAGTTTCATCATGAAATCCCCCTAAAATAACAACAATAGCAATAACAACAACAAAAACTGGAGTATCAGGCAGGAGTGGCATACACCTTTGATCCTAGCACTCAGGAGGCAGAGACAGGTGAATCTCTAAGTTTGAAGCCTGCCTTGTCTACAGAATAAGTTTTGGGACAGCCATGGCTACATAGAGAAACCTTGTCTCTGATGTGGGATGTCTTTCTGTACACTGTGAATATGCTTTATTACCATTGGGTAATAGAGAAGCTGTTTTGGCCTATTGCAAGGAAGCTTATAGGCAGGTGGAAAATCCAAGCAGAGATAAAGGAGAAGAAGGGTGGAATCAGGAGACATAGCAAGATACTGCCTAAGGATGCAAGATGTAGTGGAACACATGACAATATATAGTTTAGTAGAAATGGATTGAGTTAAGAGCTAGCTGATAGTGAGCCTGAGCCATAGGCCAAAAAGATTGTAATTAATATAAGCCTCTGAGTAATTATTTTATAAGCAGCTGCAGGACCGCAGTTGGGAGGGATTTGTTTGAACCACAGGCCCAGGTAGGAAAGAAAAACCTTCTGGCCACATGTCTTAAGAACAGAAACAAAATAAAAAATAACAAAAGAGTAAACCAGACTGAGAAAAATGGTCTTGCTCATCCTTCATTAGCCCCTTGTGTTAATTATGCAACCCATAATGTAGACATATTACTTGTCAATGGAAAAAGGTACATAGAAACAGAAAGTTAAAAAATAAATTTGAGGCCTGCCTGGTCTACAAAGTAAGTTGCAGGACAACTAGGGCTATAGAGAGTCTCGAAAACTCAAAACTAACCAACCAAACAAACAAACCAAAAAACAACCCTCTTGAGCACAAAGCAAAATATGCATTCATTTATGTGAATACAAATTATTTACATGAGCCTTTGTTTTAGTAGACATTATTCCTCTGACTTAGATCAGTTTCCCAGAGAACACTCTGGTGCTCTGTGATTTGTGTACAGAGATCTTATGCAGAGGGCAGGATGAAGCTGTGAGAATGTGATCTCCGTACAGATATCATGGAGGGCTCTCCTGATCCCTCAGGAGCTCAGGTGCCCAGTGGACCTTCAAAGCTGCCCCAGTTGAGGCCAGGGAGTTGGTTAATCACATGTTGACCAGTCATCATTGCATATTAACTGCCTGTGATGGGCTAAGAGAAATCTACTGAGAGCCACTCAGCTGTGAGCCTTTGGTAGCTAACTGGCTTTCTGTATCTTATCATAATGTCTTACTTTGGCCCTTAGAAAGTGGAAAGTCTAAAAGGTCAACCAAAAGATAAAAGAATAAAGAGATGTTTATCCTATGTAACAAGTTAGGACCAGACTGGAAACCATTCCCAAAGTACTGCCTTCCCAGCAAGCAAAGCAAGAAGCTTCTGAAGAAAGTTCCTACATGCTCACATAGGAAATATCCATAAGCACATGTGGAGGCAGACCCATTCTTTACCAGGCTCAGCTGAGGTTATGCTTCCACAAATGTTCTTCATTCAAAAAAACTTGATAGAATGTTTCTGGGCAGAGAAATTAGGGTTATGATGAGCTAAGTTTAGGTTACCTAACAGGATGCAGGCAGTATGATTTGGTTGAGTTTAAGTAGCTCTTTATAAGTTTCTCTGCTGGACTTTATGTGAGACAGAAGGTGAATAGACACAGACTTTCAGTTGTTCAAGGAGTAGCAGCTTTCTAATTCCATAAACTTAGGTCTGTTTGTCTCTGAAATAACTAGTCCAGCACTCCATACCACTACCTGGGAAAGCAGAGATTCTGTCCTGAAAAACTATATACCCCGAGCCCTGCAGCATCCTCCACAAATACAGTCACTTAACAGGGAATTAGAGTAAAAGTAAGTGGAAGGTTTTCCATTTTCCAGGATGCCCAGTGGGTCTTGATTATTCTCTGATACACACTTTCCATAAACATGTCAGGCCATAAATGACATGCATTTTATGTTGATAGAACCTGGCAGTTGTCTTTCCATTTTGATACACATTCATTTCCTCATATTATTATATATACTTGATATTACTAGATTTCCTAAACTCCTCGTAATTAGTGATGAGTATCCTGGTTGTTTCTGTCAACCTGACACAAGCATAGGCATATCTGAGGAAGAGAACTCTAAATTGAGAAAATGTCTCCATGTGCCTGGCTTTTGGAAAGTCTGTTAAATATTTTCTTCATTAGTGATTGATGGGGGAGGGCCCACTGTGGGTGGTGCTACACTTGGACAAGTCCTAGGTTGTATCAGAAAGCAGGCTGATCAAGCCATGGGGAGCAAGCCAGTAAGAAGCATTCCTCCATGGGCTCTGCATCAGCTCCTGCCTCCAGGTTCCTGTCCTGACTTCTCTCAATGATGGAACGGGACTTGAGAGTTAAAAGCTGAAATAACCCTTTTCCTCCCCAAATTGCTTTTGGTCAATGTTTTATCACAGCAATAGAAAGCAAACCAAGACAATGGGGACAAGAATATTTTACTCCATTTACTTAGAAAGGTTGCAAGGTTTTCTCTTCTAGGAACTTCATATTCATAGCTTTGTCTGTAATTCTTTTTATGTGTTGGTTTTGTTTGTTGTTTGCTTCTGATTTGCCATGAACACTGCCAAGCGAAAAGCCAAAAGGACCTTTTGATTTCACTCGCCTGTGTTGGCTTAACAATCAAATCACTAATTTTGGAAGTCATAAACCTGTCCAATACATTATTAGTCCTGCACTAGCGTCACTGAAGATAGCACTACTGCCGTGTGGGTGACAATTCTAACAGTTGCCTAGGTAACTTTTCAGGGACTCGAAGGCCACTTTTGTTGAAAACATCAACTCTTACCTTGGACTGCAGATGTCTGATGGGGTGACTGGAACAGGATGAAAAGGCTTGACATCTGTCTTCATTCAGTGTCTGTCCCCTTTGCAGCTGGAATCTTTTAGCTAAAGACACCTACCAGCTGCCTCAAATGAAACTCCAGACTATAAATGAAGTGAACAGAGGTATCACCTGAGTTCCTGGGAGATCTCTGCCCTAACCCTAACCCTAACCCTAAAGACACCTACCAGCTGCCTCAAATGAAACTCCAGATTATAAATGAAGTGAACAGAGGAATCACCTGAGTTCCTGGGAGATCTTTGCCTAGTCCCAAAAAACACATGAATAACCAACCCCTCTGTTGTTAGCCAACCTTTTTTATTCATTGCCCACATCCAACATCTAGAGCTGTTAAAACCCTGAAGTGGGGAGTGATTTAAAGCATGAAGTCTCCGTATCTATTTTCCAGCCACTGAATAAAGTTAATTCTCTCTTCTGTAGTCTTGGTAGCCGGTATTATAGAGGGGCAGCAGAATTAACACCTTTCTTGTTACATCATTTATATCTTTGATTACTTAGCCCTGATTTACCTGATTTACCAGGTAAAGCCTCATTACCACATCCCTGTATTTTCCTCTCTGGTGCTCATTCCATTTTTGAGTGCTGAGTTACTTCTTGGGGAAAATCTAATATTGTCTTCTTACAAATGAAAGACTTGAAGTTTCAGTTTTACTATGGCAATGCCTTAGTCATGTACGCTTTGGGATGGATTTTATCATTGCACGAGTGTGCGCACAGGTGTGTGTGTGTGTGTGTGTGTGTGTGTGTGTGTGCAATTCATTCATTAATTCATTTGTTCATTGCTGACCAGTAGAGTTGAACCTGAAATGTTGTGTTTTGAATTCTTGGTCTCCAGTTGGTAGAGCTAATTTGAAAGGCTGAGAAACTTTTAGGAGGTAATGTAAAGATGGAGAAATCCATTCCCTGAGGTGTTCCTTCAAAGGCTATGTCTTGTTCCTAGGCCCTTGGCCTCCTTGTTTCTCTCCTTTCTTGTTACCAGGAGGTGAGCAATGCTCTTCTACCATGCACTCCTGCCACCATGGGCCTGGCCATGTCCCCCTAGCAATGTGCAGCTGACCATGAGCTGGAACTTCTGAAATTATGAACAGAAGTAGATCTCTTTACTTCATTTTCTCATTTAGTCAGATTAGTGCAAAGAAACTAACAGCCTGGTGAGTGGCTCCAGGACTGGTTGGGCTCAGTACTCCCAGCAGGTTTTGGAACACATGCTGTGCTGTCTATGAAATGGTGAGGTGTGGGTGGGGGGCTAAGTGGCTTGATCAGATAGAAAGTGGCCCAGTCTGTGGGAGATATGATTAGTGAATGAGCTCAGATCAGAACATAGAACATCACTTACAGGCCAAGTCTTCTGGACTTTAGGAACTGGCTTACCTAAGAGGGGCAATGTCTCCAGAGCCAGCAAGTCTCCATGATACAGAAACATGAGCATAAAAAGATGTTTATATGAACACCTTAATAGAACCAAGAGAATGTTAAGCACAGTGCTTCATTAATTTACACAATTTCCCCCACGTGTTATGATTTTGTTCTGTTTTTTTCCACTACTAGCCAAAAGGTTATTTCTCTCTTAAATGATCTCCTGTCAGACAACTCATGACCCCTCCCTCTGCTATCTCTTATGCTGACTTTCATGTGACAAGACATGGAAGTATGTTTGTTCACAGTTACATATCTACTTCTCTGTGGATTGAGGAAGAGGCTAAGTCTGAGACATTTTGGTCACCACACTCTCCACAGCACCTTACAAATCATCAGGAGTCAACATATGTCTGTAAAAAATGTTGATTAAGTAACTTCTCTTATGCCATTATATCTAGATTCTTTTTGGACCAATAATCCAGCTTTATTGATAAACAGAAAGTTTTTTTGGGGGAGGGGTGGAATTCCAGGGCGAAAAAATGAAGAGATGTTACAACCTTTGCTTGTTGGAGAATGTAGATTGGAGTGAAATCAAACAATCATTATGGTTTAATTTGGGTATTATGATGGCATTTAAGGTAGAAATTTTTAGTATATGCCAATTCTGTTCTGAAGTAATCTTACTTTTCCACTAGACCCCCAAAGTAAATTTATCCATGGGGAAACTACTTTCTAGTAAAAAGCTTTCTAGTTTATTTTTGGTTGGCCTTCATGCCTCCAAATACATTGTATATATGTGAGCTGGCCTGGGTCTCTATAAATGTGAACTCTGTTTAGAATCAAAGCAAACAGGCCTGATGGAATTTCTTTCTTTCCCCACGTCTATGAAGAAAGGCCAACCCAGACACAAAGAGAAAAGAAGACGAGACAGAACGTGGGATCAAATATAAGATGAAGCTGACCTCATAGTTAAACCCCCAGCTGGGACCTCACTCCGTGGAGGAGGAAGAAATGCTTGGTGGGGTGAAGGAAAGAGAGACCAGTTCAGCTAATAGGAACCAAATGAAGGACAAGTCTACCTGTGAACATGAAATGTCCCAGTTGACAACTAGCACCGTGGTGGCTAATGGCATACCATAGCATGACCAATGAGAATAGCTCCGTTTGGAAGAATGACACTTTCTGTCATCCCCAGAGTAAGGGCAGGTGGAATGGGAGAGCAGTTGGCTCCTCCTGGAGGCAGGGAGAATCTTTTCTCTAATTTACCACAGCAATGTTGTACCTCCTCATTGAGGAGGCTCGGTCCTTTCCTAGCTCCATTCTGGCTACCACCCTTCAAAATCAACCCTCTGTAAGTGAAAGCAGCTGATGTGCTTAAAGGTTTCATCTCCACAAAGAATAGAAACTCTGAGAAGATGAGCTGATTTTGAAATGAACCAGCATGCTCATGGTACAACCCTGCAATGCTTATGTAGCTGCTCATTCAAAAAAGTTCTTAGATCTAGAAAACTAAAGCCAACTGCAGCCTATAGACACATACACGCATGTTTCATGTAAAAGCACGCCTGTCCTTTCTGAGAGATGTTAGATATATACACTCAAGCCTCTATATGTGAGAGTTCTGCTCCCATGAATTTGGCCAACTACAGTAAAATTTATTTTAAAAAAATTGAAAAACTATTTTATCCTTATTGAACATGTGCATTTTTTTCTTGCTCTTATTCCTTAGGAGACATAGTATGACAACTATTTGCACTGTGCCAGATATTATTATTGTGAGTAATAGATGTTTTAAGCTACCTGAAGGATGTGTACAGTTTACATGCAAATAGTACACATTTTATAGAAGGGATTTGAGCATGTGCAGTTCTAATATTTGAGCATGCAGTCATCTTCCTCAGTAGAGAGATAGCTGACTCCTTGCATTCAGAGCACCTAGTGCTGCCTGTTTACAAGACAGACTCAGTCATTGTCTTTAGTTGTGAAGTATCTTGTCCTTTGCTCCAATGCTTGCTCTACTACATTTGTCAGAATTTTTAGGGTAAGAACTTGGGCTCTGGTCATCCTAATAAGCTAGACTCAACACTCATCCTAACATACCAAAGAGATGTATAATGATGACAACAGAAAGATTTATTCAGTATGGGTCTGCTGGAACAGATGAGGAAGTCCGGTGACATCTCCCCAAGTCAGTCGGGTTACTGAAGTGAGGTTTAGGTTTAAAGAAAGGACAGGAAGTATGTATAATTAAACAGTCCTA
Source organism: Sigmodon hispidus (assembly GCA_004025045.1). Taxonomy (NCBI): domain Eukaryota; kingdom Metazoa; phylum Chordata; class Mammalia; order Rodentia; family Cricetidae; genus Sigmodon; species Sigmodon hispidus. The sequence goes on from PVIH01000615.1 coordinate 205,088, forward strand.
ATAAAAGTGTGGTCCAGCTCATCTTTGATCCTTCATAGCCCTTGTCTGTCCTGTGAAGTGATTCTGCATGTTGTGAACTTGCCACCATTGTCTTGCCTTTGAGGAGAGTAATCCTCAACTAAAGGGAGGGCCTGTCCTGTGAGGTTCTGTTCTTTCTGCACTTGAGGTAAGTCAAGAGGAACGGGCATTAGTAAGGACAATAAAGTATGCTTATGCCATCCACCAAAGGTCAGATACAGAATGAAGGCAGAAACACCAGGCTTTCATCTGGCTTGTCCTTGCTAGTATTCACCTGGTAAGTTCACATGAGGAGTTGATGCTTAGCAGAAGCCAAGTCCCTGTTCAGAGTCTCCCGGAAAACCATTAAAACAAACAAACAAAAGTCTGAGTTCATCAGATCCCATTAGCTATGGCACTGTTCTCTGTTTTCTCTTCTGTGTTGTGTATCCCAAGTCTGAACATTTGTATAAATACTTCCAGACCAATACAGAAAGCCCAGTGGCTGACTCTGGCTTCCACTAGTCTGTGTTCACTTCCTGCAATTTGCGTGTCCTGTTTTCTTCTTGGAAGCAGCTACTTACTGACCCAAGGATAATTTCTAGAACATGGGTCAGAATCACCCTGGGGTTAGGCAAGAGCACAGAGGCAACACTTGGTGGAAAGTGCTCATGGTGATATTGAGGGTGCCCTGATGGTCAGTACAGAGTTCTATCTGCTTCCCTGGTTTCACCACACAACAGAGCCCTCCTTGTTCAGGCCATTTTTCTTTCCACTGTATTAATAGTTACTTTCTAGGACTTATTCCTAGCACAACTAAGGATTCCTTGCTCAGCATAAATATTCTTTCTAGAACCTGAAAGTTATTGGACATGTTTTAACTTATCTAACCCCATAGTAGTAAGAAGCTAATTATTTCACTCAACAGAAACACACATTAATTTTGCATTATATTCAAGTATTTAGGCATGAGTCCATGTACACATGTGTCCACAAAATAATCAAATATCTAAATTAAAAATGGCAAGCTGGAAAAAGAAAATTACAAATGCAAAGGTGTGAGTGCTGTGAAAATAGCCAATTTAGAGAAGAGGTTGGCCTTTAATTGGCCAAGCTAAACAAGGCACAATTACTACTAACTTGATCCCCAAAGATTGGCTGTAATCAAATCATGTTTAAGTTGGCTGGTTAAATTGCAGACAGGATACCCTTCTTCTGATTTGGTTCATTTGGCTAACATATGGCCTTTCTGTGGCTGACTTTTCCTTTCCCATGAATGGAAACTCCATGGATTAGAACACTCTTATTTTGTTGGTGGCGGTGGTGGTTTTTAAATGGCAAATTGTGTTTGTGGGGTTTTGTTTTTGTCTTAAGCACTCTCCGGCAGAACTCTGTCTGTCATAAAGTAAGGGTCTGTCAAAGGGTTTTCAAAGCCCTTGTCTCAGTATCACAGAGAATTTCTGCATATTTTGCTTTTGCTGTGTGTGACAGCTGAAGCTTTTGTTTGTAGGTTTTGTTGGATTTGTTTGTTTGGTTGGTTGTGGTATGTTAACCTCCTATGCTATGGGGAGATATTTTTAGTATCTTAACCTCCTGCATTAGGGAGAGATGGGCAATTTAACTAACACCCTAAATTTTAAATTAACCAGCTCAAGGATTCTGCACAGTTCCACAGAGTGCAAAGAAGCATGTTTAAATATGTTTCTTCATTTGTGTTGAAACGTATCTAACTTCAGAGAAGACTGATTTCTTGGTCAGCTGTGTGCATGCTGGATGAGCAGACTTCTAACTTCATACAGACCACCATGGGCACATAACCCTAAAACACAGGAAATTACTTTCTTTAGAAAAGAGACACATGTGCACATATGTATGCAAACATGCATTTGTTTACTGAAAAATGAATAATCATTCAAGTGATTATCACATGCTGGGTTTCTGATAGGCTCTGAGTAAAACCAAATAAAACAAGCCTTTGTCTCTTCAAAGACTGTGGGTAGCATTTATAGTCTGTGTGGGCTGGATATTAGCATGGCAGAAAAGCAGAAGAAAAACAGCCTCAGATTCTATTCCAGCTCCCATGCTTGCTCTTAATTCCTGCTATAGGTATGGCTTATTTTCACTCCCCCTCCCTCCCTCCAACTCCCCCCACTTCCACACCCCCCCATCCCCCAACCCCTCACCCCCCGCTTTTTGATGACACCTCATTCTGTTTGGTTCCACCACCTCCACAGTGATGCCCCCTCTCCAATCTCAGTCTCAACTGCCCTTTTACTCTTTCCAATCTCAAAATGGATTCTGAGGGAAGAGCTAATTAGTTTCTCCTAGTTATAAAGAAATGCCTAGTAAGACGGCTCCGTGTTAGCTGTCCCTTGGTGATATGCCTTGAGGTAGAGCCAGCAGAACTCTGTTCGTAGAACAGAGAGAATGTTCAGATCCCTTCATGCATATTATCTGCCTGTGAATAAGCCACAATCATCAAGCCAAAATTTCATTCCTTATGTGTATTCTATTCTGCTAAGTCAAGGCCTGCTCTCAGATGGAAAACTACTGGAGAGGAGAGTATTTTTGAGACATGAAAATAATGTTCTGGTTCTACACCTTGGTCATGGGGATTCTCCATTTCATGTATTTATTATCAAAAGTGCTATCCTGATGGTGAGCCTTTATCTGATATATTATGCTTTAGAGATCAAAACCTATAGTCTAAATAATAAATTCTGTGAATTGGCATATTGCTGTTCTGTGAAGTTTGAACTTAAAGTAACACATGGACAATAACATGATGCTATGTGTTAAACATCTTAGTCATGTTGACCATTAAGCATACAAGAGAGACAACAAATAAAAACCAGCCAATAAATGATAAATGGAGCATGAAGATCTGAAATCTCCAGAGTGTCAATAATATAGACTCAATGCTATAAATAGTAATTTTACAATTAGGATGAATTTCTTTCCCTCTGGGATTCAGATGATATATATGGGGTATGGTGACATTTGTTTCTGGGAATGTCTGAGATCACAGACATTTTTTATTACTGTTTTTTCAGCAAAATATAACCAAAAGTTAGTAGATTTTTTAAAAAGAAGGTCATCTTATCAAAGTCAAGAGACAAACCAGAGTTGGTAGTGGACACCTGCAATGCCAGCCCTTGAGAGGTTATGGCAGGAATGAACCATCCCCGGTTACATGACAGGACCTTCTTTTTGAAACTGATGACAAGGCATTGAGCCCTTCACCTGTCATGCCTAGGCATACATGTACACACAACTGCGACTGTCATGGTGCTGTGCTTCCTGGAGGGCCTTATAGAGCAGTCAGAACACCACTGTCCTGTGTAGTATTTGTCGTGGTGGAGTCAGAGGCAGTAATGGTCAGACTCAGCTCCATGCCTAAGCCTTATGTCCATAAATAATTCGAGGGGGGTAGACATCTAAAAATGCCTTTGGGGAAAAGGAAGAAACTGTACCTCTGAATGTTCATGTATCAGACTGGGAATCTGGAGTTCTGAGCTTAACTTTGGCTCCTAACAAATCTGTGACTTCCAACAAGTTACTTGAGCTCTTGGGTTTCCCAGATTTGTCCCTTGACTTTGCTCATAAGTCTAGCAATAGAATTCAACAGATGAACTTTGTCTCTAATCCTTTATGCAGATGCTCTGTGTTACCCTGTATTAAAAAAAATACACTCCAAAGACAAATACGAGAATGCCTAAAATTCTTTCCCATGAACATTCAATAAATAAAAGAAGAAAGAAAGTCATAATACAAACTATAGCCTGTTGTTTTCAATGATTCTAAGTCATCTTTCATGAACAAATCACCTCTGGTTGACAGAACCAATTCTTATATTTAAAAAGATCAAATATTGTAGGCTGCTGTTTTGGTTGGTTTTCTGTTGTTATAACAAAGTACTTGAGACTAAATAACTTATAAAGAATAGAAGCCTATTTGGCCCATAGTTCTGGAAGATGAGAAATTTGAGAGCCTGAAGCCTGGATCTGGTAGGGTCCTTCTTGCTGCAACGTAAGACAGAGTATCCCAGGGTGAGCCTGAGCAAATGTGTTGGCCTAGATGCCTTGCCCTTCCCTTGTAAGGCCTGTAGCCCCAAACACACCACCTCATCAACCTCAACTACTCTCAGAGGTTCTACCTTCAAGTTCTAGTCACAAATAAACTTGGGGGATTAAAATGTCTAGCCCTAAAATTCTGGGGGACAAGGTCAAGCCATAAAAGCAGCCGTCCATGCACAAAGAAAAGGAATACACAAATGGGATCAGAGTCTAATGCCAATGGCTCACTGCACTGACCTTGACTTCCTCCTTTTCTGGATTTCCAAAGAAATCAACAAAGTAGCCACAACTAGATCATTGCTGGGTAAGAAGAACCCATCACTGGGTTAGGCCAAAGCTGAGTAACATTGATAAAGAATTCCCGCAATCACTCAGTATTCATTAGACAATGATGTGAGACAATAGTGAGATAAAGAACTCTGAGAAATATGCCAAACACACCCAGTCATTTTCTGCCTGCAGTCACCATGTCCAAATCCTACCACAGTTTCTTATCTTCAAGGCTCCTGTCTCCTTGGTTGAGGTCTTTTCACTCACATCTCCATTTTCATGATGAGAAACAGGAAGTTTGAGGTTATTGTTCAGTCCACACAGAAGATATTACATCCTCTGAGTGTTGCACTCACCAGCCTAATGGAAAGGAAGTCTGTGTCCGCAGGCATTGCTGCACTACCTTTCAAGATGATCCCAAATGTGTTTACATGCCATTTAGCTCATCCTTGACTAAACCCTGCCTGTTGGGAAAGATCATTTGTTATATCTTATTGTAACAATTTTGGTACTATTAATTTGTGGAATTATTTGAGAATTGGCCCTTTTTAATTAACTCAGGTAATTGAAATTTTCTTATATAAGATTAAAAATGTTCACCTTGACATTCGATTTTATAGGTTGTATAGGTCAAGTGAATAATCAGGGCAGTTTGTATAATTTAAGTTTCTCTATCTGAAGAAAAAAAGAAAATCGCAATGTCTTCATTTTTTCTAAACAACACTGAATGATGTGTATCAGGAAACTAAATCAGAAGATCTATAAGTTCAATACCAGCCTTACCTATACAGTAAGACTGTCTAGAAAGAAAAAGTACTGGAATGGATCACTTAGTCATTCAACATTTATCAAAATACTATATGACCTGTAGTGCCATGAATATTCAGAAGAGAGAAAATAGTTACTCAGAACTTATAAATTTTTGTTTACCTATTTTAATTTTTGAGAGAGGGGTCTCACTATATATGATTGACTAGCCTGGGCTTGTTATGTAGCACAGGCTGGCCTCAGACTCAGTATCCTCCTAAATGCTAGAATCATAGGCTCACACTATGACACCCAGATCTTCTTGTGAATGCTTTGGGAAGTTGTTTTAGATGTAGGCAGCATGTGGTAGAGAAGGATAAAGCCAAAAAGTTACATTTAGGCACATCTCAAAACTTTAGTGCAGTTATATGTAATAAAAACAAAACTCTGGTTTGCTATTAGTAATTATCAGTTAAACAAAGTGGTCTCCCAAACAACTGGGAGGGCAATTTTCTAGACTTAATAAATCCTGTTAACATTAGTTCATTTTGCACCAGAAATTCTCATCTGACTTAACATTTGGTGACAAAAAAGGTTATCTAATAAAATAATCAAACTGAAGCTTTTGTCTTAAGAAATAGGACATAATAGGAAAGGAAATCACTCTGTCTCTAAAGGGCATGAGGGATTATCCCTGAATCTCAGTGAAACTCAATTTTCTCCTTGAGAATCTGAAGGAAAGAAACCATTCTCATACCACACCACCACTTTGGGTTTCATCCTAATTTAGAATCATTTTCTTCTGGGGCAGGCAAAATCTATGAGGACATAATTATCTGTTCCCCTACCTCGTTCCAAGTGCCTTGTTTAGTTACAAAGCCTAAAAGGCACTCAGAAATATTTGCCAAAAGTCTGCATCGTGAGGGTGAGATGCGCATGCACAACAGTTTATTGCCACTGTGAACCTCTGGTCTTGAGGGGAACCAACTAACCTCATGTGCTCTTAGATTTTGCTTAGTCCTCTTCAAGGGGACTAAACGGCTCCAAGAAAACCTTTATTTAACCTTTGAAAGGCCCAAGAGCAGGCTTTGTGTTTTCACCTTCATCTCCCAACCCTCCCAAATCAGGCTCCAAAGGAGAACCCCATCAAGTTTCTGAGATTGTGGTCCACCCATACAGAGGTGCAGTTTGCAATGTCCAGCAGATAACTAAGGTCTGTGCTAGGCAGTTCAGTCAACTCTAACTGTGAAACAAACTATCTCACATAATGCATGACCAGGGCAGAAATCCATAAGGATCACATTGAAGAGAGGATCTAGACAACCACAAGCACAGCCCTGTGAGTCACGTGACCTTCATCTGTGGTCAGGCCTTTCCTGCCTCTTTTAGACAGCAAGTTATTTCCCAGCTACTGATCCCAGCATTTCTTCATCCAAAAGCTATTGTGGTGAGTGTCCTCCGAGGAGGCGTTTGTCACCATCCTCTGTCATCTTCCAGGCTCACTCACCGCTGTAATGAGCTCCATGTTGGAGGGAAAAGCCTTTTTCATCAAGGATCCTTCAAAACAACTGCTCTTTCAGCTACCTTTGACATTTCTGGCCGCCCAGTTTCTTCCACACCACTCCAGATGACACCATCATGTCTGAGATCCACAAACCTGACCTACTCACCAAGAGATTATGTTAACCCTTTCTGTGGAGATGTGAACATCTGTTTGCATCAGATGGGACCCATGGAAAAAAAATAAAAAGATGATTTTACCAAAGTTCAGCTTGGAGAACCAATGAGTTAATTGGATTTGCTTACAAAGTATGGGGAATACATTAATGACAGGTATGTGAGTGACTCTCAGGCAGCCACAGCATCTCAAAGTCCCACCCCATCCTGGATAGGGACTTCACAGAGATCCCTTTTAGATAATCTTCCCTTTCCTATATATCCTATGATCTTCCTAATTCACTTGCAGTGTGCTGGGATGGGACAGATCTGGAATCCTGGGTGAAGGTCTCTTGAGCCTCCCCTCCTTCATCTACCAGGGAGTGTCAGTAGCTCTATGACATTACCACAGACTGTCTATCTCTGTGTTATTCTGCTCTAGCTGCCATGGTTACTGGGCCAGGTTGTTATCAACTCCAAGATGGCCTCATGTTATACTTAGAGATGAAGTATCACACAGTACCAAGGCCAATATCCTTTCCCTGAGGACTGAGCTGAGTTCCAGACATGGCCACATCTACCACCCATTCTCACCAGTCAGTAAGGGGTTCCACTGTTTTGTTCCAGACAGTGACTCACAGGGATCCCCTCTGAGAGCTGACTGCTGAGCAATAAGGGCTGGCTCCTGATGGCTCTGCATCATTGCCCAAATCAAACAGTACGGTGGCTTTGTGATAACCACACAGTCTGTCATCATGTCTGAAATGTTTCCTTTATTTCCCTTCAGGGACATCAATATATTTCTTTTGTCTAACCCTCAATGAATGCCCTATTGGAACTCCCAAGGAGAGGTGACTAACTTTTAGAACATATAAATCCCAAGGTTTTATTGTCTGTCTGGCCAAGCAGGACACATATACCATATACTAAGCCTTTCTCATTTCTTGAAAGCCAATACAATCCTGACAGAAGCAGCAGCCATATATCACATTTAACTCTTGATGATCAGGTGTTGGGTATGACACTGAAATGGATCCTCGGTGTTGGTAGGAAGACATACTTTATGTGTTTATAAGTATATATGTATATAGATTGGTGTGTATATGCTCATACATGTCTGAATGGGTATGTATATATATGGAGAGAAAAAATAAAAAAGATATAAATAGGTAATGATGGACTCTTTGGAAGTGCCAGAGAATCCCAAGGTAGCTGTATCTAATAAACATTATTAGTCGATGTCCTGGTTAGTTTTTATTTTCAACTTACCACAACCAAAAGTCACCTGGGAAAAGGAAACTGCAACTGAAGAATTACTTCAGGCAGATTGGCCTGTGCCTGTGTCTGTGAGAGATGATTGGTATGGGAGGGCCTGGTCCACTGTGGTATGTGGGCCGGGCTATATAATAAAGCTAGTTGACCATGAGGCAGTGTGCAAGCCAGAAAGCAGGTTCCTCGGTGGTTTCTGTTTCGAGTTCCTGCCCTGTCTTCCCATAATGATGAGCTGTGACCTGGAAATGTAAGCTAAAAGAAATCCTTGTACTTTAAGTTGCTTTTGATCGGAGTGTTTTATCACATTAGTTTAAAAACAAACCAGTACCATGGGAGAGTCTTTGAAATGTATGTGAGGTTAGGAGGCTGCTCCTGCAGTGGCCATGTTTGCCTCACTTCCATCTCCCCTCCTTCCCACAGTGCCTTATCCAGCTCCTGACAGAGAAAGGATCTGTTCTCCCATATGCCAGCACAAGGCAGTCCTTTGTCACCAAAGCACTTAGAAGTTGTAAAGAGATGGCCTGGCTTCCTGAGCAGCTGACATACTGAGCCCTGTGCAAGTAAGCCTCAGCTCTCTCCTGGGTGACTATTCACATAGACACAGCTGGAAAGTCCCGTGGTCCATCCTCAGCCTGGGCCCAGGCCAGCACCGACAAGTGCCAAGTGCTGTAAGCGAAGCGGTGGGAAATGAACCGAGTAACCCCTGGGATGAAGCCGAAGCAGACTCTTTGCTGGAACAAAAACGCCCGTTAATCAACTGTCAGAAAAACAACCACTATTGCTTGTTCCCAAGGAGTATGAATGGCATTTCTTTTTTAATTTTAAGTAATTCCAGGCCCAGAGAAAAGCTGAATGCGAATGAAAATTCCATAATGACCTCACCCATCCCTAACTGTTATATTCTGCTTTTACCAAAAGTTTCTTCATATTTTTTTCTGATTTTGCATATAGTACAATTTTAGATTATATCTAATATATATTTGTCAAGCAGGGTCTCACTCTGTTGTCCAGGTTGGCCTGGAACTCCCTATGTAGTAAGTATGGTTTTGAACTCGCAACAATCCATTTACGTTATCCTCCCACATGCTAAGATTACAGATGTGACCCACTACATCTGGTTGAACTAGTAGAAATTTAGTTGCAGGCATTGTGTCCTTTTATTGCTAAATTCTTTGGGTAACGCTACTTAATTTATAGGTTTTGTCTAATGTTCTTTGATTGCCCTTACACTCTTTCATAGCAAAATTAAAACATGGGAGTTTTTTGGGTTTTGTTTTGTTTTGTTTGTAGTTTAGAAACAGTTCAGTATCTTGTGTCTAAATGGATTATTTTCTTTTTATATTCCTTTCTGTCCTGGAGTCTCATTGTCCTTCATAAACTTAACACTTTTTTTCAGACATTCCCTCAGCTTGGACTTGTTCATTGTTTCCCTGTGATGTGGGTTGGACAATGTTCCTTTAGCATCCAGCAATGAGTACTGCCTCAGTTAATTAGACTCCTGATGTCTATAAAATAAATTTTATAACAGTTTTCATTTTTCTACATTTATTATTTGGCTTCTAACTTTCTTTTTTATTTTTATCAATGTGGACTGGTATAGTCTTATTTAATAGATGATGTACTGATGCAGGACAATTTTATTAGTTTATTTGAGACAGTCTATATGTAGCCCAAGCTGGTCTTGAATTCACAGTCTTCCTGCCCTGGCCTCCTGGATGTTGAGATGACTGCCATGGACCACTGTGCCTGACTATGGTTAATTCTTGAATAGAAACAGTAAACACTCATATCTGGAGGCCACAGGGAAGCACTGCCTGCCTTTTGGATGACCCCAGGGTTCTGTTTCCTTATAGGAAACTAGGAAATAATGCTAGTGAGATGCTGAGATGTTTCTAAGATCCTTAATCAACAAACAAAATCAGTGAGTTCACTGCTTTTATTCCAACGTTATGATATTACTACAGCTCTGCATCTCATACAAGGTGGACTAATCTGGAGCTGACTCATGTCCCAAATCCAGGAAGAATGAAGCAGTCTTTCTGAATTCCCAGGAGCTAGACACTGAGCTCTATAGACTCACCATTTATGCTGAGATTACTCGAGGGCACTGTGACAGAACCCTGTTTTTCAAGAGAGAAGAAACAGAAGCAAATGGTAGACTGAGATACTGTTGGAGAAGCATCAGATCAAAGGGAAGGAAGCCCTGTAGTTGCCTAGGATTTTATGTTTTCCGGTTTCAGTGTGAACTGAGGATGCAGCACAGTCATGGAGGATGTGGCTTTCATGCTCAGCATACACAAAGCCCTGCATTCTATCTCCCATATTGTGAAAAGAAAACCAAGTAGTTTCAGTCTTGTATTGGGTTGGCTGTTGTCCACCCAAATTCATGTCCACTTGGAACCTCAGATGTGATTTTACTTAGAAATATAATATTTACCAATATGATTAAGGGTCTTAAGATAAAATTATTCTGAATTGAAAATGAGCTTTGGATCCAGTGCCTACTCTTCTCAAACACACACACACACACACACACACACACACACGCACACCAGACCCAGAATAAGCTATGTGACACCAGCAGACAGTTTGGCCTCTAGAAGATGCAAGCAGAAAGATTCACCTCTTAAGCCTCCAGAGCAAGACTGCCCTATGGAAACTTGTCTTTGAATTTTGTGCTCAAAGGTGCAAGGGGTCCACTTCTATTCTCTCAAGACACCTAGTTTATGTCCTTGGTAATGAGAGCCACAGGATGTGAGACAGGTCCCTCCAGTGTCCACCTGACCACTGCCCTTGCCTGAGACAAAAGAGCCCTGCTTGGAACCCCTCATTCACCTGTTAGTTACTGTTCAATTGCTGTGAAGAGATACCATGACCAAACAGCTCATCATCTGGAGACTGAGCATGCAAATAAGTGAGACTATGGGGAACAGTTTCATTCAAACCACAACATCATCCAAGCTTTCCCATAGGGGATAAAAAAAAATGTCTGTGAAAAGTCTGTGTCTCCTCCTCTTAGTCACAGTTGAAACCAGGTTCCTTGAATTCCTAAATGGCCAAGGAGGTTTTGGGGACTGTTGAAAGCTCAGTCTCTGGACCTGCCCTTTCAAGGATATTCCACATTGCTGGCCCATGCACTATGTACCCTTAGGCCCACAGAGGGTACAAGATTCCTTGTAGAGTGAACACATGGGCTAGTGGAGCCACTTAAACACAATGTGTAAACAAACTTCTTTGAATGTGAGCAAGGAGGAGATGAAAAGGGGAATGGCTTTGGGCAAAACCGGGGCCTACATTCTGCTAATTGTATTTCTAGAACTTTCTGAGAAGTCTGGTGCTCCAGGTTAATTTAAGGGTCAACACTTGAATAGGTCAGAGAACAATGTTAAACCATTTATGAGCTAGGTGCAAAAGGTTTATACAGTTTTAGAAACTTTAGAACTAAAAATTTTAAGGACATTCTTTATATCACCAACTCTTCTCTATTTTTGGTAAGCTAGCATGTCTTGATTTCTGTTTCTTCCCTCTATAGAATGTTGATAAACTTTACCCTTATGAACATTCATGTTGATTTTAGTTTGGGGCTTGTTATGGCTTTGATAAGTATCACCAAAACTCCCTTGGTTAAATGCCCAGGCTGTGGCATCATTGGAAAGTGACGGAATCTTTTGGAGGTGAGGCATTAGTAAGAGGAAGTTAGGTTGTGGTGGGCATGCCTTGAAAGAAATAGAGACATTAGCTCCATCTTGCCCTTCTTTTTGCCTCTCTGCTCCTTGGATAGAAACAGCTCTGTCCATCACACATGCCCACCCTGATCCACTGCTGCATTGCAGGCCCAGAAGGAACAGGGGTGACTTACTGAGCTGTGGGACCTCTGACACTGTAAACCAAAATAAACATTTCTCCTTTTAAAGTTAAGTGTCTCCAGTATTTTGTTAAATCTGGAAAACTACCACAGAACAGTTATACATCTGATGGCTGTGAACACATAGTGCATACAGTTTTACACAGTTCCAGCTACTTCAACTGGATAAAGTACTAGAAAAGGAAATTTCTGAGCCTATGGGTGTGCAGATTTTTGAGACATTTATATAGAGAAATCCCACCTCCCACTACATGAAGCATGAAAGAGAAGGGCTAGTCTCTCCATCACTGACTATAGTTTTGTTTTGTTTTGTTTTTAATCCTCTAGATCTCTTTATCATTGTAATGCTAGTGGTCAAACTCTGGACCTCCAACATGCTAAGCAGGCAGTCAACCATTGCCCTACATTTTTGACCTGGGTTGTTTATTAACTCAAAGTGCATTGAATTTTATTATGAATGAGTTCATCACTTCACTTTTCTAGAGATTAGCACATTCCAGAAAATATTCTGTCCCAAGTATAAGATATGCAGGACATAATAAACATATTCATCAGGAAGAGACTGGTAAAGTTAGAAAAGATACGCATGGCTTACCTCCCTGCTGTGCTCAGAGCCAAGCGGCTTCCACGTTAGAGATACTGGCATTCTGCTCTTGACCATGTTCCTGAAGGCAGCCTTCAAACATCAGCTCCAGGGAAGACACTCTGTCCCATCTGTCCCACCCCCACCCCATTCCCACTGCCTGTGACCTTGTGATTTTACTTTGTTTTCCATGGAGCTCAGGGGATATTAATGGTCGCTCGATTTACGGCCACTAACATCCTTCTTCTGAGGATCAGAGTGGTTTGTTTCATTGCTGCGGTGATGGAACAGCAGTGGCCATACAGGTGGGGTGGCAGAGTGAGCAGTCTGCGTGTGACACTTCAGGCAGTCACGGGCTCAGGGAAAGAACTCCCAAAGTATGTGACAGGGCTTGTGTGACACACAGAAGGAGGGAACCATAGTTCAACACTAAGAAAAGTTCAAAACCAAAGATATTAGTCATCAGCCTGCTCCAACCCTCATAGTCTTGAGGATCTGGTTATTTTTATATGTGTGGGTATTTTATAGGCATGTCTTTGTGTGCTCCACATGTGTGCCTAATCCCCAAAGAAGCCAGAGAGAGATTTAGAGCCCTTGGAGCTAGATGACTGTGAGCCACCATATGGGGGGGTGCTGAGGACCAAACTCAAATCCTCTGCAAGAGCAAATGCTCATCACTAGGCTAGCTCTCCATCCCTCTCACCCACATATTCTTTCTTCTCAGGCTCTCTCTGTTTCTCCCACCTCCATGCACACACCAGTAGGCTGCACATCATTCATTATCCCCTCAGTCCATGGAAACAAAATCAACTTTGTGTTGCACATAAAGTACACATGTAAAATCGCATGGATAGTCCTTTACCCTAGCAGAAGAACCCAAAGTTCTGTTCTTCTAGCTGGGCCTGTGCTTCACTGTTCTTTGTGAAGGTATTGAACATGTGAATGGGCTTTGAAATAGACAAGAAAGTTATAACAGGAAACCGTAGCTTAAAGGTCTTAGATGGAAAAGGGATGCACACACACACACACACACACACACACACACACACACACACACACAAGTAGCTTTCTGTTCTGTTCAGTTCACTGTAACATAAAGAAAAAGTATTCAGAGCTCTCTCTCTCTCCTGTGTGCATGCGCGTCCATGCCATCTACCAGCTGGTGGCAAATGGGTGATGATCTCAGAACTGCAGACATGTAACCAACCACACCAGTGTCCATCATGTGTGTTCTCTGTCTTACGTGTCCATTGGTTTTCATAATCTTCTATCCTTTGGTGACTCAATTGGGTCCTTACATGGAATATCACAGTCCAGTGTCACTTTTATGTATGAGAAGGACATTTTGACAAAATAGCATTTAAGCAGAACCATGGTGGACATCAGGAACATTTGTCATTTGAAGGATCAGAGGTTTACAGAAGTCCCCACCTGTAGCTACATGTGGCAGCCACAAGCTCATCTCAGCCACCCTCACAGTGAGAGAAAAGCCTCCTCCACTTCCCTTGAACCTGATTTCTGTTCAGAGCTACCATCTGCCCTGCTTGGTGCAGAACTAACTCATGTGTGGTCAGTTCAGGGTTTTCTCATCTCCCACCTAATACCAGAGTGATAATGCCAGACAGGACTCGGGTCCATGCTGACATTCATCTCAGAGTCCTCCAGCATTCTAACCTCCCCACTTGGACACTCAGGCAGCCAGGGCCCTTATGGTGATGGCTTGGGCTGAGCAGAGTGTCTTACCTCCAGCAAGACTTTTATCAGGGCAACTTTCATACATGCATGATCCATGCAGGAGCAGAAAGATCGACACACTTATTCCCAGTTTGGAACAACACTGGAAGACCACTGAAGCTTCCGAGGCTTCCCTGTGATCCACAGAGGCTTTCATTGAGACTGCCCCATAACACCTGCCCAGTTCCATTGAAGTCCCGCTAATATTAGATGCTTTCACCTGACGTTGTATCCTGGTCCTATGTGGAAGTGAAAGTACTTTCATCATTCCCGTGAACTTCCTGTATGTTAATGAACAGACAGAAGCAGTTAGTAAGGAATGGAAATTCCAGGGACACTCTATGCATTACTAAACCAATTCCAATGTTATTAGGGGTGCCATCCTGGACAAGATACTCTCTGTCTCTATAACCAGAACTTTCTCATCTGTGAAATGGTGGAGATAATATTGTTTTTATCTTACTAAAAAGGAAGAAAACTTAAATAATGTCTAGTACATGTGAAGTTCTGAGTAAATGTTGGCTGTTCTATAATGTACACAGATCTTTGTGCTTTTTAGAGGGTGTCCTGGTTGGCTTGAATATTGCAGAGCCTAGAGTCATCTAAGAGAAGAGTTTTAATGGAGGAGTTGCCTAGATCAGATTGGCCTGTGGGCATGTCTGGGGGGAATTATCTTGATTATTGATGTAACAAAGCCCAGCCCGCTGTAAATGGCACCATCCCTAGGAACATGCCCCTGAATCATACAAGAAAACTCACAGAGTGTGTACCAGATGCCCACATGCCAACGAGCAAGCAGCATTCTCCATGGTTCCTGCTGTGTGTCATGGATGGGAAGAGATGTGACGCTGTGTGGAATGGCAAGCAGACTTGCCTTCAGTGATGGACTGTGACTTGGAGTTGTAAATAAACCTAAATTGCTTTTGTCAGAGAATTTTATCACAGCAACAGAAGAGACACTTGAACAGTTGAAAAAAAAAGTCAGGGGCCATGAAAAGAGCCCAGGTGCTGCCTTGATCTTTGCTTCTGGGATAATGAACTCAGAACAGTCAAGGAGACCATATAAAAGGAAAACCAAGCAAGAGGTGGGAAGAAACTGCTAATATTCCAAAACATCATCCTGGTACGTAGCCTGAGATCTCTTTGCATTAGAGTAAGCTTGTGCACAGAAACTGTTGCCTAGTTATCTTGAAAAGACTTCCAGTCAGAGATCCTAATATTTGGTGAATATTTTCAAATCTGTAAATGCATCTATTCAAACTTCAAGCTCTAAGATTTTAATTAGAATGTTCCAAATCAGAATAGGAAGGTAGGAGAAAAGACTGTATTGAATTAATCAAAACAGTACATAAATCAGTCCTTTAGTAAAAGGGGAGACAGGGACTGGGCTTTTGCGAACTTACCAATGAATCTTCCCTGTGACTGTGGGTTTTCAATGGAACTTGAGTGGGCTGAGAGGCACTTAAGAGGTTTCTGAGCGATGGCTCTGCCTGAAAAGGCTGTTTCCAGAGAGTCAGCTGAGTATGGAAGACCTGCTCTGACTGGATGGCATCATCCTCTGAGCCAGCTGTTCAGACAAAAGAGGAAAAAGGACCAAGTGAACCCTGATATAGCCAGAGTTCCCTTCCTCTCCTCATCCTATTTACCATGATATAAAGAAGTGCATGCCATCCGCTCCCATCACCGTGATGTCCTGCCCAAACACATGTGACCAGGGACAGAACCCCTGAAACCATCAGCGAAAATAAATTATCTCTTCTCTTTTGAAGTTGTTGTTGGTGGGCATTCTGACACAGCAATAAGAAAAACAACTTATACTCTCCTTAATATAATGTAAACTTGTTTGATGGATTTAGAGAAACAATAAGTCTTCCTTTCTCCTCAGCAGGTGCTTAAGACATTTAACTCACCTTACAACCTTACCTCTTACCTTTCCTCTCTGGCACGAAGCAGAAGCCTGAGGAACTGGCTGCTAATTGAACACGTCTGAGACAACCCTGCTAATCTCACAGCTGCACGAATCATCTGGTTGTAAAGGCAGCAACTTTGGGGGAGGCACCGTATTGACAATGGCACTAGAAGTATGGCTTGGCTTTGGAATAAAATATTTATAATCCCTCTCCGGGGGAAGCGAGCTTAGCAGAATGAATCCACGGGCTTTAGCTCTCCTGAGGTATTTTTCTCATTCTCCCTGGCACGGATAAAATCTAAACTGTACTTAAGAAACGGTGTTAAATGTGTTAGTTGACTGAATCTGGCATTTATAATGCAATTTAGCAAAGTTTTATATTGACAGCATGACATTTTTAAAGGGCCCTTTCTGATTAACAAGGTTCGGAATCACTCCCTTGATTATGCTCACAGAGGAGTATAAAATGCTACAGGCTCCTAGAGCAATGAATCGGGGTTCTGTTAGCATTAGCCACATTCTGTTTTCTCAGTGACCATTTCCAGGGAGGATCAGACCAGGACAGAAGAAAATCTGTTTTCTCACTTAGTGGGGACAGCCTGTGGGGAACAGGGCTCAATAGGCAGAGGAGATGTGTGAACTCCAATTCAAGACCAGGAAACCTGTCCCTAGAAACTCCATGTTGCCTCTGGTTGTCTCATCTAGACAAAGCCAGTCTAAGAAATCCAGTGGAAGGCAGGCATCTTTCCAAAGGGCAAACTGGGAAAGGTTTGAATTTATCTTAGTTTTGTTACTGTTATTTTGAGTGCCTTCTGCTTATCCTCTAAATATGTAACAATATATGTAACAGTTTCATTTGGATCTCAAGGTGGGACCAAAAACATACCAGGAGTCTTTGTACCAATGGAATAACTACAACATTAGTATTATATAAATTATCCCTGTTTCTTTTACGGAAGACTCCACTGTGAATTCTAACTCTGCATCATGATGCTCTCTTGACCATCTGACCACATGCAAGACATTGTGAAGAGTACCACAACCTTCATGTGTATGTGTATAAATACTCCTAGTGCAAATTTCTGTTCTAGCCACATTTAAGTGTGCCATTCAGTGGCTTAAGTGCATTTGCTGTAATGAGACCATCACTACCATCCATCTCCAAAACTTTTCAATATCTCAAACTAAAGCTTTGCACTTTCAACAGTAACATTCCCTTCCCAGCCCCATGGTCCTGATATCTGTTCTACTCTCTGTCTATGAATTTGATTATTTTAGGAACTTTATGACAGCAGAGTTACCCACTGTTTGTCCTTTGTGACTGGCTTTCTTCTTTGAGCATATGCCACCACTCACCCATGTCACAGTGTGTCAGAATTGCTTTCTTGTGGATGTTGAATAATAATAATGCTGTAGGTAAATACAGCATTCGGCCAGTCCCTTGCCTATCAACAGACACTTGGGTTATGTCCACCTTTTTGCTCTAGCACACAATGCTATCATAAACACGAATGCACAAGTCCATGTGCACAGGTGTGTAAACTGTCTCACCTCTGATTGTGATGATGACCCTGTAACTGAGATACAATACCCATTTCCCAGGTGTGGAAAGGGACATCCACAGAGATAAGCTTCACAAAGCCATATTCCTGGTAGGTGGCGGTTCTGGGTGTGAAGCCATCTCATCATCTGCTTCACCTCTGTCCTCTGGTTCAGTTCCATCCATCCATGTGTGGTGACCACTCACTAGTAATTCTTCACTAGATAGCAAATGTCCTTCAAGACACTGTCATCTTCATCACCAGTTATGTGGGCAATTTTCTCCCTGATGAGTTGACAAGAACCTGGTAAGATGTAACATTCTAAGATGTCAGATTCCAGTATTTCAAGATTCTAGGGAGGTTTGCAATGTCACATGGCTCTCTTTCATCTGACAGATAATTAATTAGTGACCTGTAAACCTGGCCGATTATTTCTGTGCCCACAAGTATACTGGAGTCTATCTTAACAGGGAAGTAGAAGCCATTCTAGGCTCAAAGCCATGTATTAGTCAACCTGAGATTCTTAGAGGACAGACCCACCCTGGGAAGGTATGATGGCATCTGGGCATCACTTCTGTGGCAATTTGACTAAGTATGGTCCCCATAGACTCCTGTGTTTGAATGCTTGGCTCAGGGAGTGACACTATTAGGAGGTATGGCCTTGTTAGAAAAAATGTGTCACTGTGGGGTCAGGCTCTGAGGTCTCATATGTTTAAGCTAAGCTCACAGTCTCCTTCTGCTGCCTGTAGATCAAGATGTAGAACCATCAGCTCCTTCTCCAGCACCATGTCTGCTTGCATGCTGCCATGCTTCTTGCTATGATGATAATAGACTAAACTTCTGAACTGTAAACCAGCCCCAACTAAATCTCTTCCTTCATAAGAGCTGCCATGGTCATGGTGTCTCCTCACAGCAACAAAAACCCTAATTAAGACAACTTCCTCTACTGAAGTTCACCATTGGCTTAAAGAAAGGCAAACTGGCATTTCATTTCTGGGTTGTGGACCCTTACTGGTATTTTGAAACTATCTTCTATTCTGACTAATAGAAACGTGTATGTGTCTGAACATTTATGGTCAGGTCCAACTAAATGATTCTATTTTTTTTTTTTTTTTGATACAGGGTCTAATGTAAGAGCTCAGGATTCCTTCCAACTCACTAACCATATTCCAAGGTTAATAATGACCTTGAACTTCTGATCCCCCTGCCTTTATGTGCAGAGTACTGGGATTGCAAACGTGCAGCACTTTGCCTGGTTTATTCAGTGCTGGGGTTGGAACTCAGGGACTCGTGCATGCTAGGCTGGCACTGGACCAACTCCATTGTACTACTGTTATTTTTGTTTCAAAATAAGAAAGAGGAAGCAAGAGACAGAAGTCACAAGTGAGGGGGTGAGCTGGCTGCTGCCTGCCTGCCTCACCCAGGCATGTCAGTGCGGCTGTGGTTCAGGTAGAAGAGCTTTCCTCAAAGAGGTTCAGTACATGCCCTGTGTTATTGCTCCCACAGAAAACACAGGAAAGAAACACCTCCCGACACTCTAAGCCCTCAGGCCTCAGGGAATATCACTCACGTGACATTCTGCAGTGAGAATGGGCAGTGGAGGCAGAGAGGGATCGCGACAACATTGAAGGCAGCCTATCATTTATTGTGAAGGTGACTAGAGAAAAAGACAGTGTGTTGGGTTAAAAGTTCATGACTGATGAGGGCTCCCCACATGTACTGCCTGTTTGCCAGCCTACCTGTACAGGTAGGTGGGCAGGAACAGAGAAACCCAGCTACTACAACATTCCTCACAGACCTCTCTATAACTTTTAGAAATCAGATATACATACAGATAAATATTTATATATATATATTAAGTATGTATATGAAAATGATACAATGAAGCCCATTTCTCTGTATACTGACTAAAAAATTAATAAACTGAGAATTAAAAATCCATAAAAAATAATTCAGATGACTTTGAGATTTCTCTGACCTCTGCCATCCTGTGCTTGGAGTCATAGTAGTAACAAAGTGCAAAGGGAAGCCTGAGAAGCCCTGGGGGGAGGAGAGTTTGAAAAGACACATCTTGAGGACAGTGGCAGCAGCAGTTCCCGGGGAAACAAGCTCCCAGGATGCATAGCTCTAATGTGAACACTCTAGATCCAGGCCCAGTGAGAGACCTGGGCAATCCATCCTTTTCATCATCTCTTCACATGGCAACCAACCTTCCAGGTACACTGTAGCTGCCCAGGTTGACGCCTCTTCTGGCCAAGTGTCACAGTTAAATGCCCTGTGAGATCTCCATTCTAAGTACTTCCTTCAGAAGGATGTATTTTTTGTTGTTGTTGTTGTTCCTAAGTGACAGTTTTTGAAGGATTGCAAGGCCAGGGACTGTAAGCAATATGGGAGAGGGACTCTGTCTTACCGGAAGTGCCTGGCTTTGTGTATGCCAGTGCCCACCTGTGTGTTCACATATGTAGTGTGAGCCTAGACTCAAACCCAGTGTACTTTTTAAGTAAAGTAAAATACCATCAAGGGAAGTCTTGCCAATCAATTGACTTTTTATTCCAGAAACAATAGCGAAGGTCAGCCAATGAATGAAAGTCTTACTTTGAAAGGACCAGAATTCCTCTTCTCAGATACCAAAGCCATGCTGTCTATGAGGCTCAGGCTTCATGCACTGATTGGTGGGATATTTCCATGACTAAGCTGCAGATAGGTGATATCTAACACAGTGTTCCTGAATGGTTTCCAGCTGATGTCTGCTCAGACATAAGGGAGCCCCCTAAAAGCAAGCACACTGACAGCAAAAAACACAAAAAAAAAAACTCTAGTGGAAAGAACCTTGTCCTATTATGGGATGTTATTGCAGTGAAGGGCCTTCCACTCTAGTTGTGAGTTACCTCCAACACCAGTGCACGCATTTCTCATGTCTGCGCTGCCTAGTGATTTGGGACTGAGTTTAAGCCCAGTCCTTTTTGTTAATTTTGAAGCTAAAATGTGACTTCCCTACTGTTGAGCAGGAAGTTCCGAAGATCGCCGTCAGCTCATTGCTTAGCCCACATTGGCAGGACGAGAAGTGTGATGAAAAGCTGCCTTTGGAAAGGAAGCCAAAGCCTCATTCAGTGAAGACTTTGTGAGTCACAGCTCACACGCTGCTCTTCCCGATGTCACGTGATAGTGCCTCTTCTAGAAGCTTCACCTGTATGAACACAGCGAATGCTAACACAAGCTTCTGCTCTGTGGGTTCTAAAAAGGATGCTGAGACCCTTTGAGGTTTGAATGACTTTATTCAAGCACACATGGGTGATATAAAGCCCAGCCATGTATATTTCACAGACAGCAAGCAATGAAAAGATAACTTGAGCCTTTATGCAAATTGTGTGCGCGTGTGTACCTGGTTTTGCTTTGGATGGCTGCTTATCATTCTTAATATGGTATCTTGGAAACAGGAGAGGAAGAGCTTTAGAAAGAAGGCATATATTCCAGGAAGTAACGTGTTTGTAGCCTCCCTTGCTAGCCTCTATAGGGGCATGGTGAAATCTTGCTATGATTTGAGTGATTTCTCAACAAGTTCATGTGTGGAAAGTGAATCTCCAATTTCACTTGTTAATGTGATACAGGGGAGAGGCCTTCAGGAGGCAATCCAAATAAGGTGAGGTCACAAGGATGAGGTGGTGGTATTAGTGGCTTTGTAAGAAAATGAAAAGCCCAGGCAGGCTAGCTTTTTCTCCACTATGGTGTGAATAGTCTAAGGTACTTGGCAGCTGCCACCATGCTTTTGGATTTCTCAGTTTACAAAACTGAGAAATAAACTTCTTGTCTTTTAATAGTACTTTATTACAGGGATAAGCAATGCAGTCCAGATCTCCCCATCGGCCCATAGCTCCTTTGAATATATGAGTAATCAGAGGTAAGAGAACACACAGAGTCAATTTTCTCCTAATACCAGGTGGGTCCTTGGGATTGAACTTGGGCTATCAGGCTTGATGATAACTGAACCACCTACACAACCCTACTTATGCTTCTCACTGGTCATTGCTCCTTATTTATAAATGTGTTTTTTTAAGATCAGAGATATTATTGACAGATGTTGCATAGGCAATACCCCAGCAGTCTTTGGAAGTCTCATTTTTTCTCACCTCCTTGAAGCTCAAGAATAAATTCCTCTATCTATTTCACTTCCCTTCCCAGGAATCATTCAGCATCCCTGGCCAAGGATGGAGAAACTTTTCAGCCTCAGTTTCTGTAACAATGAACAGCATTGGGCTCCAGTTAGTCACTATAACAAAATACTTGAGGCAATTAACTTATGAAAAACATAGGTTTATTTGGACTCATCATTTCAAAGTTTCCATAGCAGTATTAGACTAACCCTTTGTCTGTAGTTCTCTGGTGGAAGCCAAATGGTGATACTAGAAAGTACATGGTAAAATAAACTGTGTATCTCATTGACAGGAAGTAGAGAGGAAGAGGCTAGAGTCCCATAATTCCCTTCAAAGATATATCCTTAAAAGCCCCATGAGAAAATTTAATTAACATTTAAATAAAACAATTTAAGCAATACACTATGACAAAGGTCATATGAACATGGCACCTCTCAACATATCCCATTGTCCCATGCTCATGTAAAATGACACATAGCAATAATTTCTTTGTCATATCTCAGCTGCCAGCCTCACTACTCATGTGTTGGGTTCACTGTTAAATAAAAGGAAGACTACTTGATCTGACAGTCAATATGGCTACCAAGTGATGACTGGGTTAGTAGTGCATACACCATGGATACAGTGAACGAGGAGATGAGCCATATCTTAACTGAGATGGAGCAAGTGGGTCACTACATGTGAGGCTTCACCATGTACCTCAGAATGGTATGCAATTAAAAACCTTTTAATTACTTATTTCTGGAAATTTCCTTTTAATATATTTGGAACATGATTGACTCATAGGATCTGAAGCTTTGGAAGGAGAAACCAGGCAGCTGCTGTGCAGATTTCCAAAAGAAAGAAAGCTTTGCTTCCTTAGTTTACTGGTATACATAAAGCTTCCAGAACAGTGCCTGACAAATGAAAATCCTTAAAAAAAATACTTGTTGAATGAATGTTTGCCCACTGAATGAAGACTCTACTCCAGAGATAGAATGACTTCAAAACCAGCTGGTCCCAGATCCACACACCACCTCCTCTATCACTGCCTATTTTTTTCTCCCCATAAATTACTTATCATTTCTCATCCTACTCCCTTAATCCTAAAGTAGAGAGAATCCCAGTTATGCCAGGGATGGACTTATGGGTCAAGAGCAGACTCTGAAGAAGATGGGACCTTGGCATCTTAGATGCTGGGATTGAGGACTTGAAGTTTAAGGGTCTGGCAAACTCTTCCTGGAACAAGCACCATGTGATGCTGATAAATTTGAAAATGTGTCACACAGCATCTGACATCCCAGAACAGAGATGGAGTCCATGACATGGGACTCTAGCTGGAGTTATCCACAAAACTTACCCTTATGTCTGTGTCCTTTAACAAATGACTATTATTGGCTCAGTGTTCTTCTGGTGATTGTTGTACTAGAACTCACAATCATTTACTTGTAAATTGTGTCTTCTACTCCCCCCTCCTCCTTTCTCATCTTGGTGACTCCAGGCCAGACCTACCTAGAAAGTGCATATTTATTCTTAGTGAGAATTGCTTGGCTAAGTTATAATCTCCAGATATGAAAAGCTTCATGTTTTTGCCTGTGAAGAAGAGAGAAAAATATATACCAATTGTATGTATATAAATATCTCTCCCTGCAAGATCAAACTATTCCCACCATGTCAACACTGACAGTTTGTTTGCACTAGTGAGGCTTAGGTAAAATTTGTATCAGTATAAATATTTCTTTAGCTTTACTGCTAATTATATCAACATAAAGTTAATTTATAGTGATAATCACCATCAAAATGTGTTGCTGCCAAATATGCCCACTGATATTTTGAAGCATGGTGTACACTCAGCCATTAGCAATTATAGAAATCCACCCATCACTCATTACAATACTGATAAAGAATTTTTCTAATTGTCTTCTTCCGAAAATACCCCGGAAGCAAGAACAATGGAAGACTAGATGACTTTTCATCACTTTATGAAAACAACCCTCTTTTCCACAACATCATATGCAGTTAAGTCCAGGGTTCAAAGGAGAGCCTGTCCATCCCCCCTGCCCCCAGTATGGCACAAGCATGTTATCAACCTTAAATTCAGTTTTGAACACATTAGTTGAATCACAACTGCCACACTCAAATGCCAAATAGCACTTATCGTCCAGAATGTACCATCTCTGAACCCTAATGTCAACATTTTTTTAAAATTCTGCAGCTTCCTGTGAATTTATTTTCTCTTTTAATTTAAGGTGTTTGGATAGAAATGACATAGCACATGTAAGGTCTGCTACCCTCTGTAATTTCAGAAGCCATGGAGGGGTCTTGGAACATAATCTCTGGAGATAAGAGGCACTGTGTATGGATGTGTGATGCCTGAAGGAATTCTGTACTGTGCATCCCATGCTTGCTGAGAGCCCCCCCACCACAGGACTGTGTGGGGAAACCAGCTCATAGAGGGGCATACTATGCTCTCTATTTTTTAATTTAAGAGAGTCAATGTGTTTTGTGATTTAAGTCATTGCTACAAGTCAGTTTTTGGATAGCCTTCTGTGATAAAGTCACCTTTTGCTTACATTTGCGCTATGGGGAACTAGGTTTAACTCTGCTTAAGGGATGCCCCACTCAATTCTCAGTATGTCTTGCTCACACACAGCAGAACACCCCCCGCCCCACTCCAGGCAGAAAGTATGTGGGATATCATAATGGAATCTTCATGCATATTTCTCTATCACTGTGAACAGTCCATGGGTCAACACATGAGCCAATCTAGTCAGTCAAAGTTATTGAGATTCAAGCTTAGGATGTAAATTGTTTTCTCTTGTGCACTGGGTGAGAGGCTTATGGAAGATGTTGCAGGGTCCTACCCTGGTCTTAGTGGAAATTTCAAAAATGAAGCATCTTACTGAAAACAGCCTAGGGAAACTGAGAGCAGAATAGCAGATTTCAGAACATGTGAGCTTTCAAATAACACTGCACTTGACACCAGCTCTTTTTCTGGTTTTTAAATGAGAAGTGTCAAGAATCTGTTTTGCTGGATGCTATTAAGGTGTCTACTGTCACTTGTGACCAAAATACTCCTATTGGATGCAGGCAATAAATGGTGTTGAGAGGATTATACCATTTCTAAGATGGAAAAATGGACAGAAAGAAAGGATGCTTCACTGGTCTAAGAATCACATGCATTAAATACAGAGAATGTCAAATCTTGAACGTTCTGTTATGATTTGACTGCAAAATAGTTCTCGTAGGCTCACACGCTAGAATTACTGTTCTTCAGTTGGTGTCTCTGTTGTGGAGACTGCAGAATCTTTAGGAGTGGGACCTCACTGAAGAAAGCATGTCATTGGTGTGTGTGTGTGAGGACTGGGGATGTCTCAGGGGTCACAGATCATCCTTATCTTCAACTCAGTGGCTCTCTGCTTTCTGGCCCATCTATATGAGAGCAAACATCCTCAAATTTTAATGCCACAGCTCAGAGCCATCGAGATTTCCGCCACACATCCTCTGCCATGACGGAGTTTGTAGCTCCTCAAAGCCTGACCAGAAACAAGCTCTTTCTCCTTTGTGTTTCCTGACAAACATTTTGTCATAGCAACAGGAAAAGTACCTCGTAGGATCCCAACACTAACATGTCCTGTATGAATAGAAGAGTTTTAACAACACTTAAAAAAGCTTGGCACAAATTCCTGGTACAGAAACTGATTTCTTTTGTTATTCAAATATTTCCGAGTCTCCACTTGATTCCCTAGCAAAGAAGACAAATCTCTGGGTAGATAAACAGAAGCCAGGAGAGGTGCAAGAAATTGAGAAGGTGGGTAGTGTGTGTAGAATTTATGTGATGATCAGTTCTAAATTCAGAAAAGTTGGAGAGAAACAGTAAGAAAATTTGAGAAGATAGATTCATAGAATCTGCTTAGCCTTAAGAAATTGAGTTGAACGTGCCAAGCTAAATAAGTGTGAGAAAAATCAAATCCTGCGGGCTTTTGAAGATGCCATTTTTCATCTCTGAGTCTGTACTCCCAGAAACCCACCTGCTGCTCAGTGTAGTGCTGGGGCATGTTATCTGTCATGAACACCCCCCCCCCCCCAATTAGCACTTTGAATGCAGCCACAACAATGAGGACCATGTCCTCTATTTGCCATGGGCGGGCTGGTTTCTACAATTAAGCTGAAGTTCAGGTTTTGGTTAATAACAGACAAGGAACGTGATGGCAAGGGAATGCGTATGCTAATGGGTGCTAGGACCAGCACCCCCACCCCTGCCGCCAGCCTACTGGTGTGAGAGACTATGTGGCGTCACTTATCTGCAGGTTTATGTCACAGCATTGTGAGGT
Organism: Sigmodon hispidus; assembly: GCA_004025045.1. Classification (NCBI taxonomy): domain Eukaryota; kingdom Metazoa; phylum Chordata; class Mammalia; order Rodentia; family Cricetidae; genus Sigmodon; species Sigmodon hispidus. The sequence continues at coordinate 231,202 of PVIH01000615.1, forward strand.
CTGCCAGTTATCCAACCAGGAAGAGTTTTAAGAGAAAAGACAAGGATAATTTGTTGTAAGTGCCAGGCTTTAGTCTTTGGATTCTATGAAACAGTCATTAATTATCAATACAAGGCTGATGGTATTATTATGAGGCTGTGCTTACAGGGACTGTTCCTTGGATTGCACTCAGCATTTGGTGAGTGGTAGGGAAAATAATTATCTTTTATTTACGCAAGGCAAACAGTAATTATCACATCAGTCTGATGTTCCTGAAGAGATAGGTCACTGCAAAGAAAGAACTGGGTTGACTATAGTCATCTCCCATATAGCATCCAGATTCCTGCTTAGACACTACACTCCTCACATGCTGGAGACTCCCAAAATGGCACACTGTGGGCATAGAACCTATGTACAGTCTCCTGTGCACTTTTCCTTGTCCCTAGTTTACTTATGACACTGACCAACATGTAAAGGCTGTGTAAATAGCTGTTATCCTATATTCTTTAAAGAATAATGATAAGAAAAACTATGTACACATTCGGGTCCTTAAAAAATATGTTTTCAGTTCATGGTTGATTTGGTCCAAGGATGAGGAATCCATAAGAGCAAGCTCTGTCTGTACCACACTGGACAATACTGGATGGGGAAAGCTGCTTTGCTCATGGCTGAAACTATCACTATTCACATAGCCATTCTTTCAACACAGAAGTATTGAGTGCTGAGACTAGAGAAGCAGGTCAGTTAACAAAGTGTTTGCTGTGTAAGCATGAGACACTGAGATCCCCAGAGTCCATGTGAATGAACCAACAACTGGGCATGGTGGTGTACAGTTTGAACTTAGGTGCTGGGAAGCAGATACAGGTAGCTCCCTAGGGTTCACTAGTCATCCAGTCTAGAGAAATCAAATAGTTCCCAGCCAGTGAGAGACTGCTTTAAAAAAAAAAAAAAGAAGAAGAAGAAGAAGAAGGAAGGAAGAGGGAGGGAGGAACGGAAGAAAGAAAAAAGACACCAGTTTTCTCACCCATGCACACATACACATTAATATGCACTTGTACACACATGTACATCCACACAGACATGGCCCCATACACATATGTACTTTGCATCTATCAAGTGCCAAGCACTCTGGTAGCTGTGTCACGTTTGATATTAAACAAAGCAGAAGCCCCCTGGACCTGTGCCTGTCTGAGTTCTTTTGGCCATGGGAAATTAGATTTCAAGAGGTAGATCCTAGTTAGGTTTCATGGAAAGGAAATGTTGTAATGGAGTCTTTGGCTACCTCTCATAGGCAGGTCATCCACACTTAGGCATTAGTAACCTAGAAAAAGTACTGAAGGTTGTGTAAACAGTGTATTTGAGCATTTGGGATTGCAAAGATTAACCTCTAGGCATTGATACAGACTTTGTTTTTTCTAGGTCAGTTGGATAAAGCAAGAACACAGCCCTTGATCCTCTTTATCCCAGTTAAACCATTATTCCCCAGTGCACTTCCAGGGATAGTACTCAGCCTTGGTGCCAGCTAGATGTCTTACTGGACAAGACAGGAAACACACAGGGTGGTGTATGGATAAGGCAATACTTGCCAGTGACTGTAGAACAGACAGCTTAAAATATATGGTCCAAACATAATGGGTCATTTTTCAAAAGCAAGAATGCTTGTGCAAGCATACCAAACAGCTATGAGGACCGTGCAAATCTATAGTGATGTTAAAGTCATCTTGCGGGAGGGGATGTCATGTAGGTCGGACTCTGTATTACAGCAGCTGCAGATGTCCTAAATTGATGCTTCCATTTTAACTATTAATAATGTGGAGTGAAGTCCCAACTTCCCTCCAGAGTACCATCCATTCCAAATTAATTTATTAAAAATGCATTCCAGTCATTAGTGCTAGGCAGATTTATGAAAAGCAGATCATCAAGGATCTACAGACATGTGAGCCCTGATGTTCAGGCTATGCTTTCTATTATTTATCCAGAATTCAGGTCATGTGTTTCCATCCTTGTAGGAACTGTCGCTGGAAGTTATTTATTTCTCTTGATCCTTTTTTTTGTGGTGACATGGCTTTCCAGCAATAACTAACAGGTAGTAGTTGACACTGGTCTAGCTTAACTTCAGCTTAGGCTGAAAGTAATCAAAGGCACTGTTGAGATTTTTGTGGATGTATTTGTTAATTCAGGGAAGTTTCTTTATTTTCCAGGGATGAATTTTGGCTTTGGGCTTTTAATTTTTTTTTTTTTGACTGACATTTTTACTACTTTTGTTTTCTTTTTGAAGGTTGTAAGCTGATTTAATGACAGCTAGCAACACCAACTATAAAATATATTTCTAAAGGGAAAAGTTAATAACTTAGAATCTTGCATGGGTTTCTTTATTAACTATTTCACCAGTGGACAGTGGGTGTGTTAATTAAAAAAAAAAGAAGAAGAAAAAGATGAAAAAAGCCCCCAAAGACTCCTTGCTTTCAACCAGCAATCATAAGAAGAGTTAATAAAGAACCAGCCCTTCACAGGTAGAAATGTGCTTTTCTTGAAATCACGCAATCCATACAGTTATGTCCTTGAGCACTCCTTCTCCAAAATGCATGGGACTACAAAGGTTTTGTATTTGAGGTGACTCTTTATCTTAGTGTTATTAGTGGAAGAGAAAGAAAAGCAGAATTTTAGAAGTAGGGAGGATTCATTTACAGTTCTACAATGCATAACTGTTTCTCTAGTTAATCCCAGCTGTGTTTCAGGCTTCATATTAGACAGTGGAGAAACTGTAGAAACTAGTGTGAGTTATTTTCCTGCCTAAGGTTTCATAATTTAGGTGTATGTTGTGTGAGTGCATGCATGCATTCATGCTGTACTTGTGTGTGTGTGTGTGTGTGTGTGTGTGTATGTGGGGGGTTGTCAGAAGAGACAATTGCCTAAGGAGAGAAGCAGTGCTAATGTGTTGATATGCTAGTAACCATGGAATAGCCCATGCATGGTGAAGGAAGCCTGAGAGGTACAACTGCGGTCTACTACCCAGAGAGTTTCATTTCTAAGAGAGCAGTGTCCCGAGCCTATCTCAGAATCATTAGGGTGGAATCCCCAGAGCTGGAGGAACAAAGCTGCATTTTTAAATATGCTTTCTGGTTAGCTGTGGTGCAGATGAGCTGTTTTATCCCAGCAGTTGAGAAGCTGAGGTAAGAGGATATGTGTAAGTTCAAGGTCAGCCTGGGCTACATTGTAAGTTCTTGGCTACAGAATGAGGCATTGTCTCACAAAACAACAACAACAACAACAACAAAAGGAAATAAAACGTTTTCTCCATTGTTTTTCTGGTCAGGCGGAGTTGGTATCACCTGTTCAAGTCTACCCAGGGCTTAGGCACTGGTCAGGTGGGTCTGTTAGGACAATTGTCTCTCCAACTAAAGTCTGGATGCTAGAACGGGGCTTCCCAGGCTGAACTTGACTCAGTTCTGGGTTTCTTGCTTGTGATTTTCTCTGCCATGTACCTACAATAATCTTTTGACAGAACTAAAGTTAAAGGGTCACTGTACCAGAACCCAAGGCTGGTGGATTCCTCTCTGGGCAGGGACCTAAGCAATGAGCCTGGGAAAAGGCTTAGAAAGGATGGCACAGGGGTGGATGATGTCTGTCTAAAGCATTGGATATCTCCTTGGGATCACATACAGGGTTCACTGCTCACAGCAGTTCCAAAGATCCATGTGCCTTTCACTTCAAACTCACGGCAAAAGGGAAAAAGGACAGGAGAACCAGACGAGCCTTTCCTAAAACTGCCTATGCTCAGATTTTCAAAACTCTACTCTTTAGAAGTATGCAATATAATATTTAATAACATTTGTAAAAATCCTTATTTTGAAAAGTAAAAGTCTGACCACCATGGGTCAGTTTCTGAGTTACTACGGGCTTGGTAGCCAGGCATCTTGAAGCAGCTGACCCCATGTTCTAAACACAAATTCTTGGCTTCTCAGTCATCTTGCTATTTTTGTTGTTTTGTTCTGACATACATGAACATCACAGTGTTGATAATCCCTGACCTTTATAAATCACTTTTTAAATACCGTATTAACAAACTTTGATTTCTGTTTGGCTCATCTTATTTCTCCTGACTGCACTTGTTACACGCAATCAGAGCGCAGATGTAGTAGTACAAATGAGTTATGAAAATGTTCACTGGGGGATCTGACAATTTATTTCACACACACCCAAATTCGTGACACAGAATTTCAGAGATATTAAATTTTTTCACACCAACAGGGGTAGAGTGAGAACTCTTCAAATGAGTTTTCCTCTGCAGAGAGTCTTCCTTTGTTCCAATCACAATATTTGATGTCAAAACCTTAGCTCCGTGGGTAAAGGAACGCATCTCCCTCGTGGCTGGGGACTCAATTTATGTGGATATGAATAAGATTTATGATGTGTAATAAACATTTCTAAAATGTGGCAAAAGAGTGAAGATTTAAAGACACTTACTAATCTAGGATGACATTTGGAACATTTGCAGTCTTTGGAGCAATCCATATTTCAGGTCGCGACACAGGTTTCCAGGCAGGATGCCTATTAGGAAATGAAAATCATGTGTGTACTTTTCTCTCTGTACAGCCCCCATTCCCATTTATCGCTACTCAGTAGCTGCCCCATTCATCAGTGTTTAGTGGTGCCTTTATGTTCAGCACCTAAATGTTAAACAAATTAGAATCTTAATATATGAGGTATGACCAGAGGTCTAAAAGGACTTAAGAAAAAATACATGGTGTGGGGGGAGTGTCAGAGCTTCACTATGGATACTTTGTTAGAATTCCACATTTTTCAAGAGCTGATTTTGACATAGAATTAGGTGGAGGGTGTTTCTGTGCTGTTTTTTCTCTGACATGAAAAATTATGCAAGTTAAATTATACAATTAACCAAGGAACCATGGGATGAATTTGGAAAGTTGGTGCTTGGCCAGTTTTCACACATCTGATTCACCAGGCAGTCTTCAGTCATCAGCTAATAAGGACTTAGGTAACCCCAGATTAGTCTGAACCCAGTCCTACCATTCATATTTGATCTCACCTGGATGTCAGCCCTCAGAGCTGGCCTGGCACTCTCCATTCAAGACCTCTTTTATTTCCAACACAAAATGGTCTCATGTTGTTAAATGGTCTCTAATTTTTCTAATAGTAGACAATAGAGTTTCTTGCTGTTTTTTAGTAAGTACGCTTTATTTCACCTTCCTAATTTGCTCCCAGTTGACTCCAGTTGCATTTACTTGCATAGAAAGGTGGGGCCAGGGCTACCCTGAAAGCCATGTGCTTGGGGTAGCCCTAATGATCTCATGGGGTGTTGTGTGTAATGCAAACCCCAGGTCCCCTCCACCCTATGGAGTTGCCAGTCTTGATGATTGACACATACTCAAGCATTCACGGCTGCTTTACACTGTGTCATTTCTTCTCTCCCTTTGTTTATCTAGGAGAAGGCAAGCCCAGAACACTGGAGGCCTGGCTTTTAGGATATATACAACATGCCAAGAAACAGGTTACAAAAAGTACAAACAGTAGTACCTTGTCCCTCTGGGGTCCAGAGTCCTTCTGAGGAGTTCATGACAAGCCTTGAGATGGACAAGTCTCTATGTTTTCAACACACACACACACACACACACACACACACACACACACACGAACTGTAGTGCCGTAGAAGGGAATTTAACTCATCTCAGGGAGTCCCATAATGTTCAATTGTCCATATCACAGACAACTATTTTTCTCTCTTCTCACACACTAACACCTTACACTCTCTATATGAAGGGTCTATGAGAGTCCCATGTACTTGCTTCCATGGAAAGTCCTCACTGCAGTACCGCCCAGATCCAAAAACAAATGGAAGTTAAGTGAAAGTCACCTCAGATTCTCATAATCAATGTAATATTCAGATGTGGAAGCACATGAAACAAGGATGCAAAGCTTACATTGGAGCTGTGTCTGTCCATTGGGAGTCTCCAGAAGAACAGAACCAGAAGAATGTGTGTGTGATTATATATAGGTATTAATTTAGGTTGGTGGACATCATCAGAAGACAGAAGTGCACCATGTATGATGATGTGAAGAGCTGGAAAAAGCAATAGTTGCTCAGTATAAGAACACGGATGTCTCAGAACAACTCATGCAATCTGAGGCAGAAGACTAGAACTAGGTCTCTGGTGTGAGTACTTGCTTAAAGATTGAAGAAAAATCTAGAGTTTGATAACCAAAGGTCATGGCACCAGGAAGAGCAATCTTATTTATGTACTTCTAATTTCTTCCCCTGTTTTCTTCTATCTAGGGGATTAAGGTTTCACCATATCCACTCCAGTGATCATATTTCAACTACACCAATAGATGAATGGATATATAAACTGTGTTATATCCAGACAATAAAATAGTATTCAGCATGCAAAAGAAATGAGTATATGGACTTGGAAAGGATCTGACTTTAGATTCCTACCACCCACATAAAAAGTGCAGACACAGCAAGATATACTTGGAACCCCAAGAGGTGGGGATGTAAAGATAGGAAAACCCCTGGGGTTTCTAGTCAATCAGTCTCACTGCATCAGTGAGTTCTAGACTCAGTGAGAAAGTGCTAGACACCTGACCTCAACTTCTGGCTTCCTATGCATGCACACTCATGTACTCATGTACACACACACACACACACACACACACACACACACACACACACACTCGGGGTTGGGGGGAGAAATGGCACATGCTGTGGGTGTCAACAAGATGACAGGGTAAAAAATGGTACAATTATGAAGACAGCAAAACAGTCTCTGATGACCATAAATTTGTAGACTGAGAAAGAGAAATGGACAGAACAGGATTTCTAGGACAGTGGAGCCACTCAGTATTGCATTAATGGTGAGTACATATCATTAAACTTTCCCCCCCATTCTATACAATATGTAATGCCAAAAGGGAACTCTAAACTATAAACAGTGGTGATAATGGTGCATGGGCTCAGGGTCAGCAGTTAAAACAAACGTGCCATTTCAATGGAGATGTCGCTAAAGGTGGTGGGTATTCCTGTGTAGTTCAAGAAACTCTTACTCCAAACTCTTAAAATAAATCATTTCCTGGAGGCTGGAGAGATGGCTCAGCAGTTAAGAGCACTCACTGACTGTTCTTCCAAAGGTTCTGAGTTCAATTCCTAGCAACCACATGGTGGCTCACAACCATCTGTAATGAGATCTGGTGACCTCTTCTTGCTGCAGGCATACATGCAGGCAGAACACTGTATGCATAATAAATAAATAAATCTTTAAAAAGTCATTTTTTTCTTCAAGTTTAAGAAGTTCAATCCTGTAGTGCATTTCAACCAAGAATGAAATTGTAGATCCAGAAGGGAAGGTGGGAGGCTGTGAAACTGATCTGGCTGAAATCCCTGTGGGCACTAATGAGAGAGGATGCTGGGTGTGCCTCCTTCATCCATTAATTGCTTGGGAAAACCGCAAAAACCTTCTAATGTTTTCACCAATGTCAGAGCTCCCCTTGGAGAAATAAACCCATTGCCTCATCGTAGCTAAAGGTGGACTATGAACCTTGATGAAATCAATTAGACAAAGCCCAGGGAACAACTTGCTTCTGTTTCACAAAAGTTCACTTGGCTGTTGCTTCCCGCAGTGGAGAGTGCTTCATGTGTATGTATGTGCTATGGGGTTTCCCATGGATGTTTCTAATGTGGTCTCTGAGGCCAAGCCGCAGGCTAGACTGGGTGAAGAATGAAGACTTCCTGATAAATATTTCTTCAAGTGCCGGTTTCCTCTAGTAGCCTGATATTAGTGTCTATAGCTCCTGACCCTTACAGAGAGCCTGCTCCCTGCTGAAGGCAGCAGCAATGTAGGTTGAATGAGGTTAAAATAATTCTAAAGAATGAGGTTTATCAGACGTCTCTAGAGAAAATGTAAACACGCAGTGCAACAGTGTCAATCAAAAGTGTGCATGTTCTGGGCTGGAATGACATCTCGGCAGTTCAGATTGTGCACCACTCTTTCAGAGGACAGGTTTTGGTGCCAGCACCCACTCCCCTGGTAGCCTTCAGTCCTGAGCTCCAAGAATCCCTGAGCTCAAAGAAAAAACAATCTCAGCAGTCTGGGTCACTCCTGGGAGTAGGCAGCGGGAGTCTGGCTCAGCCACTCATCTTATGTGGATACAGCTATGTAACCACCTATGAGCTGAAGATCCATTCATTTGTTTAGCCATTAATTCATTAACTATATTCTTAGTGTTTTCTATATGACAATTCCAGGCTATACTCTGGGAAGAATTATGATAATAAATTAGATGGCTTTCTGACATCTCTTCAGTATATTTTCAGGCCAGGTCTTGTGTGTATGTGTGTGTGTTTACAGGGGATAATTACGACTTTATTTGCTTTCATTTCATTTGGTGAGGTTTAATTTCAATCATTTGTTCCAATCACTAATAAAATGCTTCTATGTTTTTATGGACCTTCCAGACAACATATTTGTTTATTTACTTCCGTTCTCCGTTTGCTCTAGTTTTTGGTTTTGGTGACCAAGATAGTCATTATATCTCTGTTGTTATGAACAAAAGGGAGCAGGGTCATTCACAGGGAATGATGGACTGTGGACGAATCATACTATAAGTGATTCTTGCCTTTATCACTTTCAGGAGGTAAAATCTAATAAAAATAAATAATAGAATTTATAAGGCTAAGGTAAGAGAATTGTGGCATATTCGAGGATAGCCTGAGGTACCCAGGAAGAATTTGTCTCTAAGCAAGGCGTGGGCCTGTTCGTCGGATTTTAAGACTTCTTTATTCCTTTTCCTCAATTCCCTCACTCTGAAGTTCTAGCTTTGACTGAAAAACCTAACAGCGCACCTGAAATCCACTAGACCAAGTATTTGGTCATGGCAGGTTTTAAAAATCTTGAGACACTAAAACCCCGCCTAGCAGTATCCTGGTGCTGGAGCTGAGAAGGAGTGTGGCTGACCATGGGCTGAAAGAATGAGCAAGCCAGTCCCTCGCTCTCTGCTTTCATATTCCTGCTTCCATTGGGAGTGTATGGTATGTGTGTGTTGTGTAGTATATGTGTGTTTGTGTGTGTGGTATATGTGTATATGTGTTATGTGTGGGGTGTGGTATATGTGGAGGGTATACGTCTGTGGTGTGAGTGTGGTGTGTATGTGTGTGTTTTCTAGGATGCACCCTATTGCAATAAACACCATCACCAAAAACAACTTGAGAAAAAATGGTTTATTTCAGGTCACACCTTTGTGGTAACTTTAGCATTAAGGGAAATCAGGGCAGGAATTCAAAGCAGAAACCTGGAGGCAGGAACTGAAGCAGCTACCACAGAGGATTGCTACCTACTGGCTTGCTCCTTGGAGCTCACTCACTTTGCTTTTGGATACCAGTCAGGACCACAGCCCAGGGGTAGCACTGCCCACAAAGAGATGAATGAGCCTTCCCACACCAGTCATTAATCAAGAATTGACCCCCCCGGCTTGCATAGGCCAGTCTGATGGAGGCATTTTCTCAGCTGAGATTCCCTCTCCCCTCTAGCGGAGTGGTTCTCAACCTTCCTAAACACTGCGACCCTTTAATATGGTTTCTCATGTTGCAGTGACCTCCAACCAGAAAACTATTTTCATGCTACTTCATAACAGTAATTTTGCTACTGTAATCATAATGAAAATATAATCATGTACATAACAATGTAATCATGTGCATGTAATCATAATGTAAATAATATCTGAGTTTTCCAATGGCCTTATGCAATCCCTAGAGGAGTTTCAGCCCATGGGTTGAGAACCAGTGCTCTAGAATTTATCAAATTGTCAAACAAACAAACAAAGAATCTAGCATGGTGACTGCCTTAGTTAGGGTTTCTATTGCAGTGATGAGACATGACCAAAAAGCACACTGGGAAAGAAAGGGCTTATTAGGCTTGCATTTCCACATCACAGTTCATAGCTGAAGAGGTCAGGACAAAAACTAAAAACACCAGGAACCTGGAGACAGGAGCTGATACAGAGGCCATGGAGGAGTGCTGTTTACTGATTCGTTCCTCATGGCTTGCTCAGCCTGCTTTCTTACAGAATTCAGGACCACCAGCCCAGAGATAGCACCTCCCACTATGGGCTGAGCCTCCCCCGTCCATTACTAGTTAAGACAATGTCTACAGACCTGACCACACCCAATCTTATTAAATAATTTTTTAATTGTGGTTCCCTTCTTCTAAGGAGACTTTACTTGCGTCAAGCTGACATAAAACTACCCAGCACAGTGATGTATGTAGACATGTGTGTGTAAGTGGCAATGTAAGCACACGGAGGCCAGAGAAAGCCATCTATTATTGTTCAGATCCCCTCTTTATCTCCTTGAAGCAGGATCTCTGGTTGAACTTGGAGCTAGGCTGGCCATGCCTAGCTTTTATGTGGGTGGCTACTGGAGACTTGAACTCAGAACCTCACGTTTGCACATCAAACCTGTACCTAATGCCACCTTCCCAACCCTCCTCCTGTGCTCTCTTAATAGAGCCTGAGTTTCTGTTCTAAGATTTTTCTGGTGTCACTGTTTTCTCTTAAGCAACTGCTGATTTTGAGTGACCAGGGCATAGAATGACTGAGACCTGATGCAGGTTTGGAACTCACTCTCTCGAGCTCATCTCCCATCCTCAGACATTTCCATCTCTACTCCATGAAAAGGACAGAAGAGATAGAACTCCCAAGCAAGGCTGTAACAATACTCCTAAGTATTGTTCTTCCAGAACAGCACAACTATGCTGAATGAGCAAATATGGAATTCCAAAAAAGAAAAAAAATAAACTTAGTAATATGCACCAACTCTGACTTAACAAGCAAGGTGTGTTGTGGCTACCCTGTTAAAAAATTCACTAACCATTTTCACAACTTAGTTATTTTCAGTGCCTATATCCTTTCCAGGAAAGAGAGAGGATAAAGGAACTTAAGCATCTTTTCTCTTTACTGAATGCTTTTCATATTACTCTGGAAGCCCATTTCCATGTACAGAATATATTTAAGAAGCTGCCTTCTGATTAAAGAAAAAAACATATAGCTAACTAATTTCCTACAGACTTTTAAAACATTTTCTTCATCTTAATGTATATACTTCTGCTCTAATTGAAATTCCTAAATAGTCACTTTCTGAACTGTCAAAATTGTAAAGCTGTTGATGGGTGCAGTTCTGGGGTTTCCATGGTAACTACTTTCATTGCCTAGGAGACGCTGGTCTGCTGATGCTACCACTGAACTGGCTCAAATCTTGAAAACTTGGCAGTACCCAAAAATGTGCGAACATGTTCTGAAAGTTCAACAGACTTTTATTTTTAATGGCTGGCATCAAGTGCGGTTGTATCAGAGCTCAGGCTGAGATAACGCTGTCCAACCTAAAGTTCTTCATTGTGTTGATGATAAAATATTTGACAACCATCTAACGCTACCAGGTCTTATTTGGACAGTGATCGTTCATATCCCAAGTAACATTGTCACTATTCAGTTTGGCTGGAATGGAAAATGAGCCTGCTGTTCTCTCTCTCTCTCTCTTTTTCCTTTCTTTCTTTTGTTTTTCTATGTTTTTCTCTTTCTCTCTCTTGGCCAAAGAAATAAGAGACACTGGAAATTATAAACACCATAGCTTGCTATACATTCTTGTTTGTTGGGATGTGCCCTGCCATTTCTAAGCCCTCTTCTGCTTTCCTGTTATTGGGAAAGTTGCATTAAAAGCAAATCATTTCTTGATCAGTCATTTTCCTGGTGAGTGATTGAAAAATTATTCAGAGGGAGGGAATTCAGCTCTCTCTGTTTTTTTGTATCTCTCTAACACACACACACACACACACACACACACACACACACACCCTCAAGTTTCTTCTAATTACATCCTGAGGAACATTTAAACAGGGTGGTCCATTTTAAAGCAGTCACATTTAAAGCGATTTTGCACTAAATGAGTTTGCTTTTAGATGAGTTTGGCTGGCTCAAGAATCTATCACCACATGCAAATGTGGTGAGAAATAAAGCTTTGGCTGTGTTGTAGAGATGGGGAGCATTACAAAAACTGATGTTAGCGCTGTCTGCTAAGTGAAATGGCATCCCTTGAACACTCCCCATATTTAAACATTTAAATGTATGCCACTGAATCCATTTGATGTGTGTCAATTCATGAGTAACACAAAATAACATGAGGAGGTGTGAGTTTTCCCTCCCAAGTTAACGCTGGTGAAAATAAGAGGCTGAGATGGGGCTGTTAGAAGAAGAACATGAGGAAACGGCTCCCTGTGCTTATGTAATGCGTCATTTCAAAGTCACTGGCAGGTGAAATCTGAGCAGCTGTGAGCCAAATCCACCACATCTCTTTGGGATCCGAAGCTGGTAGCTGGCATTCTTAGCCTTGCTTCCTAGTGAAAGGCATCGGGAAAAGGGAAGGATCTCAGAGGCATGATTAACAACTGCATGGGCTTTTAAACCAAACTTTCCAGATTTGCACCAAACAGAACTGATGCTAGACTTGTTGATGACTGGCCTAATTGTTACATTGTAACTGTTCTTGGTCTATTGTATTTTATAGTGACAGTTTTTTCCAAGTTATCTTCAGAGACTGTAACACATCTATGACACATGTTCTTAATTAGCTACCAACTCCAGTCTTTCTTTCCCATTAGTAATTTACGGAAGCTGTGTGTGTAGCTTCTTGAAATAATAAAATGGCCCTGGGCACACCGGCTACCCAGTTAGTGACTTCCGGGTGTGGTCATGGGGCTGGGTTCTCAGTGGAAAATGGAAACGCTCTGGATTGCTTCCAGATTTGGTGGGAAATATTGAAAAAGAGATCCTCTGGGGTCATTCCCATCTTCCGGAGACACAGAAAGCTGCCGAGAATTTAAAGGAGGGAGCCTGCATCCCTAAATAACTCCATCCACTGTTTTGTTCTGCCAACCAGGTTCTCCCCTCTTAAATTTGTTGAGAGTGTAAATTTCTTCCTTTAAAAAAAAATTAACTTAAAAAAACTGATAAATACTTTTACACTATTGGATCTTCGGAAATTAAGTCCTAAATGAATGTGGTAATTATAATTAGAACCAAGTTTTACTTTTATAAATAAACCCTTACATACATGCTTTGGAGGAAATATCTTTCTTTAAAAAATGATTTATTATTTTTAAGAGTGTATGTGTGTGTACACATGTGCACTTATATATACAGATGCTTGTGAGTGTTGGTGACCAGTTGGCTGGAGGTGTCAGAACTATAGACAACAGTGAGCAACCTGATGTGAGTGTAGAAATCAAATGAAGCTTAGGTAATGAGGAAGAGCAGTACATGCTTTTAACGACTGCACCATCTCTCTGCCCCTGTGAGTAACTCACAAAATAAGCAAAGCAGAAGACTCAGAAGAGTGTGGGAGGAAGGCACATAGACATGCTGAACAAACACTGTCCAAGTGAATTGGTTTCTAATACTGTAGTTAGTTTCTAATACAGGACATGTGCCTCTGGATTCATTTTTTAAAATCTTGAATCTGACTTTAACATTCTTCTGCATATAATAGAATTACTGCACAACTGAGATGGGGCTGAGATTATTTTGTAAGGTTTTCTCACCTAAAAACAAACTTCTCAGGGAGCTATCTACACAATATGTAAGAAACTGTTCTGAGCTACAATAGTTTATTACTTGCCATGATGCTACAAATTGCTGGGTCAGCCAGGAGGTTGTTCCGCTCCAAGGGGTACAGCCAGCCCCATTCAATGAGCATTGTGTCAGGACCTGCAGCATCCAAGCAGCTTCTCTATTTTTGAGGTCTCACTGAATGTAGTTCCTGGTCATCCAAACACCTACCTTGAGCATCCTAAAAACTTGGCTTTTCCAATCTCTTTTAAGGTTTGGACATAGACATTGGAGTGTCCCTTTGATTGATCAAAAAAAAAAAAAAAAAAAAGATTTATACTCAAGAGATGAGGGGGAAATCCAGCTCCTAACAGAACAGCTTGTTTTTATAGGAGAAAGACATTGGCTGCACTTACAATGTACTTACTAGATAGCATTGTAATATAACAAAGCATATTTCTGTTCTCTATTCCCAGTTCCTAGAACAGAGCTTCAAAAACTCTTAGATTTTTCAGAGTGACATGTGTCTAATGTCTTTTGTTGTTCATAACAAGCTCCTTTCTGTCATAGCTGAGCATATGCTAATGAAGTGACTCAGAGCTCTCAGACAGCATGAGGGTAATCCCCAGAAAAAACAACCATAGGTTGAGAAGTTTGGAATTTCAGCCCCAGCCTCCCTTTCAATGTCCTGAGAGGGAAGAGAGACTGGAAGTTGAATTCAATTATTAATAACCTGTGATTAAACCAATTATGCCTACATAATAAAACCTTCATACAAATTCCTGAAAACATGGAGGCTCACAGAGGTTCCTGGCTGTAGCACAGATCCTTGTGCTGAAAACATCCACGGAATTCATAAGGAGCTTGACAAAGAACCTCCAGTCCCCAAGACCTCACTCTGGGAAACTTTTCATCTGGTTATTAACTTGTATGCTTCATAATTAAATAACAGCAAAATGGTGAGATTGATGGCTCAGTGGGTAAAAGATACTTTTGACTAACCCTAACCCTAACCCTAACACTAACCCTACAGACCCAAGCTTGATCCCCAGGAGCTACATAGTGGAAGGAGGGCACTGACTCCTTAAAATTGTCTCTGACACACATGTGCTGTGACACAAACAGCCCACCCACATATAAAGAAAAAAGGGGGATATGGAGGAGGAAGAGAGACAGGGAGGAGAAAAGGAGGGAGGAGGGAGGAAGGGAGAGGGAGGGAGGGAGGGAACAGTGACAGTAGCTCTTTCTTGGGTTACATGAGTCGCCCTAGTGACTTTTTGAATTGCTGGAAGTTGGGGAAAGGCTCCAAAATTGTCATTGTGTCAGGCAACAGTGTTCTTTGGGCCATGGCTGTTGAATTTGTGAAATGGAAGCTGACTCTAGTTTATTGGCATCACTCTGCAGTTGTAGGATAACCCAGTCAGTGTCACAGAGGATGACAACTGCCTATGACATCATCTGGAGGGTCTGTGTTAAGTGGTTTGTGTGTGCATTGCCCATTTGCCTCTTGCAAAGATGCCATTTTTTCATCAGTTAGTGTTGGCATGTATATTTGTGGTTAACAGGCAGTTAAAATGTATAGGAAAAGCACTTTCCAAACTGAAGAACTCAGAGCAAGTATTAGCTATAATTATGTACCAGACTCTAATGCATAGTCAAACACTTCTAGGCATAAGCTCTTGGTGCCTAGATCCTTACCCATGTGCCAGCCAAGTCAGAGAAGTAATGAATGTATATCCCCAAGATAAAGATAGACATTTTATTCTATGTGTCTTCTGTGTGCATGCCTGGAGTCTTTCCCCCCTCAACAACAGCAAAAAGTTCCCACTCAGTCCCAGGCAAAAAGTTGGCAATTTCTTCTCATGAATTGTCTTTCAATGGCACTGTTCCACACCAGCAGAATTGTGTGAGGCCACAGTCTTGGCTGGCCTGTAAAAAAATGCAACCCCAAATTCCATGTGGTGTTCAAACTGGCCCTTGGATCCTACACCCTGAGTTAAGTAGGAATTCCATCTAATGCTGTGGGGACATCTGTCAAGACCTGGCAGAAAGGAATGGTGTTGGCCATCTGATCACATAACATTCACTCCCAGAACTTGGCTGTGCACACTTAGGAAATGGAACATGAGCCTTGACCACTTTTAACAGTTCAGGCATCCAGCTATTGTTTTCCCCAGGTCTAATGAGCACCAGAGGAAAAGACAAGAACAGGCAATGCTGAACAGCAAAGAGACACTGAAAATATGGCTATGGGAAATAGAAGACAATGTGGAAAATACCCATGAACTCAAATATACAAAGAGTGCTTTTTATTAAAACAGAGGAGAAGTCCATGACACACTCTCCAGCTTCAAATGCTTTATGTACACACATAAACAGACATCAGAACACACAGTGAACATACCACATTTCACATGATTTCTATAAAGTCCTGACAGAGGAAAACTGAAGAATAGCTACTTCAAATTGCATTGTTTGGTGCCACATAATTGTGAATCCTAGCATTCAGGAGTCCCAGACCAGCCTGGCCTGCATAGTGAGACCTCACTTAAACAACAACAATAATAATAAGTAGCTGAAGGCTCACCATCACAGACAGATGTGCAAAGGAAACCATTTCTCTTATTAAATCTCTTCATGCAACCTCAAAAGGAAGCTTCCAGAACACTTGTCACCATCACAAAAGTTATAAAAATGAGAGGGGATGGTATAGTTATTTTGGCCCAAAGGCCTCAAATGGAGTTGTATATTTCCCTAAGGGGACAAAAATAGAACATTTATTAAATGGCGAGTTATTCGAAAACCAGTGCAGGCCCCAGTTGTCTCTCAAAAGCTCTGATTTACTGCATACTTCTCTCTTGAGAAAGGCCGTTTTTAAATGTTCATTTCCATTTTAAGAGACTCTGGCTTTTGATCTATTGGGAGTATTCTTTCCCTTTCCCGGACTGGGGCTCCTCAGTACTTGAGGCAGAATTGGGGCCTTGCTCTCAGGGTCTGTATTTTTCCATGGCCTGCACTTGGCATCTAAGCATCGAGTCCTGCAAATGCATTTTCACTCTACTTAGTTTGGAGGTCACAACTGGTGTCCCTCTACCAGGTGACATCTTCACACCCCACTGACGAGTGTTACAACAGCTAAGAGACAGGTGTGAGGTACTTGGTATCCTAGAACCTCAAAGGCTGTGCCAGGCGTTCCTTGTAATGTTAATCCAAGATTTTATAATAAATTTAATCTTGTTGCTAAAGTAAAAATATAATCATATAAACCTTAAAATGTCTTTTGCATCAGAAACTATTTCTGCCTGTTTGTACTTTGTTTGGGTAACACTAACAAGTGTGGACGGCCAGTTGGCTGGTGTGTTCTAGACAAGTTGGAAGACAAAGATTGACTCCAGCCAGTTCTGACATTAAACCTGGGGGTGGGCAGATGGCTCTTTCAGGAAACTGCTTACTGTGCAAGGACTAGGATCTAAGTTCCAACCTCAGGACCATGAGAGCATTGCAACAGTCCAGTGCTGGGCATAGAGACAAGGACAGTGTCAGTGCTCACAGGCCAGCCAGAGGAGCCAAAACATGAGCTCCAGATTCAGTGAGAAGCCCTGCCTCAGAAAGTGGCGTAGAAAAAGATGTGAACCCACATACATATGTGCCTACACATAAGCAAATCCCCCCCATCCCCCGACACACACACACAGTGTTAAACATGTTGTCTTCCTCTGCTTTTTCGCTGCATTGATCTCCCTCTGGCCTCACTATACCCTTAATGTGAGCTTGCAAAACTTGCCTCTGCTGGGTCCCCAATTGTGCACATCTTAGTGACAACCCTACAGCTGGGTTTTACCCCACACATGCCTTAGAACCATGGTCAGAGTTGACTTGACTTCCTACTTTAAACATTCCCCCATTCCTCACCCCCCACCCCCACAAGGACACACACACACAGACCATTGTGGTCAAGGGTCCTTTCCAGAAAACCCTTTCTGTCTCCTCTCTTCTCTATTCTTTCTCTACTACAACAACAGTAACCATTTACATATACCAACCTGAAGATCCACCTCCTGTGGCCCAGGCCTGTTCTGTGGCCTGAGTCCCTTCCTCTGAGTGTCTGTCACTCAGCAATGTGTCACTAGTTATTCTATTAGTGGCTGTGCTAAGTGGCTGTTAGTGAAAACAGGATTAGGAGAACAGCAGCAGAATGAGCCAGGGATGGCCAGGTTGCCCGCCACCATTCTTCACAGGTAAATGACATGCCCAACTTAAAAATCCACAAGGCTCCCATTTCCTTATAGCACATTTTGTTTGTTTGTCCAATTTTGTGTTCAGTTGATTGTGACAAGCCAGGACACCATGTAAGGCATCTCATGAACTATGTACATTCACAGCTCTGCAGGTAAAAGGAAGTTGGTCTGAGATGGTCCCTACTTTGGGGACAAAAGGGGACAACAAGGAATTTTTTGTTACTGACTTTCTATGTTAGGGAATAAAAAAATATTGTATCCCCTAGGAGGAAATGGCTTGTTTTCTTTTATTATCTTATTGTTTTGTTTTGTTTTATTTTATTTTTTATAGCTGTAGACAATCAGTGGATAAGTATTACAATCCTGGTACATCTCTAATTAATAAGATCAATTGCTACTGTATTTTCTTTTAAAAACTCATTTAGATATGTCAGAGCTGCAATTATTTTGAGAATGATCTGGCTTCGAGCTCGTTCATCTTTTCCTCCTCCTCAAGGAGGAAATAAAACTGTCAGCTTGAGTGCCCTTTGAAGTCCATTTCAGATTCTTGATTGAAAATGAAAAACAAAACTCTCTAGTCTCACACCATTTATAGGGTCAAAGTTCCTGTTCTCCACTGGTATGTACGTGCATGTGTGCGTGCGTGCATGAGTGAGTGTGTGTATGTGGGTGCATCTTTGTTTTTTCAACAAGGTAACACGTTAGCTTTCTAGTCACATGTAGCTCTGTGCTTTCAGCTACTTAGAGGTACAGTAATTCCAAACTCTGGGCCTCAGAAGCACAGGATATTTCCATTCTGTGTGTGTGTTGATTTCTGTTTCTAAGCCCTTCTCTACCAATGGAACTTCTACCTTAGTCAGACCTCAAGCTTAGGCCATGACATTCACCAATGTCTTATCAACTGCATTAATTAGCATCGCTTAATTGAGTGTAGTCAGCCAATCTCACTTATATTTATTTATCTCACTATGTAACCCAGACTGGCCTGAATATTGTGATCTTCCTGCTGTGACTTCCACAGTACAAGGATGAAGGAGTGTGCCACCATATCCTGTTCTCAGCAACCTGTACGCCATATCAGCTGACCTGGTAAGATTTCTTCTTCTTGTCCACAGAGACAACTCCAAGTGTCTCTCACAAGAAACTGCTCAAATCTGCCTGAAGTCTCCCACACATGCAGACAAACATGATTGGTCATCCCAGAACACCAGAGAGACTCCTCCATCTGGGAAGGGCAAACCCACTCATTTCAAAGGGAGATTAAAACCTTTTCTTAGAAATGGCAGAGACTGGCCTGGGGCTCAAAAATCAGAGACACAGCCGCAGAGTCTCCCCCGCCATTCTCTGTGAGTTCCTGCATCCCTGGCTTCTTTCTGATTTGTCTTTAAGGTTTTAACATTATCCCTCTGTTGACAAATGAGTGCTTTTCTGGAAAATGAGGTATTTCCAGAAGCTGGCAGACAGAGTGGATCACAGCAAGCATACAGTAACTCTCTGGCTCCCTCGGTTCATAATGAACGGGAGAGGCTGGGAGGTTTTGGGAGAGCCTTGCATTCAAGGTGATGATAAATGAAGTGTGGCTGGGGTGGTAACACGGGGATTTCTAGCCAGGTCCTGTCTAGACCATGGTTTGTTACATTGGAAAGGCCACAGAAGGAGGGGCTATAGAATCCCATTCCTTAGAGACATCGTCCTCAGGGTGCGATAGCCACATTTCCAGTCTTAGCCTTGTCTGGCCCCTCATGGGGACTGCTGTAAATAACATTAGCCTGTGTTTCAGCAGGCTTGGGGGAGCTTATAAACCGAACATGGTGTTTGTTGTCTGTAGTTGTACATTAAGCTCAGTACTGTCAAGTCTAATCATTCTCATTAAGGCCTGAAAGTTTTAGAGATTAATTAAGCAGAGAGCAAAAGCTTATGCAGAACAGCAATCTTCTCCCTCCCGAAAGGATTAGCCGTCATTCTAGTGGGGTTTTCCACGAGTCCTGCCCATTACTTTGTGAGATAGCAGAGAGAGAAGCTCATACAGTGTGGATTAGAAATTGCCTACATTTCACATGTGCTATTCAGCCATGAAAATAAGCCCTGGCCCTTGTGTCCATAACCCAGAAGGCTTACTAATGAGAACCAGGCAGTGGGGCTAATGAGAAATTCAATACCCGCTGTCTCTCCTCCCATTGCCTTTAATTTGCTTTCCATGGGATTCGATGTGAGCAGAAAGGCCCACGTAGATGCTTGCATTCTCTTCTCTCGCTGAGAGCCGAAGAATGATCTAATTCTGGGTTCTCCTCCTCTTGCACACATGGAAAATGGAGTCTGTCAATTGGTTTTGAGTTACTGTGACAAAATACCTGGGATAATCAACTTAATAAGAGAAATGGTTTGTTTTGGCTGATCCTTTTAGAAACTACAGTTCTGAGTCATTTGGCCTTGTCTGTGGACCAATGGCAGCCAGAGTATATCATGGCAGGGGTATGTGCCCAAAGATGCTGGCTATTTCATGTCGTTAGGAAAGAAGCCAGGAGAGGGGAAGCTGGGGTTCCAGTGTCCCCTCCTAAAGCACGTTCTTAATGACCAAACTTCTCATTAGGCCATACCTCCGAAAGGTTCTTCACTTTCCAGAAGAGCATCCCTGGGACCAAGCCCTTAGTCACAAGCATTTGAGGAATAACGAAACTATTGTTTAGTGTATTAGTTATTTTCTCCTTGCCATGGCTAAAGGTCTGTTCAGAAGCACTTCTCATAAGAAGAATTAATTTTATTTTATTTTATTTTATTTTATTTTTGTGATTGACAGGATACAGTCTATCATGGCTGAGAAGACATAGAGATGGACACGTTCTTGATGGCGGGCAGGAGAGCTCGCTAACATCTCGGTGTCCCAAGAAACAGAGGGATTAAAATGAGAAGTAGAAGTCAAGTACAACCTCAATACTCAGTACTGCAAGTGGCCCACTTTCTCCTCTGCCTCGTAAAATTCCCACAGCTTATACAAACATCACTATCAACTGGGAAGAAAGTGTTTGAACACAGAGACCTGAGAATATTTCAGATTCCAACTGTCCTAGTGAGGGTTTCTATTGCTGCGATGAAACACCATGACCAGAAAGCAAAGGAGGGGGACTGTATTTCAGTTTACACTTCTACATATCAGTCCATCAGTGATGGAAGACAGGGCAAAAACTTATACATAGCGGGAACGTGGAGGCAGAAGCTGATGCAGAGGCATTTGCCTCTAGTTATTTGTTTTTTAACTGCTCTATTTGTGCCTCGACCTGTCTCTGAATCGTGAGCCCAAGAGGGGTCTTTATTCTCATTTATCCTCTTGTCCTGGGTCTCCATCCCATCCCCTCCCATGTCTGTGCAGTGGACTGAATGTGCCTTCCCACTCATACACTGAAGTTCCACCTGGTTACTAGGGTTAGATGGCAATCCCTCACTACAACTCAGCCATGCTAGACACCCTGATCTCAGGCTTCTTGGCTGCTCTAAAAGTCAACCCGTTGCTGCGGTTCATGTGCATGCAATTTTCAACACACATGGTAGACATGTAGTTTGAAGGGGTCACACAGCATCATTTTTGCTGAATTAGTCTGTCCTGTAGTGTCACTGCTGAACCGCTGTCCGCAGGATGCTCAATAAACAGAACTCTCCTGGAAGAAGCAAAGGCATAGAAATCCCTGTGAGCTCCCAGGGAAGGAAGATTCAGGACAACAAGCAACAGACAATGTGGCCACCCCATGATTGTACAGGCGTGCTTATCCAAGCTGCTAACTGACCGGTGCCCTGAACAAGCCATGCACATCTATCCAATTTCTGCAGTAGGAAGGGTATTGTGTTGGCAGCCCAACAGCCATTTCAAGTAGCTTAACACAGCATTCTTTTCTCTCAGATTTGTGGGGGGGGGGGGCTGCTATTATCCTCACAAGCCTAATTAATCATATTTCTAGAGCAAACAGTGAATAGCCTGACAAAAGAAATCAATGACACAAATCCATGTTTCTAATTTGAAGTCTTCATATCTCAAGGTTCGGGTTTTAAGTCAGAACTATTTAGTGAGACCAGTGGGGAGATGGGAGGGATGTGTGATACATAAATGTTGAAGAAATTCAAGGAGAAATGTTGCAGCTCTCAGTCATTACTGGTTCCCCTCTCTTAGTTCCTCAAGGGTCTAAGACAAAATAAATACTTGAAAAATAAAAAAGACTGACGGATGGGGCTCTTGTTGTTTCTAAGTCTCTGCAAGAGCTGTTGACTACATCTCCTCAAGGTTTCTCAAGGACAAAGCTGCATGCACTTTGAACTGTACCCAACCATGCAGGAAGGCTCAGAATGAAATAATACAGGATGAGGGGGCATCCACAGGGCCTGTTTGACTGGCGATGAATTAAATTCCCCATGAAAACATCACTGTTAACTGAAATATGGCAAGTCAACAATATATCTAACATTCCCAGCCTACAGTGCACACTACTCTAGAATCAGGACACACTGTAGAAGATGGACTGCTTCCTAGTTGTGATAAGAGGTGACTGGAAGTTTCAGTTCACCATAAGGGAGGTTCAGACAACATATCACAAGCCCAGAAGATCCACATTCAAAGTTGCCAGTATTGTATGACCATTATAAAGTAGAAAAATAATTAAGTGGAACCATCACAAAGTCAGGAGACATCTGTACTAGTCTCTCTCATGGTTGATCACAGTGTCACCTCAAATGCCAGGAACTGACATGTCTCCTGTCTCCTTTAATTAACTTTGTTCACTGGGCTTTCAGCGGACAGGTCTAAGATATGTTTGGCTATTATTTAGCCAATGACTCCATAGGATTGAGAATCCTATGATGCTTAGGACATTACAAAGCTTCTAAGATGTGTGAGAGACTATATGTATGTACTTTGCCAACAGGTACAACTTTCTTGCTTTGGGTGCTGTGGTTGCTAGGAAGCTGGAATGTGATGGAGGGATCTACAGCTGAGAGGTCAGAGGAATCAGGAGGCTCCAGGCAGCTGCCAGGGGAACCTGGGCAGTTAAAGGCCAGGGATCCTTTCCTCTTCCTGGTAGAGTAGTAGCATTAGGGAAGCTAGTACCATCCTTCCATCCCCTTACCCTCATCCTGTAGACCTAGACCTACCCAGAGTCCCCGGATACATGCTGGGCCATTGAAGGGACTTAAATCTATTCATATTTTCCAAGGGATGCCCATTATCTGGATGTTATATAAAGTTACGAGCTTCTTTAAGTATGGATGGCTAATTCAAGTGTTTTGTTTTTATTAATTTCTTTTGTGTGTATACATGTTTATGTGTGGTTGGGTATGTTTATGGAGGCCAGAGAACAAACTTGAATGTTGTTTGGTTTGTTTTGTTTTGTTTTTGCTTATTTGTTTGTTTTATTTTGTTTTGTTTTTTGAGACAGGATCTCCCACTGGCCTGGAACTTACCAAGTCAGAAGTCAACTAGACCAGCTGACCAGCTATCCCTAGCAGCCATCCACCTGTCTCAACTCTCTAGCACAGTTATATATTTCCACACTTGGCTTTTTCTTTGTTAAAACCATGGGTTTTAGATTAAAGTGACATATACCTTTAATCCCAGGACTCAGGAGGCAGAGGCAAATAGCTCTCTGTGAGTTCAAGGCCAGACTGGTCTACAGAGCTAGCTTCAGGACAGTCAGAGCTGTTTGTTACACAGAGAAACCCTGACTCAAAAAAAAAAAAATGGGTTCTGGGATCAAACTTAGGTCTTCGTGTGTGCAAGACAAGTACATCACACCACCTGAATTATTTCCTGAGTACAAAACTCAAGTGTTTGGATACTGTGCAAACTAAATGAAATTGGAGAAATATTCTGGGAGACAAAATATGTTCCTAGGGATTGGAGGTATGCAATTTTATAGCTAACTGGGAAGAATATTCTAGAGACAGGAGGCGCCACAGGTACAAAGGCCTTGAGGTATGTGGAGCAGGGATCAGGCCAGTTGAGAGTGAATAAGTATGAAGAATAGGATGCTAGAAAGATGGGCCAGAATAGCCAATCAAGCATCCTTTGGGACCCATAAAGCCACAGAAAGGTTCTGAGCTTGCTTTTGAATGTTCCTACAGTAAACTTGGCTGCTTTGTAAGACAGAAGGGAGGAGGCAGCAAGGAGCAGGAGGCCTGCTGTGGTAAAGGTGGGATCTAAGGTTGGCTGAGTCTCAGAGCACAGAGGAGAAGGGAGATGCTCCCTCCATTGGGAGAGACAACATGACAGACCAAGTATGGTTCTTCCATTCATCTAAAACTTATCCAGTTGCTTTTTAGATGTTTGGTTATGGCCACAAGAAAAATAACTGAGATCCCGAGTAGTTTCTCTTCCCTTTGCAACTCTTTCTCCTTAGCCATACTGGAGTCATGTTTCCTAAATGCCTGCTCACACATGAAGCCCTGCCCAGAGTCTGTAGTCACTGAAACCTAAGCAACAGATGACACTATGAAGTAGCCAACCAGGCCTCTGCTGTGGGCTTTCCTGGTTCTTTAGACTTAACACTGACCTTGATTACAATGGGAAGGGCACATCCAAATCAATTTCTCAATGTGGGCGGGCCTGTACATGTATCTCTTCTGGGGACAGCATGCTCTCCTCACCTTCACCCTCACCCCAGCTCCTAGGGGCTCCCACTCCCCAACCTGATCTAGAGTCATGGTTGTAAAGCCTCGGTGGCACAGTGCAGCTCACCCTTTAATGACACTGAGGTTTCATGTCAGCTCCAGCACCCAGGTATGAAGTACTCTAGGTCTCATCCCAGACTCTCTGACTTTCCTAGACCCACACGTACTGGCAGAAGCAAGAGTGCCCAGATATGCCCTATAGGCTCAACTCAAGTCCCAAAGCATGCTTCCAGATTTTCCCAGAAAAGTGGGAGCAGAAACAAAGGTAGGTAGCACTTAGGGACTCTCAGAAGTGGCAAGGTATCCCAGGAGTTTCATTCTTGAAGTCAGTCATAGTCCTGATATATGAAAACAATACAGCCTCTTCTGGTGGGAATAGACTTGGTGATGTTGACATCAATAGTTACACTCAAAGCTGGTCTGATTGGCCTTATTTGATTGCTGCACAGGACATTAGACCCATCCTTACATAGGTGAATCTTTAAAGGTCTGCAGCAGGATCCCAGATACATCCATCTAGCAAGCTATACAGAGTAGAAGGCAACACATGTGAAGATTTATAAAAGCATCTTTGGGGACTTGGTGGAGCCCTGAGGAGGGTAGTGAGTGGAGGGGTATGCATGTGTATACATTTATGTGTGTACACATGAGGCATGTGTGGCATGCATGTGGGACCACAGGTTAGCATCAGGTATCTTTCTCTAGAACATTCCACTTAATTTTTTCAAATAGGTCTCAATGAACCCAAAGCTCACTGATATTTCAGAAGTAGCCGGCCAATGAGTCCCAGGAAAGCATCCCCCTCCCAATCTCCACCCCAGAAGCACTACAAGCATGTGCCTCTGTGCCTAGCTTTTTTCTTCATATCATGTATGGGGGTCCAAACTCAGACTCTTGGGTTTATGCTGCCAAGCCTTCTCCTCAGCTCCAGTTCTTGGTTTTCTTAATGCCCACAGGGCATGGCTAACCCTAACCTTTGTCTCTTACATCCCATGGCCTAGACCCATGAGCTTCTTACTCTAGCTCTTTTGGGGGTTTGCCTTCCTCCCAGGACACCTCCAACTCTGAACATCTTCACTCATGCAGAAATGAGTCCATATCAAAACAGTCCCAGGAAGATAGGAAGGGATGTATTGGCATTGTCTAGAACACTGCCCACATAAGCAGGTGCTAAAAATAAAACCTGCTATGTAGGTAAATGAATGAACCAAACAATTCATCAAAAGGCTCAAAGCCATTAGTCAGCCAGCTCCTAAAGCATGTATCTCAGGTTGAGTCCACTACCCATGCTGACATGCTTGGTCTGGCTGACTAAATGCTTTTTATCTTCTGGTCTATACAGGACCCTGTGAATGCTGTAACCTAGAAATGGTGTGATTTAATCTGCCAAAAGATTGACGAGTCTGGCAAGATAATAAGGCTGAACTTGACTCTCAGCTTGGACCAAAACCTAAAATCTGGTTCTTCTGCATCATCTATTTCAGCAGACTCACCCGTGCCCTTCCGTCCCTGCCCTGTGGACTCTAGTTTGAACACAAATCTTGCTAAGTTGGGTGGGGACACATCTGTGCTTTCACCCTGCCTGCCTGATGTCTGCTCCCAGGACCTGACTCCTCCTTGGTTGTAAATCCCCACTTATTCTTTCCAGAGTTCAATCTTTCCATCTGCGAAGACACACAGCCATAGTGCTTGTGTCTATTACCATGGTCCCCTGAATCAATTCTGCCTTGACACATTGTTTAATTGATTGTTTTTTTTTCCTAGAATAAAGTAAAGCAAGGAAAAGCCAGAAGAGACGAGAAGGGAAACCCCAGAAAAGGGAAGCTGTAATGGCCACACACAGGTACTATAAGCCCAAAAGCACAGGTGGGGCTGTGAGAGAGGGGCAGAGCAGAGCGATGGGTTGTTTCAGATTTTTCTGGCTTAAAACTGGAAGATGGCACCATTAGCTAAAATCAAGAACATATTAAGAATAGATAGCGGTACACTGTGACCTCCAGCCTGACACCCTTGGCAATGGCGTAGCTTGACTCCTAAATAACATCCAGTAAGGAAATTTCTCTTTTCCTTATCTGATCAATTTAATGGAAATCTGCAGATCCATCTAGGCTAAGCCAAGCCATCAAAGCGTATATCCTGTTGAGAGTAATTCATCAAATACCTACCTCGTTTTCCTCTTCCAGAGGCACTCACTTTTTAAAGGTACAGTTACACAAGTGCTCTGGGAACAGAAGCAGGGGCAAAGGTCACAGCTCAGCAGGGCCTGTTGTTTTTTTTCCAGGCCTACTACCATGGCTAGGGGTGGCTTCCCTGCTCTGAAACAGCTCTTCACATATTTAGAGTACAGGTGGACAGTGGTTGCTTTTCAAAGACCTGTAAGTTCCAGTTTGTTCTTCTGCCTCCTTTTTCATTCAGAGGAACAACATGATGGAATTGGCAAGTCCACGGAACAAACCCCCACACGTGCGGTCTGATTCCTTGGAGGCTGCATCTCAGCCTGGCTCTTCCCACTCAGTGAAGATTTGCCTTCCTCCCTGTTTCATGCCCCTTTCTGACTCTTTAGTTCCATGAATGTAGCTTCCTGAAAAAGCAAAGAGATCTTTGAAAAGAGTTATTCCTACAACCAGAGGAGGTAAAGAATCAGCTGGAGTGACCCCAACACGAATCCTCATCCTGGTCCTGTGCAAAGGGGATCCTGGGATGTGAAGGATGAATGAACGGCAGGTCTAGAAGGATCCATTGGGCAAATGCCTAAACATCTCCTTCCATCACTGGGAATGAGGGCAGCCCTCTGTTGTGCACAGGGCCAGGCCACACTAGCATCTTCCTGAGAAGGAAGACAAGCGAAGAAGATAACGTCAGAAGCTGAGCACGAAGGCACAGGCCTGTAACGCCAGCATTCAGGAGGATCAGAACTCAAGGTCATCCTTGGGTACACGGTGAACTTGAGGCTAACCTGGGCTACATGATACCTTCTCTTTAAAAACAAGCAAAAAAATAGTTCAGATGTGGAGATAATAAGACTTTCTCATACATTTCTACTTTTGACACAGGGTGTGGTAGTTGGAATAAAAATGCTCCCCATAAGCCCATAGGGAATGGCACCATTAGGAGGTATGGCTTTGTTGGAGGAAGTGTGTCTCAGTCTCTTCCTGCTGTCTGCCACTCCAGACGTAGAACTCTCAGCTCCTTCTCTAGACCATGTCTGCCTGCATGCTGCCATGCTTCTTTACATTAGGATAATGGACTGAACTTTGGAACTATAAGCCAGGCTCAGTTAAATGTTTTCCTTCCTAAGAGTTGCTGTGGTTATCGTGGTGGTTATTCACAGCAGTGGGAACCTTAAGACACAGAGCCTTACAATATATCAAAAGCTCACCTTTAACCAATGACTCTTCTGCCTCCACTTTCTGAGTGCTGGATTTATAGGCATGTCATCATTTTCTGCATCTTCCCAAATATTTGTGGAAAACATTCAGGGCCAGGATCCTTGCCAGCCCTTCACTGTCTATTACATGTATGAGTTTGAATCCTATTAATCTATTTAGAAGCATAAGACAGAATAGCTTATTCCATAAACTCAGTGACTGTATATGGCTTCGCTCCTTCCTGCTGTCAGTACCCCAGGCAGACTGATGTCTTTGACACTTCCCACTACAGCCCACCCTTGCCCTGGGCACTTCCTTCTCCCATGGAAAAGTCCCATGGAGCCCCTTTCTTCATTTATACATGGGCCACACATACCTCCCAACTGCCTTAGAATTCTCGTCTCCTTCATCCCTCACATCTGACTGCTTAACGCCAGTCTTCTGCTCAGAGGTCCTGCTAGCTCACAAAGTTAAGCATACCACTCCTGCCCCGTGTTCCTTCCCCACAGTCCATGTCCAAGACTCAGATTCACAGCGGCTTACCCAAGTTATCCTAGGTGGACTGCATTAACTATTCTTCTCCCTGTTGTGATAAATGCTGGCCAAAGCACCTTCAAAGAGAAATCTGTTGGCTCAGTGTTTGGGACAGGGAGCTGCATGGTGGTGAGAACAGGATGTTCACATCCAAGTGAATGGGAGTGAAAGATAGAAGGAGAGAAAGGACAGGAAGTGGGCGCAGCCTATAAACCTCAGAGTCCATCCTGGAAGAAACTATTTCCTCCCAGAATCCCCCAGAACAACACCACCAGCTGGAGACTAAGCATTCAAACCCCGGAGCCTGGTGGAGGAGTTTTGCATTCAAACCACTACATGGGCAGTGTTGATGAGGCCTTGAAACGGTCTCAGTTGTGCTGACAAGTGTACACTGAGCTCTTGGGTCCCTTGCTGCTTCTGTCACCCTTTAATCCTCCCAGAGTTTAAGAGATGCTAGACATAAGCATTCCTGGACATCCGATAAAACCTGTCAGCCATGCTCAGAGGTTCCCTTTCATTCATACACACTGTTGATCTGGGTCAGGAGGAAGAAGTGGCCGGTGCTCTTTACAGAAAACAGTTGTTAAAGACCCATACAACAGAGGTCTCCTCAGTCCCCTCTCCTCCAGCCTTTCAGCTACTCAATCTCTACCCTCTAAAGAGGACTGTGCCTTATTAAATAAAAGGCTAGTAGGACATGGGCAGACAAAGCATCTGCAAAGTCAGGACAGGCCGGTCTAAACTCTCCACTCCAGGCTCTGATGAGATGCTCAGAAAGAAAGAGGTACCATTGAAAACCCAATCATGTCTTCCTGCAGCCTCTCAGCTGCTGGTAGGTGAAGAGAAGCCATGGGTGTTCCAAACCTCTGCTCAAGGCCAGACACTCTCCACATGGGTAGATATGTCAGCCTAACATCAGAAAGTGTCTCTCCCAAAGGATGCCGTGGTCCCATTGGGAGAATATACCCAATGGGATGCCTATCCTATGATGTGGGACTAAGATCGCATCCTATGATGAATGTCTATATTACTAAAAAATGGCAGATCTGGCATCAGCCTTGGTACTTGGTTCCCCCACCATTGTCACACTATATTTTTGGGGTGACTTATTCTCCATGATGTCAGCTAAAGGGGAATCATGGGTCAAATAGCAGTAAACCCTGCAAGATGTGTTTCAACATAGCTAGAAGAGAAAGAATTTTAAATATGCTAACCACACAGAAAAGATGAATGTCTGAGGGGATAGATATGCTAATTGCACATTGTATGATATCAAAACATCATACTGTATCCCATAATGTAGGTATATAAACATTAGTGGCAATTTAAAATGTAGTAAAAATTTTTAAATAGTGCTTAAAATGGTGAACTTTCTATTATACATGTTTACCACAATGTGTTAGAAATTAATGTTGCAATATACCTAAGGCAATGAATTGTGTACTTTACATGGATGCAGTGGGAGATAAGCATACCAGAAGAATTCTATTACTGTTCCAAAGTAATTGAAATAAGGGAAATGGTTTATTTTGACTTATAGCTTTGAAGGTTTCAATCCATAGTTGGTTAGCCTGTGGTGAGATAGCACCATGGCTGTGTCACATAGGTAGGAGCCTAATCACCCCAAAGCTTCATGGAAAAGCAAGAAAGGAAGAGGCCAGGGCTCTATAATCTGCTACAAGGATGTACCACCAGTAACCTAAGACTTCTCATTAAGTCCTCTCTTAAAAGTTTCTACCACCTTCTAACACCTCCATGGGCTATATATGAAGTGTATAACACTTTTCAGGACTTTTCAGGAACTTTCTAGATCCAGGTATCACAGCACATGAATTGTACCTTAATGAAATCACTTTTTAAAATGCAAACAAATGGAAAAATTATTAGTAACATCAAAACCAAAAACTTTAAGAAAGCTCCAGTGAGCCAAGCCTTGGGTGCAACAAACTGAAAAGGAGGCTGAGGTGATGGCGGCCAGTAAAGGACTTGCTTTGCAACATCAGGACCAGAGTTTGAGTTACCCAAAACCCACATAAAGAGCCAGGACAGGCCTGGAGGCATGCCCTTGTAATCCCAGTGCTGGGGAGATAGAGACAGGTAGATCCTTGGCACTTCCTGGCTAGCTAACCTACCTGGTGAGCTCAAGGCCAGTGAAGAAATGCTGTCTCAAAACTAAAGGTAGTCAGCACCCAAGGCATTAAGGGACTATAGCCATAGCTGTCCTCTGGCTTCCACAAATGTGCACCCTAACCCTAACCCCCCACCCCTGGACTTCAGTGATTCTTTGTCACTCTTCATAGGGGCAGAATACCAATTCCTCCGAGAAAACCGCTGGTGTATCAGATCCGATGACAGTGTATACTGTGGTCTGGACATGACACCTGTGGACAACAGATTCACTTTCTATCTAAGCTGTCCCATGGACACTGTTTTCCTGCCTCTGTCAGCTGACTTCTCATTCTTTTTGTAATACTGTTCCAGCAAGTGTAGCGTGTCAGGGCTCCAATCTAGATTGCACTTCTTGACATCGCACAAACGATCTGACAAGTTGCTTTTGGCTTTGTGCTACTGGTATCTCTCACATGTGGCGATTAAAAAAAAAAATGTGTTGAAAATCACTGCTGTCCTGTGAATATTTCAGTCAAAATTTTCTGTGACTTTGCTTCAACTTTCAAGACGTCAAAGGGTTGAGATAGTGAAAAGCTGAAGGCCAAACCAAGCATAGGAGGGGAGGCTTAGACCTAAAGAAAGGAAGGGAAAATAATAAGTCTCAAAATATTTGTTTAAAAGTATCCTACCACACACAACAATATTGTTAGGTTTAGGGAGATCTAGGAAAAGTGACCGGACACCATGTGAGAACTGTGAGCATGCTCTACGGGGATTCTAAGTTTGAGGAAGCCGGCAGCTTTGCATGCAGTGCCTGTATTAATCAGATACTCAACTGAGCAGAGAAGACTTCTTGTTTCTTGTCTACCAGACCTAGGGTGACGCAGGGAGGGGCAGATTCTGTTGTTCAAAGAAAAAGTGGGGAGAACACGCTAAAGACATCACTCCATCAAATAATTGGGCACTTTTATTAGGAAATTGTTATATTTACTGAGGAAAAAGCTCATTTTTGACAGCAAACATGGAAGAACCAAGTAAATGATTTCATAGGCTGTGTGGGGAAGATTAGTTGTGTGTGTTTCCAAAAAAAGATAAACCCAACTATGAAGGACTTAGAGCTGTAGATACATCATACAACATCTTTGCTGGCATTTGAAGTTTAAAATGACTGACATGTGTTGGCCTTGAAAGGCCACTGAGCAGATAGGCAGGCACTCACTGGGTTGGTTTTTAGCCAAGGATCTATTAGAAGCCTGTTGAAGGCAGAGGTTAGGGATGGGAAGACCCTCTCTTTATATGAAGGTCATATATTGCCACCTCCTCCCCTTGCTCACATGACGATGGTGCTGTGGCCACTTGGCAGTCATGTAAAGAACAGGAGGTCAGAGTGAACACAGAGAGAAACCCTGGGTCCATCAGATTCCACTGGGCACCTCAGCCAACTCCTATCTATGCCCATGTTTCTTAAGGAATGGCAAATACCTCTTGGCTAGATCCCTGATGGTTGGGGTTTGTGTCTTACAGCCCAAAGCATTCTTTTCCAGAGCAACATGCAGCAGATGTCTGAATGGGCATGGAATATGAGGTAACGCCTTGGTGTCTGAATAGCAGGTGTCAAAGGCAGCCTGCACTATTACTTTTTCTCTTTGCAATCCATGACAAAGCCAACAGCAAGCACAGAGAATAAAGGGAAATCTTGGGGTGTGCTTTGTCACCAATATTCACAGTCAAGGTCTTCATGTATGGAGAGAGCCAGGTAATAAATGGAACAATTAAAAATCCTAAATGTTTTGTAAGTATAATGCTTGAGAACCTTGGAGGCAGGGCAGGAATAGCTGAGTGGCTAATGCATTTACCACTCAAACCTGAGAACTAGGGCTTGAATCTCTAGGACCCACAGAAAATCCCAGAAGGTATGGTGTTTACCTGTAATCCCGGCATTTGGAAACAGGGGATACCTGAGGCAAGCTGACCAGCTCTGAATATAACAAGAAGCCCTTCCCCAATAAACAAAATGGGGAGCAATCAAGGAAGACATAAATACCAACTTCTATGCTTTGTACATGCGCACACGTGCACTTGCTCAGACATGCAAAGACAAATACACACATGTACACCATTCACATGTTACCACCTCAGTTGCAAAGTTTATCTTACAACAGCCAGAATGGGAATACCATATCATCTTTCCCCCAGAAGAGGCTGAAACTTCAAAAGTCTAAGAAAACAGCACCATGGGCAGGAACTAGGCACTGATGGGATTAAACGTGGCACCTTGCCCTTCCAGAACAACAGAAGAAGGAAGGTCACTTTCCTCTTCCCCTCATCTTTTTCCCACGAAGAAGGTCATAAGATCCTCATGGACAAATGCTCTCCTTATGCCCGGAGAGAAACTCTAACCCAGTGCTTCTCAACATGTCGGGCTCCACCCTTGGGATCAAACAACCATTACACAGAGGTAAGTATCAGATACTTAAATTATGATTCATCACAGTAACAAAATTACAGTTATGAAGTAGCCACAAAAATAACTCTACATTGAGTTCACCGCAACATGAGGAACGTTATTAAACGGCTGCAGCATTAGGAATGTTGAGAACCACTGCTCTAAACCATAGGCCTTGCTTGGATTCTCCAAAGGGTATTGTCATTAGATCAGAGCACCTTTGTTCACATGGTTTTCTACAACAGTCTTCTCTTCATGATACCTAAGCAAACTGAAGTTTCATTGCTTCTTTGGACCTTCACTTCCTTATGAAGGATCCCATGTCATGTACAACTCTACTAAGTTAATTTTCTTTTGTTCCAGGGATCATTATGTGACTTCACAAGGAGATGGAAATGAATATCTATCTGTTCACTCCCAATAGAGAAGACACTAAACCATCACAAGAAGGATTTCTTTCAAGTCCAGCTTGGAGAATCAATCGGTAAGCACAAAGGCCTCAGTTAGGAGCTTGAGGGACTTTGAGTCAGCTACAACATAGGAGAGTCTTACATCCAATTACTTGTTTATATCCTGGGTGGGGAGTCATGATCATCTTTCACTGTCCCTTCAAAAGGAATTGTAAACAGACATTTTCTGTTCAGCACTGCCCAGTCGCAAACAGCCAACTCAGAGGCTGAATATAAATTGTAAATGATCAGCCAATAGCTTAGGCTTGTTACTAGCTAACTCTTACATTTAAATTAACCATATTTCTATTTATGTTTTGCTACTTGGCTCATGGCTTGTTACTTCAATTTTTAAACATTTATTTATTTTATGTGCATTGGTAAAAAGATGTTAGATCTCTTGGAACTGGAATTATAGACAGTTGTAAGCTGCCATGAGGGTGTTGGGAATTGAACCCAGGTCCTCTGAAAGAGCAGTCAATGTTTTTAACCACTGAGCCCTTTCTCAAGCTCCATGTTGCCTAACTTTTTATATGTCCTGCTTGCTCAGTGGTAGGCTGGCATCGTCCTGACTCTGCCCTGCTTTTTCCCCTCATTCTCAGTTTGGCTTTCTTGCCTAACTTCCTACCCAGCTACTGGCCTGTCAGCTTTCTATTAACCACTGTGAATAATACATATCTATAGTATAGGAAAGGATGTTTCACAGCAAGGGAGTGTTATTCTCCTGAGGTCATTGGAACTGCACTGCTTTAACACAGAAATTGTCACATGCAAACCATGAGAAACTGACACTACAGCATTCACAGTCATTAATTCAGCAATGAGAAGAAGTAGGGGGGGGTGCGGGGCAGCTGCTGCTTCACCAGTATCCACAAGAGCAGTGAAAGAGGGACGTGGCTCAGCAAACTCAGGGTGAATTTCTGACTGTCAGATGTATGGGGGTTTGTTGTTGGTTGTTTTTGCTCTTTTGGGGGTTCCACCACCCAGCTACCAAATGAATCACACATGAAGGCTTATTCTTAATTATAAATGCCCAATTTCAGCTTATTGCTTGCCAGCTTTTCTTAACATAAATTATCCCATCTATCTTTTGTCTCTGGGCTTTTCCTTTTCTATTCCTGTATAGTTTTCTTTGTTGTTTACTCAGTAGCTTACTGGGTGACTGGGTGGCTGCCCAGCCTTCTGTGGCTACTCTTATCCTTTTATATTTCTCCTTCATATAGTCTCTCTGCCTGATAGCCCCACCTATCCTTTCTCCTGCCTCACTCTTGGCCATTTCAATTCTTTATTAGACCATCAGTGTTTTAGACAGGCACAGTAACACAGCTTCACAGAGTTAAACAAATGCAACATAAATGAAAGTTACATACCTTAAAATAATATTCCTCAGGGGTTCAGCTTTTCACATTGTGCTAATTTACAGCAGGTGACAGTCTATATGCAAGATATGGTGTTTCCCGCAGTTCCACACACCCATTGACACTTAGCATTGAAGGTTTTGTTAATTTCAGCCAATATGATAGGTGTCCTATCATGCTTCAAATTTGTATTTTCCAGAAGACTCATGATACCTTTATAAATGCATTCAGGCATTTGGGTAGCTTCTTTTTGGCATACCTATTTCTTACATATCCTCATGAACTGACTTTTCCTTGTTCTCATCTACTTTGAAAACAAATCTGTGTCCTGTAGATGAACTGTTCAGCATGCTTCCTTGTGCTCTGACTTTGCTTTCAGTCATTTATTCTTTCCATGAATACATATTCTTATTTTATTACATAGTCAAATTATTTTTACTTTTTTGTGCTTATTACTTTCTTTAGGTCCTGTTTAAGAAATAGTTGTCTACCTTAAGATTGTAAAGATAATTCCTATTTTTCATCTAGGTTTAACCTGAACTACTTTACCCTCCACACTTCATTAGTGACTTTTCCTTTGCTAGGGCCAAATACCTGAGAAGAGGGAGGAAGGAGTTTATTTTCATGGTGTCAGGGAACAGCCCATCTTGGTAACAAAGGCATAGAAGCAAGGTCATGAGGCAACTGGTCCTATCATGTCCACTATCAGGAAGCCAAAAGAGATGAATACTGGTGCTCATCTCCCTTTCTCCCTTCTCATCTTTTAAAATTCAGTCTGGATCTCCAGCCCTAGGATGATGACCCACGCTCCGGAGAGTATGGTCCACATTCAGAACATGTCTTTCCTATTCAGCTAAACTACTCCGAAAATGTTCTCTGATACATGCCCGGGGGTGTTTTCAGCCAACTTGACAGTTAAAATTAACTGTCAGAAGCACATTTCTAATTTCCCTAAAAACCTGATTTTAGATATAAGATAGGAACAAAGATATTACTTCCTGTGTAGATATTTGACTCAGGTGATTAGGGAAAGGGTCATCTTTTAACCAGTGCATTCCTGTGCTAACTTGGTTACAAATCAAATGCTCTTTATTTTGGAACTGATTTGCTAACACTTCAAAAAGAGTATGAAGTGTATATATTTTTAAAGCTACCTATCTGAAGTTTCTGTCTTGCAGTACCCTTACTTCAGTTTGAATTATATCTGACCTAATACAAATGTTAGAAATACCTTTTGTTTTCCTAGTCTCTGGAACAATTGTATATATGTATATATATATATATATATATATAAAATCAAAGTAATGTGTTTATTAAACTTTGGAAAAGATTCACTAATAAAGTCATCTGGGCTGGGGTTACCTTGGGGTTTTCTTAAATTAAAAAAAAATCTAATTTAATAAATTTTGATCATTTACAGAATTCCTGCTCTGATGCCTCTACTTTATGTGAACTATTTGATAAATTATTAAATCTTGACATTAAGTTGTTGTATCATCTCGTTTGTGACACAATCGGATCTATAATAACATATCCAATCCCTAATACGGAGCTGGAGAAATGACTCAGTTGTTAAGAGTGAATATCGCTGTTTCAGAAATCCCAATTTTGATTCTCAGAGAGCCCACCTCAGGCCCTCACCAACACCTACAACTCCAGCTGGAATGGATTCAGTGCCTCGGGACTCCTTGGACCACACACGTGTGGCAAATAGTCACAGACAGACAGACACACGCACAGTTTATGAACTATTCTCTTTTAAAGCCCCTCTGGTGGTGGTGTGGGTTTTCCTTCATAGGAAGCCCACTGCCTGCTTTATTGTGCTCTCTTCTCTCCATTGCTTTTGAGTTTCACTGTGCAGTGAGTCCCCAGACCCGCTATGTGAATACTTTTTTTTCTTACATTCTTTTCGCTTACTTTTGCATTTGTGAATATGCACTTCTGATACATGCATATCCTTCATTTTTAAGTACATTCTAATTTATTCTTTGACAATTATACACGTTTATACAATGTATCATGCTCATGGCGTGCCCCCTCCTGGCCCCTCCCACCTTTATATAATTTTTTGTTGTTTTTCTAAAACTCAGCAAGTTCAGTTACTTTGGCCTGCATATACATGATCATCCTACCAGTAGCCACACTCCCAAAGAAAAATGGCTCTCACCTCCACACTGCCATCAGTTCTTAATAGTCCCATAGCCTCTCCCTCACCAATGCTGGAATTACGGAATATAAATACACATTTGTGTTTTCTTCTATGAGAATAATTCAGGCACACTTCCCCAGGTGGATATTACCCAATCTTTTTAAAAGTGTCAAAATTCATTATATCTTTTTTAAAAAATGCCTTATTCATCACCTTCACCAAGCAAAAGAAAGAGAAAAGGAAGACCCTAGCAGTGTGTACATAGCTCTATGTTCTTCGTATAACCCCATGAAATGGGGCACGGTTGAAATGCAGCATGCCTGCCTCTTTTCAAGTCCAGGCATCTGGTGTCAGTACACTAGCCCACCTGGACATAGTCACCCCTTCCTTCCTGAAACACAGGTGGCGGGAATGTTAACAAAACTCAGATGGGCACAAAACGGAATCACACGCTGCAAGCCATCTCCTGGCTGTAGATGTGACTTGTTTATTCCCCACACCCATCACTGCTTCCCCTCCCCTCCCTCCTCCCAGTTCTCCCCCAGCTTTCCTCCACCCCATGCCCCCATCCATTCCCCAGGGAAGGCAAAGACTCCCAAGGTGAGTCAATTTGGTCTGGCATATCCAGTTAAAGTAGGACCAAGTCCTTCCCCCCAGTATCAAGGCTTAGTAAGGTGTTCCTCTGTGGGGAATGTGCTCCAAGAAACCAGTTTATGAACCAGGAATAAACTCTGGTCTGATAGCAAGAGGTGCCACGAACTGCCCATGCTATTGACTGTCATCTGCATTTGGAGGGTTTAGTTCCTTTTCCTTAGCTGTCATTTCTGAGTCAGTGAATCCCAATAGCTCCAGTCAGATGTCTCTGTGGGTCCCCTCATGATGCTGATCCCTTTGCTCATATACTCTCTCCTGCCTCTCAGCTGGACCAGGACATTTTGCATAGCTATGGATCCCTGCGTCTGCCTCCATCCGTTGCTGGATGAAGGATCCCTTGTGATGTGGCTCTCTGACTTGGATATTAAAAGGATGTCTGTGGAGGAGCATGGAAGGAAGTTCCCAGCTCACCCAGGCAATCATTACAGTGGACACTTGCTATTTGTGACAGATGCTGCAGGTCATCCATGTCCCCTTTCACTTTCAGGGTCTTGGTAAGCTTTCTATGTCCACGATCAGGTGGGGAGGTGCAGGGGGATGGAAGGCTGGAGGAGATAGTTGGGAGAAATAAGTGGTTCTTTTTCTCACCTACATCTTGAGAATAGCTAAGAGAACACCTATAAGGAAAATGGTGATATTTAATTTTATGCCCAGATCGAGGGGACCCCCAAAAGACCACCATGGAGACCAAATTCCATATGTAAAAGCAAAGAGCCTTTATTCAAGCTGAAGCTTGGCCTCCCTCTGTCCATTGCAGCAGTTAAGCGCTGAGCACCAAGCCTGGCAGGGTAGGGTTTTTATTTGGGGATTTGTTAGTTTGTTTATCATAGTAGAAGCTGCAGTGAGGGGATTTCCAGGGTTCAGGACCCTGATTGGCTGCAGTTTGTCTAGGGGCATTTTATCGAGATCAAGGGGAATAGGTATGTGCTGGGCTCAAGGACCATCTCTCAATTGGAATGTTTGGAATATCAGATACTTACTCTCAGGTATTGGCCCCTCCTGGGAGTGGTGTCTGTTAGAGGCTTTTCCTGGAACTGACCGTAAGAGACTCTCAGGCCTACTGTCTAGCTGGTTTTTATTAAGCCAGTCATGGCAGTTGTACAGCTAAGCTCTTTTGGGCCCCACATTCCTGTGTGGTCAAGCTGTTCTGGGCCCCACATTTAAACTACCTTGCATTCACAAAAGTCTCAGCTTCAATCCCTAGCATTGCAAAACAAACAACAACAATAACAAAAAGCAAAAAGCCAAAAGAGGTCAGAGAAAGGGTCACAGGGTCTCAGATGTCCTTAAAAAATTGAGGCATAGTCCAGGAGTTGGTTCTTTGTGTCCCCCAAAGCCTGCATGCACTTTGATGGCTGCAAGCATGGGCAGATACAATGAGAGCCTGGGCAGATTAGATGGGACAGGGCAGGGAGGAGGGTGCTCCCAGGGAGGCTAGCAGCTGCTTCCCACCAAGCTGATTGACTTGTGATCTGGTACAGGCTGCCACCTGCCACATTTCCCCCATTCCCTACTCAGTTCTGCATCTTGCCACTCAGCCCAAAGACATGCCCCGTGCATGGTCATCAGAAGCCTGGCTTAGTCTGGTCTTTGCCTGACACAGCCATCAACTACCATTATTCTAGAGGCTGTCACTGAGCGTAGACACCCCGGGACCCACCTTAATTTCCAGGAACCTGAGAGGCACAGGGTTTCCTCTCTATGTGCTAGGTATCCTCGGAGAAACCAGTGCTCTCGACTTCAGCCTGATAGTCTCAGCTCCCCAGCTGCCCACAAGAACCTACTTGCCCCTGACAGCCACCCAGGCTTTTAACATTGCCTTCCTTCCCAGTCAGGTGTGAGGGGTGGGGGTTGAGGGTGAGGCTGTTAATCAGTTAGACAACCCTGATTGCATCTTAATAACAAATGCAAAGCACCCGAGAGCAGCAATTTACGGTAATGGGAAAAATCAGCAGGTCCCTGGGGTGCAAGGGGAAGTAAACATTCTCCAGGTTCAAATTTGAGGGAGGTAAACCACTTGTGAGTGCCCTGGTAATGCCAGGAGATGCCTGTGCATTAGTGCTAGATAAGAAGAGATTGCTGATACCCAGAGCAGGGCAAAGGGAGGTTGAGGTCAAGGCCAAGGCCACTGGCTCCCTGTCTGACTACCAGAAGAATCTATTTCCAGAATGCTGTCAATGCATAGGCACCCCATCCCAGAGAGGCCACCAGAGCCAATGCAGATTAAAGCAATCAGGGAGGAAAACCGAGAAGAGATTTTCCTGATGCATTAGGAACAGGCACAGACAAAGTGATCTTGGTCCTCCTGTCCTATCTTCATCTTCAGGGTATAGGCCTGAGATTTAAGTTAGGCAGAGGAAGAAAATTGGAGCAAACAGCAAGAGGTGGCCACAGTGGGGGTCTCGTTAGTCAGTGTCTCAATTCTGTTGTCTAAGGTGGTCCCCCAAAGTCCATATTGCTTGAAGGGACAGGCTGGTCCTGCAAAGATGATTATTTATGAAGGGGAGAGATAAAG
Organism: Sigmodon hispidus; assembly: GCA_004025045.1. Lineage (NCBI taxonomy): Eukaryota > Metazoa > Chordata > Mammalia > Rodentia > Cricetidae > Sigmodon > Sigmodon hispidus. The sequence continues at coordinate 271,260 of PVIH01000615.1, forward strand.
GTTAAGAAGACACTCCCTGGGAGATTAGTATGCCTATGCAGAATCTCAAGAAGGAGTCTGAGCCTAAGCAAAGAAGGACCCAAAGGAAGACGGCAGACTGTAGTGTCAGACATCCATCATGCTCTTAGGCCCAAGTGAAGGGTCTAAGCTTTTTAACAAAAGCATCTTCTACCAGCACCCTCTCCCTCATCCTTTCTACCAGAAACCAATAGAAAAGACTTCTACTAGTCAGTTCTGGCTGAACAAATATACTCGGTGTGTGCCTGCTGTGGGGAGGCCAATGCAAAGATGACTCCCCACCCACCAGTTCCTCTTATCTAGCCCCACCAAGTCAGAGAGCTGAGGCCCCAGCTAGAGCACATCCCATCAGAGAAACTTATCTTCCTTTCTCTCTCTCATGATTTGTTTGGAATGCAAAGGAGCAGTTATTTCCCACTAGAAGGTAAATTGCTTTGCAGCATCCATTTTTCTTCCTCTTTGAGAACATTCGCAACCCTGAACACATATATTTTTCTTACGTGTAATTTGATCTGGATGGTTTCTTGACCTGCATCCAAATCGAGCTGTGGGTAATTATTACTGTCACTGTTGTTATTAACACTGATATTTATCATAATCTCACAAATGCTAGGGACAGCCCTTAATCTTGCTGTTTTATTTAGTTGAAAGGAAAATGTGAGGCGCTGGCCTCCCTCCCAGTTTTGCCTCTTGTATTCACTTTTACCAAACTCCTACTACGGGGATAATTAGCCCAATTTCCAGGGATCCCGAGTCAGCTATAACTCTGAATTGCAATCACATGATCTGGCCAAGGCCAGCAGGTGGAAATCGCAGAAGTTAGATTAATCTCCCTGACATGAAGACTTATCCAATTGTTAAGGATTGTAACCAGATGCCTCGTTCAGCAATGAGCTCCTTGTATCTAGAAATATTCCAGTAGAGACAGAAGAACATCTATCTTCTATGAAGCTGTAGAACTGGAGGGACATTCCCCTCCCTTGCTGGTCTCAACTGACAAGAAGGTTGGGAGATGATTCACACATTTATTACAAGCACAGAGGCAATCACAGTGTATTTACTAACTTGATCCAGAAACTGACAAACTCCTTTTTGGTAATGAATGTAGAGGATGAGAAATGTAGAAAGTCTGAAGAAAAATAGCAAACAACTTTCAGGGAAGCTCAGTGGTGTGCTTTGGAGAGTATTCTGTGGCCCGTGGTGACAGTCTGTTTGGTCTGTATAAAAGACAATGGTTTGGAAAAAGATTCTCTGTGGACCAAACAAAGGCCTGAGACAAAAAGTCCATCCTGGTGTGTTTACTACCTCAGCCTGTCTTCCTGAGGCATGAGATTAGTTTTTTTCTGGCTAATGGAGCTCTGGGGTGCAGCCTGAAGGGCATCCTACTTCTCTTTGGGCAGATGAGAGACCTTTGTAGAAAATCTCTTCCTGCTAGAGATGGAGAGGAGACAAAGGAAGGTCAGAGGACCCTAAATCCTGAGCCTAACTCTAGTCATTTTAGATTAAATTGCCCAACGTATCCAAAATGCTGCATTGGGGGTATCAGCCATTGAGTTCCACTCTTCGAATGAATGAGGTCTGCATTCTCAAAATGTTAGAATCACCTGGAAGGCATTCTTAACTTTGCGGATTCCATCCCCAGAGATGGAATTTAGTAAATCTGAGGCAGGGCCCAAGAATCTGCATTTCTATCTGGTAATCTCTCTAGTATTGTGGGCCAGAGACAGACACAGACAAGACCCAACTAAGAGTCTGCTTAGATTGTTAAATTCACTCCTGGGCTAACAATGGTTATGGTGCCTGGGGACAAATTACTTAAGTAGAAGCTAGCTCTGGGTAAAAAAAATAGGTGTGGCAGTCCCTTAGGATAAGGCAGATTTTGAAGCAGAACATGGACTTAATCCTCTCAACTGTGAGCCTTGTTCTGTCTTCATAGATGCCCTGCCCTGCTTTATCCCATGAATTTTCCAAGGACTGAGTTTTTTCCTTTTTTTCTTTCTTTCTTTCTTTCTTTTTGCTCCACCTCAGTGTGTTGGAAGTTTTCCATTGCTCACTGAGTTCAGATGGAAAAGCACAGAATGAGGAAGCTAAGGCTGTGACATTCTTCCTGTGACATTTATGCACTTTCTGTCTCTGAAGCCCTAAAACAAATAAAACAAACAAACAAAAAAAAAACAAAAAACAAAAAAAAAAACAACAACAAAAAAAAAAAAACAGGAAGAGGGGAAGAAAGGAATTGTTTCCTGGCTTGTGATAAGCACAGTCATTACCTGATGATCTGTACTCACCTCTACTCAGGGGTTGTGAAGTCACTTGACTGAATGTCTATGGGTCCCATGGGTAGTTGTAATAGGGAATAAAGAGAGATTAGTCTCTCAATGCCTTGCAGAGCATAACTTTCTATGAGAGCCCCATGGTTGCACATCATTTCCCACAGACACTCTTGTGTTCGAGTGTCTTATAAGGCGAGACAGACCAGGCCCTAAAGACAGAATGTAACACTTGGGGAGCTTCTGAGTTACTTGAAGGTCACAGCAAACGTTGTAGAAGGAAGCCTCAGGTTGTCTTCACTGAGAACTAAGCTTTCTTGGGCTCGGGACTTGGGGGAAAGCAGAAGTAGAAGAGCAGGAAGGGAAACCGACATGTTCGCTTTCACCAGGGAGCCAGGAAGAAGAAAAGGTATAAATAAACTCAGGGTCACTAGGGTGGTCCTCCTGGGCCTGCCAGGGACTTAGGCACTGGCATCTCTGCCTGCTGATTCCACTGTGCCTGTAGCAATAAGACAGCATCCAAGAAGCTTTTTCTCCATATCATACCCTCCTTGCTTCTCTTCCCCACCTGCTCCACTCTGGAAACCAAGGAAATACATCAGTGGTCCAAAAAAACAAGGGGATGGACAGCAGGCTAAGAGGAGCCTCTTGGCAGGAATCTGGGGATGCTGTCACAGTAGCCAGAAGAATAGAGCCCTCCCTAGGAATCCATATTTTAACACTGCATGTCTCCTGAAGTAAAAATGAAACCTGGAAGAAAGAAGAGGATTCTGATTTAGCAAGGAAATGATTTTTTACCACTGGAATAAATGTTACCAAAAAGCAAAGTGAACATTTTAAAACTTTTTTTTCTCTCTTTGCATTTTAATCTGGCTTCATAGCTATATAGAGGCTCAAAGAAAAAGCAACAGGTAAAATTCTGGAGAGAACAGACAGAAGAGAGTTCTAGGGAGCTGACTTGCCTTTGAGACTGTAGCAAAGGTAGAACAGTAGAAAGGGATATAGGGGATTCTTTAGGGTTCTGTTTACATCCTGGAATTCTTGTCCTGGCTCTTGCATCTCCTACCGGCCTGTGACACCCTCAAGGCCATGCCAAAAAACAAACTTAGTAACACCAAACAGATCCTGTCCTGCTGACTCTACAAAAGGATGTAAAAGAGGTTTCTAAAGTTTCCTGCCATGGCTATAGGAAACATGAGGACCTGATTTGAGACTAGCACAGTCTGTACAAAGCTGGACATTGTGGAGTATTCCTGTAATCCCTGGGCTAGGGTAGAGGAGTATAGAGTGAAAAGGCCCTTAGGGGCCAACCTACTAGCTGATCTAGACAATCAGGGAACTCCAGGTTCAGTGAGAAACCCTGTTTTGAAATTAGAATTAGAGGAAGATGCTACACATTGACCTGTGGCCTACACATGCACACATTATTGAGTGCACACTTACACACAGGAGTACATAGAGAAGTGGTTATTAGCATCTCTCCACACTAAAATGAACAGCCCCAGCTCATCTTGAGGGTTAAGTGGTTGGTCAGGGGCATTGCTATAGCCTCACTGGGCAATGCCTAGATCCCCCTGGTCTCTCATCTACAAAAAGCCCTTCTCCCAAGCATTGAACAGACTGAGCCAGAAAAGCATCCAACAGACCTTAGGGAGAGAAAACTGGCTCCTGGGACACCTGCAGATGTCATCCTATAACCTTGCATGAATTCTGTCACCTTCTGATGTTCTCAGCAAAACAGCCGGGATCACCTGAGGACACTTTTTGCAAAGATCCAGCTGGCCTTTGTCTTCTCGTCACCTGACTCTCTGTCCCTTTCAGGAGCGATGGCTATCTTTCCTACAGTAATAAATACCCTGTCACTGAGCTTATGAAGAGGGTAAACAGAATCCTTTTGATCTACAAAACAATGCCTTGATCAGAATACCCTCTTTCAGAAAGGGAGAAAGCAACTAATATTTCAACAGTCTTTGTTGAGCCTGGAACTCTTGAAAAGAAACAAATGCTTTGGGGGAAAAAATTGCAGTGTGAAGCTGTCACACATACAAACCATCCATCTGCATGCGGAAAATGTGTCCCCAGTGTGACATTCTAGGAAAGAGCATCACAATACAAGAGTGGCTTGGATCACCAGCCCATGACATAAATATAGGTATATGGAAAAGCAAGCCAACTCTCCTAGAAGTCACCTCTAATCCCTTCCTAACTTGTTATTGATAGGGTCTCCAAACCACAGTCCTACTCTACATACAATGGGCAACATATCAATAGAATGTATATGCTGGCTTCTTTCTCACAGAAGTGACAGTCTAATGTAGGACTCAAGCTTTTTTACCTAGAGACAACAACAGGAGAGGAACACAAAATTTATTATAATTTGAAAATGCGAGACAAACAGTAGCTGGTATGTCTGTCTTAAGGACTAAACTTTTCAAACAAGTTGCCACATTAAATCCTTAGGAAAACAAACAAGAATTGTTATTAATGTATGCGGGGTCTGAACTCAGATCTGCTGGACATTTCAGGAAATGTGAATACTCTCAGTCTAGAAACTATCTCCAAAGAGAGAGCATCTGGTTTCACAAAAGAAGATGGCACAAGATGCCAGCACAGTGAGAAACTGCCTTGTACCAGGGCTAAGCAAGGTCTAACCTGAACCAATGCCAATGAAAGAGAAGACACGGGCAGCTGGGCTCTGCTCACGGCCATGTGCAGGAGTCATGTGTCCTTGGCAATTGCAGTTCTGGTCCCAGATCTGCCTGACCAAAGCCTGAAATGGTAGGTGACTTTTTCAGTATCATGGCAAACTCTTAGCCATGAAAAGTGGCAATTAAATGAGATATTGTTCAAATTTGTTTTAGGTATGGGGTCACAGGAGGACACAGCATTGTAGCTAGCGCATGATACAACATGGGCTCTTCTGGGAGATTGTTTCCTTTATAGGAACTTTTCTGATTGGCTGTATTTGTGTATTTGAGTATCTGATTGGCATAGATCCTGTACCTGACACCAAGTGAGATGGCACTTTTTCCCTGACCTGGGTTCTGAGTATCCATGTATTTCCACTTAAGCTCTTAAACTATCTTGATGTCACCCAGCTCTTGAGGATATAAGGAGAATAAGTAAAGTGTTTCATCTCAGTCATATGAAACCAGCCTCTGAAAGCCTATGCCTTGGTAGGGAGCTAAGGAGACAGACAGGACCAGGAGATACTGATAGAAATGGTAAGAAACAATAATCTTGTGGGCAGTATAAAAGATGTGAACCCAGGACCAAGTTGGGTTTTTGTTTGTTTGTTTTGTTTGTTTGTTTGTTTTTCTGTATACTGACTCACTCATTTAGTAGGACAAAGGTGTTGAGGGCAATGCTCTGGGAACTGTCTGTTGGAGGTCTGAGTCAATTTCCCACATCATATAGAACATATCAAGGATATCCTCAGTTTACCTCTAATGTCTAGTGTTCATGCATGTTCCATTCTGGTCTCGCAGAATCTATAAGTTAGACATTGTGTCCCTGACCCACACATGAGGTGACAAGAAGCTGCAATTTGTTTGCTGTCTAGTAGATAGGGAATTCTGGAGCCAGGATTCAAATCTACATCTACCTGAATCTCAGCCCCTGTCTAGTTCTGCCATCCGCTCTGATGGCAATGTGACTACCAAGTCACTTTGTTACCCCATGTGAGTCACAAGACACTTCCAGAGTGAAAAGACTCTGCTTTGGCCATGCCACTGATCCACACAAGGAGGTCACAAGTTTACATAAAGAGCCCCATGGTTCTTCAAGCCACATAACCACTGCCAATTGTAGTTAGAAGTTTTCTAACCCATCCCGGCCCTTCAGTCCAGACAGAGCTCTCCCACCCATGGTCCTGCAGCTTCTTATAAAATAATTACTCAGAGGCTTATGTTCATTACAAACAAGGATCCAATAATAAAGGATTTAAATAACTATGAGAAAACAACTGTTTGGAATCTACAGCTATTATTTGTAGACATCTGTTTAATAGGGTAAGAGCTATATGTCTGGCCCAAATGTCACCTATATAATCACCACAATCAATATACATAAAATATTGCCATTATTCCAGAAGTTTCCTTTTCTCTCCTTTCTACTCAATTCTTACCCCATAGCTAGCCACCATTCTAGCACTGCAGGTGAGTGTTCCTAGCATAGAACTTTCACAGTTCAAATTGTAGACTCTGTAAATGTGTCTCCCTGTGGGCTTAGTATATTTTTTGAACTTCTTCTCCACTGTAGCAGATATCATTCATTACATTCTCTTTGTAGCTGAGTATTAACCCAATGTGTGGCTTCATTGAATTGTTCGCCCATCTTCCTGTTGATGAATGTGTGGGTGCTCTGATTTTTAGCTATTACTAATGAAGACAGGTATTTTCAGTGTCTTTTTGTGGTCACACACTTTTCTTTTTCTTGTCTAGTACTGTAGTGTTGAGTCATTGAAAAGAGGTACAGGTAACTGAAGTAACTCATTCTGGAAGGGAGTTCTCCGAGGTGATATTGGGAAGGTGAGAGTCCTTGTTGCTCCACATCATTGTCCACATATGATGATGGTTTCTCATTGTAGTTATTCTGTAGGAATCTCACCATGGTTTGCATTTCTCCAATAGCTAATGTTCACAGTCCCCAGAAGAGTCACAGTTTACTGTGGTATTTGTTATTCCTATAGTTGGGGACTGTTCTTATTTAGGAGGCTGTTGCATAATAGAAAAAGACTTAGGAGCCAGACTTCGTTCTGAACTTACAGTCTCAGATGACCTTTGCTCTGAGGGTCATGTCCTTGTGTCTTTCCTCTTCTCTTTCCCTTACAGAGTTGATTCCTCCAAAAAGGACAAGTATCCTAAAGCGAGCCAACTAGACTGTTCCCTGGGAAGTTTGAGAGAGAGAAAAAGAAATGGCTGGAGGAGGGAAGAAAGAGGATGGGGGAGTGGAAGAAGAGGGTGAGGGAAGAAGCCAGAAAAGATATTTCAGGTGCTGGATCAATAACATTGACACTGAGCACTGTTGGCACCCTTGCTACCAGCAGATGAACAGCTAAATTCAAATGGATCCCGTCTGCATGTTAGAGAATTATTCAAACAGGCAGAACAGGGTATAAACAGGAGGTTGATGGAAGCAGGGAATGTTACTTCCCTTCCCTCTAGTGGGCATCACAGTACTCACTGGTATGTGGCTCTGTGAAGGTTAAGTCTCTCAGCATTCAATCAGGGTCGTCCTGACTCCAAGTACCATGTGTCACTTTCTGGCTCTAACCAATGAAAATGCCCCAGGAGAGTCTCTGTCTCTCACTTCCCCTGCTGGGGCAAATTCATAAGCTTCATGTTGAGATAACAGATCCAACTGTATGAAAGCAGCTTGGTCTCTGAGGAGCCACACAGAGGACAGCTGCCCTGGAGAATGACATAGACCTATAGGCTAGGAGAAATAGCATTTGTTGTCTAATGCCATGGAGATCTTGAAATTGTTACAGCATAACTTAATCTGTTCTTCTTAATAATCTCTCTGAGCCTTAGTTCCCTCTTGGATAAAGCAGGTCATGTTTGTTGGTCATGTATGAAGTAATAATGTCTTTGGAGTGTTTTCTGAGGCATCTAGACAGAGAGATTCTGAAGAAGCATGATCTCTTCTCCTTAGGCATCTGTGGTCTCCTTGCCTCCTTTGTCCTACAGTCTAGGTCTACCAGACACTTTGAGCAGTAGAATCGAGTGAGTGCATAGACAATGTCATGGGACATACAACCACATCACTGTCAAGGTTTATAGCAGTGTGGAGAGAAAGCTGTGTGGATGAGTTTGGCTTGTCTCTCATCAAGGGAGGCACAAAGGAGTACGGGTGATATGAGGCTAGAGACTGACTGCATTGCTGCTGGAAGCTATGGATCTCACTGTGCTTGCAGGGAGCTGGGGCAAGCGCCCAGGCACTGTGGGATACTCTCTTCCTCCTTGCTGTGACAGATGGATAGTGACCCACAAGCCAGCTCTGGGGAAAAAGAAGTTGGCTCTGCCAGTTGGTATTGAAAAAGAGAGCTAGGAAATTGATACTAGAAGCACCAATTTGGATATTCTTCCCCATAGTCTATATATGCGTGTGTGTGTGTGTGTGTGTGTGTGTGTGTGTGTGTGTGTGTGTGTGTGTGTGTGTGTGCAGTTGTATTTGGGCCCAGTAAAAAGTGTTCATTGTCATTCTTCATTTCTGTTTGGCATTTACCACACTCGCCTTTAATGTTCGAAGGGCTCCCACTATGGCCAACACTTCACTCTCCAAATTAGCACATTCACCCAGCCGAAATAGAACACAGTTGTGAGAATAGGATTTGAAACTGAGTTTGATGTGTCTTTGGTAAGCTTAAATGTTTCTCTTCTTCTTTAATCATCTACTGAGACCAACAGGGGACAATTCTCTTCACACAGACATAGGGGCATTTCAGCATTTCCTGGTAGTTGAACCTTGGACTAGTTGATGAATTTACAGAAAACACAACACCTCTTCCAGGCAGAAAGGACTTACTCTGTCTTGTAGAGTCTCCAGGAAGCCCTTGAAGGCTTGCTTCAAACTAGTTTGTCTATGACACAGGGCAGGTAGAAATGAGCCAAAAGAATCAGAAATGACTCAGCCACCTTCTTATCTACTTGTCTCCAAGCTCCAGTCTACTGAATGGCCATTTTCATTTTTACCTTCTTACCTGTGAGCATCTCAGTGGGTGGGAAAGGATAAATTTTCTAGAAACTTATTTTATATGATATCCTAAAATTCAAATCTAGGGCCAGAAAAAAAATATGTGTGAAAGGACACAGTCCACTCGAGCATGTGTCTCTGACCGGCCTCACTCTCCTTTCCCATCCCCTCTGCCTTCCCAAAAACCTTTAGATTACATTCCTAAAGCTAGCCACCAAGGTCTATTCCCTTATTTGGGCACTTCCTCCTCCTGCTGAGGCTGACTACCAAGGTCCAGCGATCAATAGCCTCCTTTGACTCACCTAATTAACAGGCCCAATTAAAGTTAAACTCCTCATCCTAACACAGGGTCTCCCCTTTACCTTTATAAACCACCATTTGCCGATGTGCCATGCCTGTCTCCTCTCTCTCTATCCAGAGTCAATCCTTTGTCCCTCTGGAACAAATATCCCTGCCCCCATCCGTTGTCTGTCCCCTCCCGCTCTCCCTTGCCCACATCTCCTATACCACGGAATCCTAGACCATTCTAACACAGACCTCCTCTTATCCTCTTAAAAATTACACTTGAAAGGTCATTTGCTGCTGTTTTTTTCCAGAATCAGAAAGCAGCCACTTTACACCCCCCCAAAAAAAGAAAACACACCACACACACACCAACACTTCATAAAGGATCTCTGTGAAAACAGATATTTGAGTGTGGTTTGTGCTTAATCTGGATTCTAGGAGTAAGTCCCCACTGTTGGGCAGTGCCCTTCAGTGTGTATTATATACAAGCTTCCTTAAAAGAAGCTAGGACTCTATATATCTTTAGAATAGAACTGAAACCAAACTGTAGAAAGAATCTGAGTATATTGGTGGTTGACAAGACTCGAAACCCCATTTCCTTCTTCCTATGCAGGTAAGGGGCTTCCCCCTCCTTTCGTGAGGGGCATTCCATCTGTGAGTATGACATTTGTTTAAATTTAAGCTCCTGGAAAAGTGAGTGGCTGGTTCTTTCCTTCCACACGCCACATTGGTGTTTCACACACACAGTGTGGTTATTCAGGGTTCATTTGATTATGTGTTTTCCTTCTCCTCTCAAGGGGGATTTTAATGACCTTACCACTCAATTGCCCAGTTATTGGGGGGTGTTTGGATTGGTTTGTGCTGGCCTCTGAGTAGAGAGGAAAGGGTAGCAGCAGGGCAGGAGATACATTACAAAGAGGAACCTGGAAAAGACCAGGATGGCCATGATAGGTTCTTAGGGCTTGTTGGCAGATTAGATATGGAACCCCCAAGAACAGGAAAATAGAGGGTTACTGTGTGGAGCTAAAAACATTGGGTCCCCATCTTGGCAAGCCCAAGTAACTACCAACAAGGGGCAAGAACACAGAGAAAGCTTTATCACATGCAGAGGTGAGGGTGGCCCAGAAGTTATCCCAAAACAATGTGTTCCTTACATAAAGGAAGCACCTGTTTATTGAGGAAGTCTACACATGTGTATATAGGAGATCACTGTATAGGGGTGATGCATAGTGAGCATGCTCAGTGTAAAGTCATACATAATTTAAGAAAGGTGACTGGCAGACTTAGGGCTACGCTGAGTTCAAAGTCATAGATAACATGTTCAAACAGTTCAGGTGATAGAAACACTTTGGGGCCTGTTCAGCTTTAATCACAAAATTTTCATTTAAAAAGAAGAACATTTGGAAGTTGTTTTTAAAGGAGTTGTCCCTAAATGTGCTTACCTCGCTTAGTGATTAACCACTGCTCAGAGGAGCATTCACACACTTAAAATATAATCTAATTTATACACATATAAACTTTCTAATATCTTCATTTAAAAAGTACAAAGAAATTATTTTTTTTAAATGGAAGTAGGGTCTCATGTAGGCCAGACTGACCTCAAAACTTGATATGTAACCAGAAATGATCTTCAGTTTCATATTCTTCTGCCTCTACCTCCCAAGTGCTGTAATCAAAGACACGCACCACCACACTGGGCTGATAGATTATACTATATGTATTATATGTTCATAAATATATTATATCATATGAGTCCAAGATAGCACCATTTGAAGTTAGTGATGCTTTACATTTTATTCATATTCATCTTTATCTGTATGTACATTGATCTTCTATTTATACTGTATTACAGAGAGGGCCAGTCACATCCTAAGTGTCCAGTCCCTCCCTACCTGCACTCACAGCCATCCAAGTGTGCAGCACAGGCTGAAAGGATTAGGAGACTGTAAAGAGAGAAGAAAAGGAAGACTGTCCCATGAGGTTAAGAAACATCTGCCATGCTCGGTCATGGTGGGATGATCCAAGGAACATTCGAGATAAAAACTGGTGAAGAGAGAGCACTGATTGGTCAAGACAGGCTTGAAGTAGTAAGAAGCCTAGATACTGTACTTGAGGCACCATGTGAATGCTCAGTCTTGGCTCCCTGCGGGTGGCAGTGTACCACATGGAAAAGGAACAGACTGTGCCGCAAGCAGCTGTCCCCTGAAACCTGAAGCCTATTCTTTCTCTTCCCTGGCATCTGTCTGTCTCCAAGTCATCATCCGGCATACATTAAGGTTTTGGGTTTTTTGTGTATCATACCTGACCTCTCATGGTCAGTGACAGTCTTCCGTAATCCTTTCTAGCCTCCATTTCCATGTCTTGCAGGATGAATATCCTCTGTGGTACCTTTTAAGTACTGTACTATACCACACATGTGTGGAGGGCAGAGAGTTGGTCCTCTCCTCCTACCACGAGTTCTGGGCATCAGGTCGTCAGGTTGCTTGCTTTTTCCCACTAACCATCTCACCAGCTCCACTGTGGTACTTTTCTACCGTACAAATTTATTTACTTGCAGACCATACACATACACACACAACCTACAACAGTTCCCCACTGTGCTTGTCAAAATGGAAAGATTTTTATTTTCTATTATAAAAGCAGTAACACTAATATATATATATATATATGTATACATGCATATATATGTTTAAACACATGCATGTGCATACAAACAGAGAGAGAGAGAGAGAGAGCCCTGCTAATGGCAATGCTTAAGAGCACTAAAAAGATTTTAATCATTTATAGATCTGGTATAAATCTCCTTTTTTAAAAAAAAAAATCAAAGAACATTTGTATTTTATTTTCACAATAATTGAGTCTCAAGCCTACCATAAGATAGGAAAACATAATGTATTTCTCTATTTTCATAGAGATAAGTTAGAATTTTCCTGAAAGAAATGCCAGTTAAGATATTTAAAAAGCGAGCTTGGGAAAATAAGTTTGTAACTTCAGAGGTAGCAGGAACAATCATCTGGGAAATGGCTCTCAGCTGGAACAAGTTTCTCCTCCTATTATCATTTTCTTTGCAGATGGAGATTCTGCACTGGATAGAGCACAGCATTGATTCCACAACATCTTTAAGCACCATCTTGATGCTAAGTACGCCTGCAAAAGAAGGCTTCCTTGCCAGTTAGCAGTGGGGTATGGGCAAGCTGGAGGCTGATTATTCTAAATGTGCCCTGAGTTTACAGCCAATGAATACAGGAAAATCAGCCAGCATGGCCATGTTGGGGGGCTTACGGTCTAAAGGGCACACAGCAAGGCTGTGTAGTACCTGCCTCTGGTACAGTGATGAATGTGGTGTATTGGGAGATGGATCCTAACAGACCTCAAGCTGTGCCCAGAAAGGATGTACACAATCAGGCTATCCTGGGAAACAGACTTCAAATAACACAGAGGAAAGACATATGTGATTCCAAAGAATAGGGATGATTCTAAAAACACCAACTGCCTTTAACATGCTCTGCTATAGCAGGTGTTTGAGCTCCATAAGTGTGGATGGTGAGAACTCTCCATATAGACCATCAGATGAAGAATGGCCATTGCATCAGCATGCTCCAGTGAGGCTCAGCCTCAAACAAGACTCTCTTTTCAAAACCGAGTTACATTTTCGAGCTATAATAACAGTTCTTATCTGTCCTTTTTACATTTTATGTCAAGCACCTTACATATGAAAGCTCATTTTATCCTTCAACAAATCCCATAGCTAGGGATACTGGGATGTGGCAATGTAAGCACAGGACATGTGAGTCATCCATCAAGGCCATCCAGTTCCTTGGTGGTAAAGTTAAGATTGAATACTGCCTTTGATCATCTGTGTTCATCATGACTGGTCAGCAGGCAGCTGCTGTGACTGCATTCTAAACACTCAATACCCGCCATCTCGACATCCCCTGCACACAGGCTGTCTAGCTGATACAGCCATTAGTAGGAGAGAAAACTGAGCATTGAACAGTTTCCTTGAGAGGCGCAGTTGTTTCCACCAGGTAGAAACATTTCTTCTTGGAGGATGAAAGAAACCAGACCCCTAAGGACTTTCACATGAACAGGAGACAATCATTGGAAAAGGAGACTCCTGGGCAATGTGGCTATCACCAAGTTGTACAAGAAGCTGCAAGGTTAGAGTTTGCAGGAGTTATCATCCATGCTGGGGTTGGCTTTTTGGTACTGCAGCTACTTGATCCAGCTTATGAATTATCCATCACTCAGACTCCCAAGATTCCAGTAAACTCTCTGGTTCACCAAGCTAGACTTGGAGGACATCATTTCTGTGGACTGCCATTGGTCCTCTCTCTGGGGTGAACTGACATTTCTTATGTCTCCCCACAGAAAGCCATGCACAAGTCACTTGCCTGAGATCGCAGGTAAGAAATGGAAATGTTGGGCCCAAGGTAGACAGAACCTGTAGACATGTCATGGATGTATAGAGGTAGGAGGGGTTCCGAGTGTCACCTGAGCAGCATCAGAAACAAAAGAAAGAGAACCCAGAACAGGCTGCATTTGACAGCCACAAGCAACAAAGACAGCACTGAGACCCATCGGAGAGCCAGAAGTCATCCTCTGTCTCACCCTGCCCTGGTGGTCCTAAAGTCACTTATAAAATAATTACTCAGAGGCTTATATTAATCATAAACTGTTTAGGCTATGGCTCAGGTTTTTTATTTGTTTATTTATTTTAAATTAACCCATTTCTATGAATCTATGTTTTGCTATGTGGCTCATAGCTTACCTATTACACCCCCGCCCCTGCCACACACACACACACACACACACACACACACACACACACAGCTCGAAGCATCTGCTCTGACGCCACCTATCTTCTTCCTCTCTGTATCTCTCTTGGATTCCCCATGTATCCTGTCTTACCATAGGTCAGAACAGCTTCCTTATTAACCAATGGTAGTGACACATATTCACAGCATACAGAAAGACCATCCCATTACACATCGCTTCTGAGAGCCACTGCTCCAGACACCTCCAGAGCTGAGACACATGTAAGGGTTGTGGCACTCAAGCAGGGTCTCAGCCGGCACTCTGCTGACCAGGGCTCAGATCTACCACTGTTCCCTTCGCACTCTCTCCAGTGGGTGACCTGGTTCCCATTTGAGTTGTTAACCCCATTTATCCCCCCTTCTCTGTCTTCTCACTTCCTTTTGAGAGAGAACAAGAGTTGGAGATGGAAGAATCTCTCTGAAACCTCCAGTCTACAAGGAATGTAAGGGCCCTATGAGACCAGCCAGAGACAGACTAGACCCACCATCATACTTCACTTCCAAGGTCTCACAGTCAAAGGGATATTCTACAGAAGTTCTTCAAAAGGTTCCAGGCAGGTTGTAGGCTTAGCTATGAAAGGGAATTGGGGCCAGGTGTAGATGGATGTCCAGATTATCTGAAAATAGCAGAATGGGGTTCATTATCCATAGCTGGAGGTAAGACTTAAGAGAGACTTTCATGTGAGACAGAGGCAGGCAGAGCTCCGTGAGCTGCAAGGCCAGCGTGGTCTACACAGTAATTTCCAGGCCAGCTAGGGCTGTACAGTGAGACCCTGTAGGTGGGTGGGTAGGGGACATGAAGATAGACTCGTCTTTTTCCAACAGTAAACTCATAAGTACAAGGTGATAGTGAGTTCCCATTTATCAGGGACTTTTGACAGACAGCGTGGCAGGAAGTTTTCCAAGGGGAATTCTGTGTGGGAGAAGGAACTGGCTGAAGCCAGCTTTCAGGCCACTCTATTCCATTAGTTATAGAATCTCAATCATCTTCAAAGACACTCAACACCTTTTAAGAAAATTAATATATGACAAAATCAACACACAGAAGTTTCCTAAAAGGCCAACATCTGCATGCTTCAGCAATTGTTTGGTGCACAGGATTCATAACAATGCTCCAAAGAAATAAAACCATCTTCAGTCTTTTCAAAGATAAACCAAATCACATCCCTTGCAACCTATAATTGGCAGCTATGATATGATGATCCACTTTTCTTAAGAAGCTGGGCTCTTGTAAATGAAAACTCAAAGCTCCCCTTCAGACCGCCTACCACAAACCTCCCACTAACCAGAACAAATGGCCATCATTCTGGAACAGTCTCCAAATGGAAGGATTGAGTCTGGTCAGATGTCTCACATTCTCAACAGAAATACCCAAAGGTGGCAGAGCCTGGCAGCTGATCTGCCTCCACATTCCCGGGTGCCAGACGGAGCTATTTCAGCACCAGCTGTGGTTCCTCAGCTATTTCAGGAGTGTAGCCGCTAGTGAGTTTAATTGCCAGGAACATCCAAAGAGCAGCTAGTCTCCAGGAGGGGTGTCTGGGTACCTACAAGCACAGAGGCTGTATTCTTCCTTAGGAGTCTGCTAGCCTCCATGGGTATGTGAGCACAGAGAGTTACACCCGTTTGAAAAGAAATCCTACAAACCATTCATGGATCCCAATAAAGATCCACTGAGTAATGGAGACCACATGGTTCATTTGAACTCTTAACTGCCCTGGACAGCATGGCAAGGCACTGTATGTCCTGGACCCCCGTTCCACTGCCTATCTGTCCTAGGTCACTAAGTACTTACAGGGTTTGCTTGTTATAGCTGCCCAGTCCTGCTGCACTCTGCTGCCCCAGGACTGGTCTGTTAGATCTCCCAGTTTGTGTGTATGATGAAGAGGCAGCCTGGTGACCAGGAATGATGACCCAGAATACAACCAAAGATAGACTGATTCTAAAGTTCTCTGCCACCCACAGGCTTTCCTCCACTTCTGTATTGAGTCTCTTCTCAAGAACCTCATGACCCCCAGCAGGGTCCCATGTCTGTGCCTTGGGAGTACTCTCAGGACTCTTTGAGGACCTGCCAAATTCAGCTGTGCTCTAGACAGTACACTGGCCAGATAGACCAAAGGCTGTGTGCTGGTCTCCAGCCTGAGCTTTCTGGGTGGTCCTCAGCCAACAGGCTTGTTTCTTCAGCTGCAGATGGCTGTAGCCAGGCCTGGACTTCACTGTAGAGAGAATAAGTGTGAAATGGGTCTCAAAGTCTTCATGAGCTGGGAAACGTGCTCCAAAGTAAAACAGGTGACATGACATGCATCCACTAGGAGGAAAGGGCCCTAACAGGAGGCTCCATGTGTGAATCTAGACAGTATAATGCTTAGTAAAAAAATAAAATTTAAAAAAAAAAAAAACAAAAAAACAAACCCCACCACTAACACACAGCACCATGTGACTCTGCTGATAGGGTATTCCCAGAACAGACAGATTCAAGAGACAGGAAGTAGAAAAGGGATTTCTGGGAGGTGACTGGGAGGAGGGAGAGAAGGTAGTTCACTGAGTACAATTACTGTTTGGGAAGACTAGAATGTTCCTGAGATTGTTTAGAACAATGTCAGCATGTTTATGATTATTGAGCTGTACTAGACAGTTAATATTGGACTAGACACATAGGTCAGTAGCTGATCACCTGATGATCATAAATAAGAAATGTATTTTACCACAATTTAAATGTGTGTGATTAGATAGATAGATAGATAGATAGATGAATAGATGGATGGATAGATGGATGGATGGATGGATGGATGATGGTTTGGCCTATACTGTGGTCTAAGCAGATGCTTTATTTTAATGTGGTCTCTGAGAATTACATTTTGGTGGTAGTGGTGGTGGGGTATCCAAGAAAAGGATTCTGAACAATGAGGACCCTGGCCTCATCATCTTTCTGTCCTTTGTGGAGAGCTGCGTGTAGCCACGCCTCCACCTTCCCGATGGTGAGCACTCTCTGGTAAACAACTCCATATATGGCTAAGGCTGAGGATCTGGCTTGCTTCCGAGTACCTGGGCCTATGGGTAGTGCCTACGTGGTGTACTGGGGTTGGCTGCCCAGAGGCTATTTAGGCTGCGGGCGGGTTTCCCTGTGGTCAGAGGAGAAGGAATGAGAGAGAACATGTAGCAAGTCAGTCAGTCCCTGTCATAAGTAAGTAAGTCAGTCAGAAGTTAGAATTCAAGGTTCCTGAATAAAACTGCTGAAAGAAGAGCCTGGGTGTCTCGTCTTCCTTGCGGGACGAGGTGGCGCGCGACAGTCTTTGGAAGATTGTCTGTAGTATTCAGAAGGAGAAATGTGCCCCCACCTGCCCATGTATTTGAATACTTCTTCCCCAGTTGGTGGTGCTCTTGGGGGAAGTTATTGAACTTTTAAGAGGTACAGTCTTAATGAAGGAAGTATGTCACTGGGGGTGGTCTTTAAGGGTTTATAGCCTCACCCCACTTCCTGTTCTCCATCTCTATTTTTTGTATTCAAGTAGAATGTATCCAGCCAGCTTCCTGTTCCTGCCCCATGTCATGTTATCACCGCCATTGTGATGCTCACTGAAGCAATACTTAAACTCTTCCTCCATTAAGCTGCTTTTGATAATGGGATTTTATCACAGCAACAGAGAAGAAACTGACACATAGTTGCTCTAACAAAATGGAGTCCAGAGCCACGACACACCAAGAAAAATATGGGCTTTGAGGGGATGTGCTGGGGCTGCTATGAAGTTTCTGGGCTTCTGGAACCTTCATTATATAGGCCAAAGAGTAGGAGCAATAGGCACACACCTGGGAACTCTTTCCTTGGGTTCTTCTTTTCCTCACTCTCAACAGAGCTCAGCTTTCTTCCCACAGAACACAGCAGTCACAGTGCCCACAGGACACCTCATTTGCATATGAAGCTTTCCTATGCTTTCCAGAGACTCTTGACTTTCATCAAGTTCAACCAAGATTAATCATGCTCATTCCTGAATGCAAGGATTTCTTTCTTGCTAAATTATTTATTATTTATTTATTCATTGAGACAAACCAAAGCTAGTCTCAAATTTATTTTATAGTTGAAGATGACCTTGAACTTCTGATTCTATGCCTACAAGTACTGAGATTACTGGTGTGTGTGCCAACCACACTGGGCATATGCACTTTGATTATCTGTAGCCTTTACTATCTCTGTGCTATTGGGTCTACAGCCTAAAGTGCTCTTACGGTGCTTAATTTTTTTTCTACAGTTGAAAATAGATTTTTTTTGTGATGATATATTGTGTATTTAATAAAAATAGTCTGGAATATCAGAGGATAGAGCCATCTCTTCAGTCTTTTGTTTGGTTGTTTTTACTTTTTGTTGTTGCTTTTTTCAAGACAGGGCTTTCTACATGATGGTCTTGGCTGTCCTGGAACTTGCTTTGTAGACCAGGTTGGCCTAGAATTCACAGAGATCCTCCTGCCTCTGCCTTCCAAGTGCTGGGGACTAACAGCATGCACCACCTCTGTCTGGCTATTAGGCCTTGAACTCAGAGATCTAGGCAGATCTGTCTCACTGAGCAGCTTGCCTGTGAGTGATTCTGTCCTGATATTCTAGACTAATTTTATTAAATATATAATATATCACCACATTTTTTCATAAAATATATCCTGATTATTGTTTTCCTCCTTCTAGTCATCCCAGCCCCTCCCCAAGACCCTCCCTTTCTGTCTCTCCTTAGAAAACAAGCCAGCATCTAAAGGATAATAGCAAAATATAATAAGATAAAACAAAAACAAACAAACCTGAATATGATATGACAAACAGAAGGAAAAGAACCCAATAAGAAGCACAAGAAACAGATATAGACAGAGACTCACTTGGGAATTCCATAAAAATACAAAACCAGAAGCCATAATATATATGCAAAACCTGTAGTGTAAAAATAATAAATAAATAAATAAATGTAAAAATAAAATTTATTTTTAAAAAGATCTGCACAACATTATGCGACAGAGATACCTTTGAGTTTTTCTTCTGTTGGCCATTCAATGCTTGGTGTGTGGCCTATCCTTGTGACTACGGTTTTTGGGTTTTTTTTTTGGGGGGGGTTGTTTGTTTTTCCCAGCCAGATTCCCTTGAAGAAAAGTAATTATTTGCAAGTGATTATAAATTGTAAATAGCTGCTGGGTTAGGAATGGGGGCATATGTCCATTTCAACTTTCAACTCTAGGACCCCATCTGGTACAGATCCCTGTAGGCCCTGTACATGCAGCCTCAGTTTCTGTGAGTTTATACAAGCTCATTCCTGCTGGGTTTAGAGGGCTTTGTCTCCTTTGTGTTCTCCATCCCCTCTGCCTCTTACACTCTGTCTGCCTCCTCTTCTGCAGGGTCCACTGAGCCCTGAGGGAAGGGAATCTAAAGTCATCTTATTTAGGGATGAGAGTTCCAAGGTCTCTCACTCTCTGCATATTGTCTGGCTGCAAGTCTCTGCATGTGTTCTCAGCTGCTGCAGGAGGAAGCTTCTCTAATAGTGGCCGAGCAAGGCACTGCTCTATGAGGATAGACGAACGTCATTAGCTGTGTTTCTTTCATAGAACAGTAGACTTTCCACTAGGTCTCTGGGATCCCAGAATCTTTACCACCAAGCAGTGTTGGGCGTGGGTTCCTTTTCATGGAGTGGGCCTTAAATCCAACCACATATTGGTTAGTTTTTCCCACAAGCATTGTGCCACCATTGCACTAGCTTATCTTGCAGGCAGGACACTATTTTAGACCAAAGGGATGGTACCTGGATTGGTGTTTTTATTTCTCTCTCTCGGAGACATGCAGAGTACCTTCTGATGCCAAGAACACTAGCTAGTAGGGGTAAAGACTCCAGGAGACCCCAGCTCTGCTTCTCCATGTTCAGTTAGTTGTATGAGTGTTATTTTCAGCAATAGGGCCTTGTTGTCAGCTTGTGGAGAGCAACCTAGAGCCTTTGCAACAACCTGTTTGGGGGTTTCCATAGGATCACTTTGAGCAACAACTCAATTAAATGTAATCCATTTCCGGTACTGAAGCTTCATTTGGTGATGAGAGATGTCAAGGTTCTGTTCCCCCCATAATTTGGCAATTTCACTTAAATCACCTTCAATTTTATATATATGAAGTTTCTACTGTATTAGCTTCTGTAGAACCCCTCAAATGACCTTTTTCATTTCTGCTGTTCCTCCTCAAATTCTCTTCCTCATACCCTTCCCCCTCCCTATTTGATGCTTCTATTCCAGGCCCCTCCCCCCTGTACACACTGGCCATCCAGACACTTACTCTATTTCCCCTTCTAGGCAGATCAGTCCCTCCTCTCCCAGTCTCTTGTTCTCGACTAACCTCTGTTGTTCCACAGACTGTAGCTTGCTTATCTTTGATGACTCGTGACTTTTTTTTTAAGCCTATTTTTCTGGTGCCTCCACTTCAGACTGTTTCACTGTCCCACACCAACTCACTCACTATCCACATCCTCTTAGCATGTCTTCGATACCCACCCTCCCCAAGGTGCAGTGTATAGTTGACCTGATTTCCTTCTCCTTCCACCCACCCCTCTCCTGTCCTATTTAGACACCAGAACAGCCTCTTGATGTAATTCAAAATTATCAGCCTAATGCTCAGGGGCGAGTGGAGAACTGTAACAAGTAAAAACTTGCCTACAATGTTCTCTGCAATCATGTTCTTCTGTGTAGCTATGTGTCTTTTCTGCAGGTCACAGCTTGGAATCTGAAGTGCTACCTGTCTTAGTCAGGGTTTCTATTGCTGTGAAGAGACACCATGATGATGGCAACTCATAAAACATTTCATTGGGGCTGGCTTACAGTTCAGAGGTTTAGTCCATTATCATCATGATGGGGCATGGAGGCATGGAGGCAGACATGGTGCTGGAGAAGGAGCAGTAAGTAGAGAAGGAGCTACATCGTGATCCAAAAGCAACAGGAAGCAAACAGTCTCACTGGACATAACCTGAGCATAAGAGACCTCAAAGCCCACCCCCACAGGGGCCCATGTTCTTCAACAAGGCCATACATCCTAATAGTGACGCTCCTTTTGGGGGCCATTGTCTTTCAAATCACTCCACCATCCCAGATCTTATATATCTAAATACTTGGTTCCAGGCTGCTGGTGTAGGTTTTGGAGATGGGTAGAAATTTCAGGACACAAAGGTGAATTGTAAGAAACAGGACATTTGAGGGTAGGTCTTTGAAGGTAATACCCACTTCTGTCTTCAGCTCTAGCTCTCTCTGCCTCCTGATCCACCAAGTTATGAACAAACTCAGGCTTCTGCCTCTGAGGTCAGAAAGATTCCAGCTGCCATGATGGACTGTATTCCCTAAAACCATGAGCCAAAATAAACTTCACCCCTTCAGTTGCTTCTACTGAGTATTTGATCACAGCGATATAAAGATTATCACACACACATACACACTCCTTTAAAAGTTTTTAATTACCCAGCTCCATGTAGCTCAGGCTGCACCATCCCTACATATTCCTCCCCGAATCCTCAGTATGTAACCATCCTCCCTACCAACAGCCTCCACCCTCGATCTCAACTGCTTCTTCCTTCTCTCTTCATTTCATTCCTTCTGAGTGATAGATAACCAATGCCCTCACTTGCCTCTGCTCTCCTTTCCAGGCCAACTGCTTCCATTGGCCAGTTCTCATTTGAGTTGTGGCTTCTTCCAATAAGTTTTTCTAAGCAAATGGGCTAAGCACCCCTCTGGAAACCTGGCCCTCTGTTCTCACTCATTTTAGTACACTACCCTCCCTCATCAAATGCTGTTCATGCCTATCTCCTTATTTCTTCCATTCTGAAACCCAGGACAGAGTCTCATCTGTGCCAACAACCCCAACGCCTGCTCAGACACTGCACGTTGTGTGACTGAATCCTTGACATTGATGTTCTCTCATCTTGGTAACTGAAGACACTGGGGTCTAGAGACATTTAGTGATCTTTTCAAAGCCATAGTGATGCTTAGTGAAAAGGCCAACACGAAGAATCTGAGTTTTCAGGGTATCTAATAGACGTGTCTTCTTCCCTGGGCCATTGATAAAGGTTTATCCTTGACCTGATGGTTTGTCTTGACACATCAGGGAGGCCATCTGCCACTGCACTGTCACTCCCTGCTCCTCAGGAAGCACAGGAGATGTTCTCAGGACTCTTCTCCCTTCTGCAGACTTTGGCAGCAAGTCGTAGATACAAGAGTGGATGTGAAGTGGGAGGAGAGGTAGAGAGGGCAAGGCTGTAATCCCAGGGCTTTTGTCAGGCGGACCAGAAAGAGAGAAAGAAGTGCTCACACACACACACACACACACACACACACACACACACACACACACACACACACACGCCTGAGAGGAAGGGTCATCCCTGCCTCCCAGCCTTCTACCCTAACCAATAATCTATGTCCCCATTTTCACACTACCCTTAACAGTGGAGGACCCTCATTCCCTTAGCAGTAGTCATGCATGCTCCTGATTTTATCTTCTCAACAATTTCAGAGGACTGAAGCCCAGGCTTAGGAGATAGCCAAGAGAACCCCAAGAAAGAAAGGGGCTGCCACCTGACTTCGGTCATCATCTAATGTTTTATTTCCCCTTCCTTCTCTTTCTTGTACCTGATGATCAGAGAATGTTAGCTCCGAACTAACAGCCAGCAAGACTGACTCTGTAGACACTATGAGGATGACCACCCAGAAGCACAAGAGAAGACAGTAGGCACAATCATGTCAGGGGCCAACATGTGAAAAGGACCAAAGTGAGCATATACTATAAGTCACCAGAATGAGAGTGTGCTCTGTAGTCAAGTTTCTGTCCCACCAGTAATTCTCAAATATCTGGAAGCTGCTTCCCAAATAATTGACTCAGAGGCTTAATATTATAGTCAATGCTGAGCCAGTAGTTCAAGTATATTATTAACTAGCTCTTACACTTAAATTTCCTCTGCATCTGGCTGACAACTGTGTCTCTGCCTTCCCTCTTCCCAGAATTCTCCTAGTCTGGTTGTCTTGCTTATACTTCCTGTTGGACTACTGACTAATCAGCATTTTATTAAACCAATAGTAATGACAAATATTTACAGTGTACAAGAGTATTATCTAATAGCAGTTTTCAGCATCCCACATGCACCAAACAGGGCCTTCAGAAATACACAAAATACTCCTGACACCCCTGTTGAGAGTACATGAATATTTCTTCTCCTGCCTAGGGAGAGGCTCCCTACCCAGGATAAGGCAGTTGATCTAAGCCCTTCTATCTTATTCTCTGAAGAAAATATCCAGGGTAAGTGCCTCCCAAGAAGAGCATCATAAAAGCCACAGATAAGTCCTTTTTGGGAAGGGGCAAAATGGAAGATACATTCAAACACAAGTGAATCACTGCAGCTGTAAACACTCAGGGCTGGGCTGGCTGAGGTGGCAGTGACTTCTGGTAAGGAAACCACTAGGGACATCTGCTACAAAGCCAAGGAGATTCACCTGCCTGTGTACCCAGGAGGCTGTACATGGATGCTTTTCTTAAAAAGCGGGCTTTTAAAGCAGGCTGTGCTTAGTGTTTTAAAAGAAAGAGCTGTTCATTATGGATGGGAACACCATCAGTACATCATGCCACTGCAAGTGCCTTGAAGGTGGCAGTCCTGTGTCCCTGTGTCCAGAGGGTTTTTCAAGCAGAGGAAATATGAGAAGGAAAAAGGAATAAGAGGAATGAAGAGCACAAAGAAGAGGGAAAAAAAAGACAAAAACAGAAAGAGGGAAGAGGGCTATCATCAACCATCTCCACTCTCAATTACTAAAGTGTTGTGATCACTAATATCATTGCAAAGGGTTAATTAACCCCCCATAGAAAATCCAACTCAATTTTCCCATTCATCTTTGGATCTGTCTATAGTAAGGGCTTACTGTATATCTTCATGGGGGACAGAACCAGACAGGAAACAATCTGCAGCCAAGTTTTCTTTGTACTGTTTGCTCCCAAATAATGACAAGGAGACATCTTAGTAATTATGAAAACTTAGCCTTAGTTTGGGCTTGTTCCTAACTAGCTCTTAAAACTTAAATAAACCTGTTTATATAAATCTACATTCTGCCATATGGTTCATTATCTCTTCTCAGTACAGTAAGTTTGATTTCCTCATTGCCTGGCTAATGAATTCCTCATGCTTCAGATTCTTTCCAGAGTTCTTCTCTCTCTCCGGAAGTCCTGTCTATTCTCTCCTGCCTAGCTATTGGACATTCAGCTCTTTATTAAACCAAAGAGAAGGTGCCTTAGGCAGGTGATGTAAAACAGCAACATCCTCACAGAGTATAATCAAATATTCCATCAACAACAAATAGAAACAGAGTATAGCCACCCTTCTGTAAGAGTCCACACTGAGGACACACATCCCCATGCTTTCACTCCAGCTTCCACAGAAGCTGCAGCAGCAACCATTCAGCAAGAAGCCACAGGACAGTCACAGTTGTCTGGTAGAAAACAGAAGGCTAGGTGATGTGGGATGTCTTTCTGTATGCTGTGAATTACCATTGGATAATAAAGTAACTATTTTTGGCCTATGGCAAAACAGTGAGCTGCAGCCACAGAGAGAGCCAAGTGTAAAGTACAGGTAAGCCACCAGCCATACGGCAAAACATAAATTAGTAGAAATGGGTTAAGAAGCAAGAGCGAGCTAGGTATAAGCCTGAGCCATAGGCCAGACAGTTGGTAATTAATATAAGCCTTTGTGTGATTGTTTGGGACTACTAGTCCAGATCTTGGTGCTAGGCCAAGGCACAAACTCGGACTATAGTTAGGGGTGTTCAGGACTTAATTTTTCAAGTTCATTAATACTGACTTCCATCTCTTAGTGAGGGCTTCACAGAGCATGGGTGAATCTAGCTGTTCCCAGCAGAGGTGTTTGTTTTTTTCACAACCACTCTCATGGGTTGTCTTGCCAGCAGTCTCCAGCCTTCATGCTCCAAACTGACCTGTCCTTTATCCATTATTTCTCTATTTGCTGTTTGTTTTACTTTTGCAAATGTGATTATTGTGATTTATTATGAAAGTATAACTTAAGGCTCTCTGTTTACCAAAGACATCTAACTATTCCCATGGAAATGAGTCTAGTCATTTTTTCATATTTTATCCAAGCCAGTCTTCATGGTTTTGTGATCTTCTGTAAGTTTCTAGGTACTGTAAACTCTGAAACTTTGCAGAAGAAAACTAACCAAACACAGAGAAAAAGATGAGATTGTCATTTTTGTTTTGTTTTAGAACATTGAAAATGCATGAGGGTTTAATCATATTTTGTGTGGTTAATTTTTGAGGCAGGAGAGTACACTTTTATACACTTACACATCTATGTCACAGATCTGAAAGACTTAAGCAAGGTAACACCTATCTCACCATTCAGCAAAGTTTACTGTGTATTTATCAAATGGCAGGCCCTAAGTACCAGGGATAAAGCAATGAATGAAAAATTTCTCTCTCTCTCTCTCTATCTCTCTCTCCTCTCTCTGTGTCTTATAAAAGAATAAGTATAAATATACACATGAATATGGACAGTATGATAATGACACATGCTAAAAAAAAAAAATCCAGAGCATCAGTGAGGTACAGAGAAGGTTTATGAGCTGGTTTAGGGAAGACAGCCAGTGGAGGCCCCTTCGACTACGGGAGGTAATTGGAAATGTGGGTTTCTGGTCAAAAGGGACAGGTAGAAGAACTGCCAGTGTGAAGGCCTGAGACAGCAGAAGCTCAGCAGAGGAAGACAAAAAGAGCAAGCGTGTCTATGCACTGGAGTGTCAGTTGGAGGGATGAGGTCAGAAGAGAACAGTTAGAGCACCAACTTGTGGGCTCCCACACATGGATCAGGAAAATTCTGGGTGTGGATCTGTACATATTTCTAGCATTTCTTCTGGATCTTTCTATTGCCATTAAAAACAAGTCATGGGGCTGGAGAGATGGCTCAGGGGTTGGGAGCACTGGCTGCTCTCCCAGAGGACTGAGGTTCAATTCCCAGCACTCACATGGCAGCTCACAACTGTCTGTAACTCCTGTTTCAGAGATCTGATGCCTTCATACCAATGCACATAAATAAAGCTAAATAAATTTAAAAAAACAACAACAAAAACAAGTCATTATGCTGTTCTACAGTAGAACTGGCAGGGAGGCAATAAAAACCCTTTAGAAGGGGGGCCAAATAGGAACTCTTAGGTCTTTGGAGTGTGCTTGTAATGGATCATGGGATCCAAGTCTCTTCCTCTTCCTCTCTTGTGACACACCAGTCATAAAGTGAGCAGCTTTGCTCCATCACATGGCGCCACCATGATGAATTATCTCACCACAGGCCCAAAGCAGGGAGAGTCATCAACCAGGAATTAAAGCCTCATAACTGTACACCAAAATAAACCCTTCTCTTTATATGTTGATTATCTTAAATACTTCTTACAGTAACTGAAAACCAGCTAACAGAGATGAACAATAGTAACTATTAATGGGATAATTATATGATGTGCTGTATTAAAATTTATATGTATATCTTTTGTCTCAAAATAACTTAATTATTTATTTCACTAAATTTTTGGATCACAGGTGACTGCTGTGAATAATTTAAACCATGGAAAACAAAACCATGGCATGTTAGCCACTTAGAATTTAGGGAAGAAAAAGGTTATTTTTGCTCATGCTTTGAGGGGACAGCTGTGAGGAGGGCATGGTAGTGCAAGTGTGAGGTGTGTGTCCACATCATGTCAGCAGTCAGAAAGCGAGAAAGGGTGAATGCTGGCACCCAGACCAATATTCTCTCTTTCAAAATCTCTGCATTTAGCCTTCGACCCCAGATTTAAGGATGGTCCTACCAACATTTAGAATGGGTCTTTCCTCTTTAGATAACACACTCACAGATATGTGCAGAGGTCTGTCTTCTAGGTCATTCTAAATGGAATAAATTTGAAAGTGAAGATGAGTCATCACACATGGGTAAGAGGGGACTACTGTGTCACTGTGTTTTACCTATTTTTTTTTTTCAAATGATGGAGGAAGCCCTGGGTAGGGTCTGTTTCTTGACTGGAAATTATCATAGCCAGACTTGGACTCTTGGTTAAGGATTCAGAAAAAATACTAGTGCTTATTGAAGACCCAATGAAGTGTTTATCCCCTATACACTCTGGGGATTTTCTAATCCTGAAAGGTAAATTTTTATTTGGACCCTTCACTTGACATTTTTAAATAGTTTAAAAATAACTAGAACCCATTTGGATATAGATTCCTTAAAGTCCTTCTAAAGACAGAAAACTTAATTCTGAATGAAGATGTGTTGGCATGTGAAAGAAATCAAGAGAGGAGGATGGGTAGGCCATGGGTACTGGGTGATGTCAGGAAAGGGCTTACTTACCCCAGGAATCCTAATGTGTACTGAGAAAGCCCACCAGTAACTCTTTGAAGGAATATATGATGTCACCTAGACATATTTCTAATATGTATGCAGAATAGGCCATTTCTCCTTCCCAAGCTTAGAAATCCTCAGTGATTTACAAATGCACTCCCAATAACAACCACACTCCCTAATGGGACCAGTCTTAGCCAGGATTTTTATTGTGTGAAGAGACACCATGACCACAGCGACTCTTGGAAAGGAGCACAGTGAAGTGGCAGCTCACAGTTTCAGAGGCTTAGTCATCATGGCGGGGAGCGTGGCAGCATGCAGGCAGACGTGAGGCTGCCTACATTTTGATCAGAAGGCAACAGCAAGCAGATTGCCGGTTACACTGAGTGAAGCTTGAACAAAAGAGACCTCAAAGTTCGCCTCCATAGTGACACACTCCCTTCAACAAGGCCACACCTACTTTAAAAAAAGACACATCTCCTAACAGTGCTACTCTTTGGGGGTTCAGTTTCTTTCAAACCACCACAAGATCTTAACAAGTTCATACGCAAGAATTAGCTTCTAATGGCCTCCACATCCTCAGCTGGCCTCTTTCCTTTTGTCCTCTCTTTTCTGTCCAAGCCGGTCTCCCATGGTAGGGACTGCAATGATGGCTTCTTCTTCCTGGAGCATTCCTGCCTGTTCACCTTTCCAAAGCATAAAGACGCCGCCTGAGTGTTTGGAGGGAATGGAGAAGGGGTGTGTGTGAGGAGCACCATGCTTTAGGTGCTTGTGCGCCAACCAGCTCTCAGATGGACAGAAGAGCAGAGAACCCAGCCAGAGAATCTCTATCCACCCTCAGTTACGATCTCTTGCCTTCAGAAGACCTCAGAGAGTCAACCCATGCCTCAGGGGCCAGAGATGCTACCTCCAGTTACTATCCTAACACTTTTAGGATTCTCTAACATTACTGTCCCTGTATGGTTCAGTGCCCACTCTGGATTGCTGTCTAATTCTGTCTGTAAAACCAAAATGACCACCTCACAGTTTTCTGATCTCCCTGTATGTGGCTGCCGCTATCAACACCGTAACTTCCCTTGTGTTAGAAGTCTACCTCAATTCCAACTGTTTGGGGCTCTTTCTTGTGAGTCTACAAAACAATAGTTTGGTCATAACATTTTCATATGTGGACACAGTGCATTTTGATCATATTTACCTCATTAGCACCTTTGTTCACCTCACTTCCAAATACCTTACCTTCTCCCCTGACAGTCCCCCCCCCATCTACTTGTAACTCTCTTTCCTTTAGATTCTGCTTACAAGAGAAAACTTACAATATGTTTGTCTCTCAAAGCCTGACTTGTCTCATTTCTTCAGCTCCTGAAAGTGACACAATCTTGTTTTTCATTCTGGCTCCATGGTATTCCATTGTGCACATGTGCCTTGTTGTACTTGCATGTTCATCTGCTTGCACATACCTAAGGTGGCTGCATAGCATGGCTCTTGTGAGCAGTGCTGTAACGAGTGTGGCTGTGAGGTATCTCTGTTTTATGCTGACATCAGCAATATTCCTAGGTATGGCAGAGGTGAGTCATTGTTTTTATAGTGACTGCATTAGTTCACATCCCATCAGCAGCCACACGTGTTGTTGTTCCTCAAATCCTCAACACCATTTGTTGCTTTTTTTGGCCAGCAGTTCTAACCAAAGGACATAGGACTTTGGTATAGTTTTGATTTGCATTTCTCTATTGGCTAGTGGATATTAAACATCTTTTCATGCACTTATTGGATATTTGTACTTCTTTTGAAAACTGTCTATTTAGTTCACTTTAGAACCACTTTTGATTGTTTTCAGTTTGTTCCCGAAAAGCTGCGGTATCCTATTATAAATATCTTGGCTTCCTCTGTTTCTTCAGGTCCTTGAATTAAGAGAAGCAAAAAATAAGATGATGAATTATTTTATTTGCTTTGTTTAATTTTCCAGATTCCCTCAGGGTCCACACTTAAAGCACACCAAACAGAAGAAGAAAGATGAGACGACTGGGAGATGGTGATCGGCCCGAGACTGTTTACTTGGCTTTGGAGTTAAGAAAAAAGATCCTTCAGCAGGCCTGGATCCATTCTCAAGGACTACAGAAAGCCTTTTTTTTTTTTTCCTGTGATGTTCTGAATGACAGCCAGAAGGCTGCTTTCTACATTTAGCAATGGTGAATACAGGAGGCAATTCATGTGCATGCACACACCCACACTTCTGCACATATGCAAGCCAAAAGGGAGGGTGTCTCTTGTGATGTCAATAAATCTCTGAGCAGAACACAATGACAATGCCTGCAAGGGACCAGGCAGTTGCTTCATTCTTGATTATTATCCAAAACTTCAAAGTTTTCTCTGCTTTTTCACTCTTCCTAAATTAGTTGCCATTATCAACATTATCCTTATTCAAATACTCCAAATTTCTTGATCCATTAAAAACAATATCAAAATTATTGCTATTATTTCTAATAATAAATGCCAAATCTTTGATAGTTTATTATATACTGAGTAGTCGACTAAAATTATCACATGGAGTATGTTCTAAGATGACACTATTGTTTGGTAGTAACTGCTGGTAGTGGCTGTGGGATTATTATGACTTTCAGATCATAAAGTGAACCCTACGGGGGCTAAGTGACTTGTACAAGGCCAAAGAAGGTGTTTTGTTTCAAGTAAGAATTCTAAAAAGAATCATGGTAAAGGCTAGTTGTCTGAACTGTTATTGTTAAGAGCTTGAGCCTTTAAGAGGTTGGACCTGGTTGGGAGGTCTTAAAGTTATTGGGGGTGAGACTTGAAGGGGACTGTGAGGCCACTCTGGTCTCTTTATCTCTTGTCTATAACATAAGATGTTCAGTTCCCTCTACCCACTATTGCCATTCAGTATGCAAAATACAGGCTCAAAGAGATGGCTCTGCTAATCTCAAGTTGGAATCTTCATAGTTATACCAAAGCAAACCTTTTTGCTATTTAAGTTAAATATCTCAGTTATTTCATTATAGTAAAAGAAAGCTGACAATACAGGAATTTCCAATTCCCATCCTCTGACACTAGGACCCAAGCTCCTCCACACTGGAGCCTCAGGACTGATGCCATGTGCATGAAAGATCAGCAGGAAATCGCCATTTAAATAGAGCTTATACTCAGTAACCATGTCCCAATGGATCCACTTAGATCTAGCAGTCACCTCCTCATACCTCAGCACACACTGTGAGTTTCCCCAAACTACCTTTTTCTTCCTCTGTGTCACTGTTGTAACATTCATCACTTTGGCTCCATCCGTGGGGCTAAACTCTAAGAGTCCCTGTCTCATAATGAAACCCTTTGGGCAAGTCCCAACATTTAACTGGCTTAGATTCAGAATTGAACCTTCTTGGACTAAAGTCCCCTCTACATGTAAAGGAGCATTTCTGTAAGGACCCAGCATATTTATAGTGTATGCAAATACCCTCCTTTTGTGTCCCATAGGAAGAAAGAATTCTGCATAAGACATGGACATCACATGATCTTCTGTATATGGGGATAGTGGGGGACCAAGAAAATGCCCTGACCTAGTAGAGAAGAAAAGACTATTTGCATTCAGGGTGGAGCCACTTTGTGGTTACAGGCGAAAGGTCTTCACAACATAGGCCCTGTTGTAGGCCTCCTGAGAATTCTCAGGACATGGTCATTTCTTTCCTCATAGTTAAGTATGGTGGTGCATTTTAGTGTACACTTGCTGGACTGAGGGATGTCCAGGAGACTGGTAGAGTGTTATTTCCTGATGTGTCTGTGAGGGTATTTCTGGAGAAGATTGACATATGGGTCAGTGAATGAAGGTGAGAAGTATGTTCTCTGGATTCAGGTAGTAGCCTCTCTCCATCAGTGTGCAGGACCAATCATCTCTGAGTGTGAACACACACACACACACACACACACACACATACACACACACAGAGTTTGTCTAAAGAACTCTGACTGAGAAAAGGTACAAGGATGATGCAGTAGGGTTTCCCAGCTCAGCCAGCTGTCTCTTTTGCTTTATTCTGTTCCTTCGAAATACCCTCTAAATCCAAACACTACTCAAAGTGGAGGGATGGGGGGGGTCACCTCTTGGAGTCAGAAGCATCAAAGACTGAGAGGAAATATTTTAAATCCGTCACAGACTATTGCTTTTTTGATTCAACTTGACAGACTTTTGTGGGCATTGGTGGCCTTTCCAGATGTACTTCTTACATATGTAAATTCCGTGCGCCCCACACTCTGGAGGGAGCCCACTAGAATTGCCGGATGCTCTAAGAGACAGGTGGTCTGAAATGAAGGCTGTGGTTCTGAGTGTTTGACCTCATAGCTCCTACTTTGAAGCCATTTCTGTTTTCTCTGTGTAGCATGAAGTGGGCTCTCATTGAAATCCACTTTCAACCTCTCTAAGGCACAGCAACAATAGCACTCGCTTTGAGCTGTGCTGAGTACCACAAATGCCAATTCATTAAACTCTCATGGCTGCCCTATGAGTTAGGTGTGTTATTATCACTCCTGCTTTACAGGCAGGGATATCAAGAGCTGAAATAATTTTCCCCAAGTCCCTTAGCCAAGAAATGGTAGGTAGCATTTGGAACCCGATTCCAGATTCTGGACCTTTGCATTTCTACAGTGTTATATTCATTTCCCCTTCAGGTAAACTAACTTTTTTCAAAGCCCCTAAAGTCAAGTGTATACATGCTCATGGTATATAGCTTCTGCTTTAAGCTATATGGTCTCAGAAATACTCTGCGGCATAGAAAGAGATTGAACTCTGATATTTATTACCACCACAGGGGACTACCATTGTGCCCTCTCCTTGCCACCCCCTTAGTGTTCTGGAAGCCATTTCTATCCTGCTTCCCTCCAGACATGGAGATAATAAATGTTATGGTCATCTAAGAGAAGGGAACCTCAGTTCAAAAAATGCGTCCATAAGATCAGCCTGTGGGCAAGACTGATGAGGGAGAGCCCAGCACTTTGTGGGTGGTGCTATCCCTCGGTTGGTGGTCCTGGCTTCTATAAGAAAGCAGCAGAGCAAGTCAGAGGGAACAAGCCAGTAATCAAAATCCTCCATGGCCTGGACACCAGCTCCTGCATCCAGCTTCCTGAGCTGTGTGAATTCCTCACTGCTTTTAGTGATGAACTGTTGTGTGGAACCGAGAGTGAAAAAATCCTTTCCTTTCTTCTCCGGGTGTTGGCCATGGTGGGTGGGTGGTTGTTTTGCTTTTTTTCCACAGCAATAGTAAACCTAATTAAGACAGACTTTGAAAAAAAAAAAAAAAACCCAACCTTTGGTAGCCCAGATTAGTCTATAACTTATTGTGTATTAATGCATAGCACAGGATAGCCTTGACCCTGCAATGGTCCTCTTGCCATAGCTCCCCAAATGCTGGGATTACAGACATGAGCCACCATATCCAACTTGGTTTAGATCTCTAATGTCCCCTCAGTGTGCAGATTCTAGAGACGCATGGCTCTCCATTATGATATGTTAGACAGACACAGGACCAAGGATGATAGAGGTTCCAGTAGCCATGGGTTCAAACAGCTGAAATCATGAGAAAAACTAAGTCTTTCCCTTTAGTTTTAGTAATTGTCACAGCAATGGAAAATGGCTCAGGAATGGGTCTCTGTTGGTGTCAGACAGAAGAATGGTCCCTAAAAATGTCTGTTCTGTTCTGGAATTTAAAAGTGTCCTTTTAGGAGGCAAAGGAGATCCACAGAAGTGATGCCATGAAAGATCTTCGAAGTGGGAGACTATCAGGGACTCCTGAGGAATAGGGAAGAAAAGTGTCTTATCCTTATATATGTACATCCTGGGTTCATTGGGACCCCTGTATAGAAAGAAATGCTTTGTTGTTCAGCCTTCAGTCACTCTGATGAGATAAGCAACTTACTCAGAGGTGAGAATCACCACTGTTTCTGCCGGTGGTTGTTGGCTCTGTTGCTCAAGTCTGCGATGAGGTGGTATATCATGGCAAGAACACACAGTGGAGGAAGCTGCTTACATCATAGTGTCCAGGAAGAAAATGACAGGAAAGGGGGAAAGGGTCCCACCTCCCAAATCCCAACTTTCACTAGAATCCACCACTTACCAATATCGCCATCTGCTGGGGACCTGCTGTAGTAAGTTTTTTTTGGCACTTGTTTGGCCTTGGGAGGTTTGTGATTTGGTGTGTGTGGTGGTAGTGGTTTTTATTTCTTAAAGAAATGAATTATAAGTTTATATTTTTTAAGCTGTTTGGCTTATGTTGTATGTTTATTATTAGTTAGTTTTTTTAAATTAACTTATTTTTATTAATTTATTTGCCACGTGGCTCAGCCCGTGGCTGGCTGGTACCTCTTATATGTCTGTTCTTCTTGGGGGTCAGATGAAGACTGGCAAACTTTACTCTTTTTTTTACCTGCTTGTGTTTTGATTTTCTATCTACTTTTACAGTGTTTTACATGGACCAAAACAGCTCTTTTATTTACATTATATAGAGAATATTTTACTACATTTTTTTGTCTAATTAAAAAGAAAGGTTTTAATTTTTATATAGTAAAATTATAAAAGAACAACTTTTAAGTAGGAATTATAGTCATAATATTTAGTCTATTTGTATTTTAAAATTAAAAAGACTATTATTGTGAGTCTAAAGTTTTATATTTAATATATCTTTTAAACTAAAAAGAATTATATTTATAATTATTAAATCTTTAACCATCAAAGACAATAGAAGGATATAATATTATGTAAATAAACAGGAAGTGTAAACAACTTTTAAAGTCTAGAAAATGACAGAGATGACATTTATCTGTTTGGACAGTTATTTAAAGTTTTTTTGTAACGTTGGGGCATTTATTTTTAGCCTTTATGGCCAAAAGTCTTTGTTATATTTTTTAGTGATGTAGGAAATTTGACATAGTTTATTAGTTGGGTTTTTTTTTGTGTCTTGAAGAATGTTTGGCAATGTTTTTTTGTAAAGTAGGAACTTGAAGGACTATTTTGGCTTGTTTTGTCAAAGTTTAGAGGTCACTTTTTTATGGAACTTGTATGTCTAGTTTATATAGCATATTGTCAAGTAGTTAATATTAGAACAGTTTTTTGTCTAGTGGCTTATTGTCACAAAGTAAATTTTATATGAAGTTTTTTTAATGTCTATCTTTTTTTTTAAAATATATTGGTGTTGGCAGGAGCAGACTTGTCTCATTGTCTAGAAAAGTTTTTAAGTTTTTAAAATAATTTAAATTTTATATTTTGTATGTCTTTGAAGTGTTTGAAGACTATTTATTTAATTGAAATATATCTTTGTATATTTTCAAAAACTTAACTAACATGATTATAAGTTTTGTTATCATAAATAACTATTAGTTTGTATTTTTTAATTATATATTATAATTTTAAATGAGTTATATTAGTATCACACTTTAATCAATAGTAGAAAAATTTATATAGTATAATAAAATTGACTTAAAGTTTATATTGATGAATTAAAATTTATTTTTTTTAATTATTTTTTTTAATTTTTTTAAGAAATTGACTATGGGGGCTGGACAGATGGCTCAGTGGTTAAGAGCACCCTCTGCTCTTCCAGAGGACCCAGGTTCGATTCCCAGCACCCACATGGCAGCTAACAACTGTCTGTAGTTCCAGTTTCAGGCAAACACCAAGGCAAATAAATAAATAAAGTTTTTTTTTTTTTTTTTTAAAAAAAGAAATTGACTATGGCTATTAACTATTTATAATGAAAATAAACATTAATAAGCAATATTTTTGGGAAATTGGACGAAGTTTTTTTTTTTATTTTTTGTTGTCAAAGGATGATGATGTTATGGGGTTTTGATGCTGATTATCTTAACTGGCTTTTTGGAAGCTGAGAATGTTTATTTAGGTGGCCTTGGTAAGTGGAACTATATTTGTCTAGAACTAATTTATAGGTTTTGATCTTTTGTGGAGACAAAAGCAGAAACTTTTTTAAGTAATATATTTTTATAAATAGATTTTAAAGTTAAAATATCTTTAAAGTATGTGTATTTAGTAGCCTTAGTAATTATTTTTTTGTAGTTAGCTTATTAAAAGTCAAAAAATTAAAAGAAAACAAAATAAATATAATTTAAATTTTTTGTTTATTTGTTATTTTTATATGGCCTTTTTTAAAAATTTTTATTTTTATTTTTTAAAGGGTTTTTTAAAATTTTTTTGAAGCCCATGTGTATTTTATATATATTGTATCTTTTTTAGAGGTTTTGAGAGTCTAAATTTGTTTTATTGAGAATTTTTAATCATTTTTTAACCCAAAGAGCTTTTAAAAGGTCGTGTCACTATAATTGTTAACTCTGCCCTTTTTGGCAGTTTAGAACTTGGTTTGTGTGGCTACTAGAAAAATTGCTTTTAATTGTTTTTTTCCTGTTCAGTATAAGCAAAAACCTTAAATCAATTACACTTGTGTCAATCTTGTCTTGAAACGTATGAGTTTAAGCTGCGTGTTGTGGACGCGCCATTTTTAAATTTTTGTTTGAACACTATGCTGTCTCTGTACCATAAATCAATTTAAATATGTAGTTCAAAAAAACCGTTTTAAACTTTTTAGGCTTTATGTGAGTGTTTGTGCCCCACGTTGGGTGCCATCTATTGTAGTAAGTTTTTCTTGGCACCTGTTTGGCCTTGGGAGGTTTGTGACCTGGCGTGCGCGGTGGCAGCGGTTTTTATCTCTCAAAGAAATGAATTATAAGCTTATATCTTTTAAGCTGTTTGGCCTATGTCTTATGTTTATT
Organism: Sigmodon hispidus; assembly: GCA_004025045.1. Classification (NCBI taxonomy): domain Eukaryota; kingdom Metazoa; phylum Chordata; class Mammalia; order Rodentia; family Cricetidae; genus Sigmodon; species Sigmodon hispidus. The sequence continues at coordinate 307,479 of PVIH01000615.1, forward strand.
ACTAGTTAGCTCTTTTTTTTTTTTTTTTTTTAAATTAACCCATTTTTATTAATCTGGCCGTCAAAAGACTAAAGACGAACGAGGCATGGTTAACTAAAAAGAGATTCCAAAAGTAGACCTCCGAAAAAAAAGACCAAGACAAAAAGCCGACATTCTTTCACAAGAGTTCCCGACTAGTTACACGGGTTTTCAGACTGATGACGCGGCTTCCGGGGTGCACAGTTCGGGCCAGCAACACAAGAGTTCAGACGTGCGGCGTAAAGATAAAGAGTTTTCCTTAGAAACACTCTGGCGCGATACAACCTTATCCCTTCATTTTCTCTTAAAACCTTCTCTGTTTTATAAATAATTTTCACAAAATAAACCCCATTTAAAACATATCTCATGACAAGTTTTTACCGTGATAGGGACCCAGCCTTCAAGCATGGCATTTGGAGAATATGGCAGAACCCAAAACAACATCTGGGTTCACCTACTTAAGATAAAGAAGGCCAGTCAGTGGTGATGCAAGCCTTTAATCTCAGCAGAGGCAGGAGGATCTCTGAGTTCAAGGCCAGCCTGGTCTACAGAGTGAGTCCCAGGAAAGCCAGAGGTACAGAGAAACTCTGTCACAAACAAACAAATAATAAAGAGGGATGATGGAGTACGACCAGTTGGCTCTATGAAGCACACATCAGGGTCTCCAGACTCCAGGGTGCACCTGGAAATCCTCTCAGAGTGAGTTGACAGACAGAACACAGGCCAGGCTGGGAGAGAGAAGTCACAGGCCAGATGATCAGGATAGCCCATTGTTATGGAAGGACAGTGAAGATAGACTCATCTCAGTGGAGCTTTTCTCTAGAGAAGGTCAGAGAGGAGAGGACCGCCATGCTTGGAGAGTGAGAGGATGGGCCTTTGTGTTTGGGAATCTAGTCTGCCTGGTGACTGAATCATTCCACTTCCCATTCCAGAGTGCATGGACATTAGTTAAGCTTGGTATTGGAGGGGGCTCTGTAGTCATTTGTGAGAATATTACCAGTATAGCTCAGGCCTTTCCTTTGAGTGTTCCCAGCAGCTGCCCTCAAAATCTTCCCACAGAAGCTCCAAGAGTTATTATCAGGCCCAGGAAATAATGAAGATGTTATGTAGTCAAACTCACCTGGGTATGCACAGGTATGGCCCAGTCTGTGCTGCCTCGCCATTTGTCACACTTTCCACGATTCCTGCGGCTGATCACACGTGTCTGACCACATTAATGTCAACTCTTCACCTGGCTCCTCTGCTACGTTTTCTACTTCAAGCTGAATTCTCTACATCTTGCCATGTTGATGGCAAATACAAATTATTCCTTTTCTTTCCTTTGACTCTGCAGACACTAGGTGCCTCCTCTTAAGTGAGTGTTATCTAGAATTCAGTCATTAGAGACACAACTCCTGGCATCACTGTTCCTTTCCCAAGGTGGTGTTGAGCATCATGGACATCTCACACAGAGATTGTCTTCTTTGGCAGATAATGGCCTGATGGGCAAAGGACTGCCTCGACTGCTGTCAGCATGCACCCTGTCCGATCTGGACAAGCAGGATGAAGGCTAGAGACTGCTGAAGCCTGCCTGGACAAGATAAGACAGTCTCTCCCAAAAATACCCTGCTTCTGAAGAGACTTGTCAGACATCCTAGGCCAGTAGCCAGAAAAGTGGATGCTCCCACTGTATAGAGAAGCTGTGGATGACTGTCCAGGTAGTTAACTGTTGTTGCCCTCTCCTTAATCTTGGAAGTTACCCTCTCATTCTTCCAACCTTCAGGTAATATATTTTCCCTCTCAGGTCTTGATGGTGTTGAAGACTGAATAGTTAAGGTTGTTATTACTTCATATCTCAGCAAAAACATTCAGGTATTAGGTCTTTATCATTCAAGATAAACAGCCTTGAAGTAATCCCTGTACATTGCCTCATATCAATATTCTAGACATTAAGATGTGCTTGTATTTGTTGTTTGTTAGTTGTAGTGTGATCTTGCTTATGTTAGTGCCTTTCCCTTCCCCAGACACAACCTTAAGGTGATCCCTATAGTATATAGTCTTATATTTAGTTTAAAACTTTCTTAGTTAGACAAAAGGGGGATATGAGGGGAGAAATCAGAATTTAATCAGGTAAACACTTGTGACGTCAAGAAACTGAATCCCATTGGGGCGGTGCCAGTTTCTGGAAGACCCCAGACTTGGAGGTGATTCTCTCTCTTGGCTCCAGCATACTCCAGGAAGAAACCCCTCCAGCCCCTACTCTCCTACCCCCTCACTCCTGCTCCATTCCCCTGCATGTCTCTGTCCCTTTTCAGCCTACCAGAATCACCTTTGTACCATAAGTGTTTCTGGAATAATAAATATTACCAGATTATATTGAAAAGCCATTGAGAATCATTCTGCTATATGGGGGTCTTTTAGGAAAGGCTGTGTTCCACTCTGTGAAGTCAGGCTTCCAGGCGATGTACCCAAAACACCCGACCCACACATCATAGAGACCCTGAGCCACAACTATTATCATCACGACTATCAGAAACTGTACAAATAAAGGCTTGTACAAATCGCTATGTTTAGAGTTAACTTGTTATGCAGCAAAAGAAAACCCAGAGGCTCTGAAGTTTGATTCTTTTCCTAGAACCTTCTAAAAGCCTTGTTTGAACATCATATATATGGGCCCAGCAGACACTGGGCAGAGGGTTGTATAGGTAATTTCAATAGGTGCATGTCTAGCTCCTAAGATCTAAGGATACTTCTTAGGAATTCTCTTCCTTTTTCAGAAATGAGGCATGCCTTGCATGGTTCTATGCAACATGCACTGTCTCTCCAAGTGGTCCACAGATCTTTTGCCATCTTGTCCTATCAAAAACTTCAGAGGACTGTCCTAATTCCCAACTGAAATAAGCTCCTAGTCTACCAGGGTCTAATTGCAGTTCTCTGTCAAGAACCCACACATGTTTACATATTAATTTATGCACAAGCAAAGCTCATGGACCTAGACTCAATTAATTACTAATAATTAATAACAGCTTTGTTATGTGGTCACCTTGACAAAGAAGACATGCTTTCTCTCTTCAGGAGCCTATAACAGAACCAGCAGAATGAATTTGTATATGGGACTTAACAGAAAAGGCTTCCAAGACTTGGGAAGGATAGGCGGAGGTGAGCACTGACCCTCAAGAAAAGAGATTTTTGTACTGAGACATGAACGTGACTTTTTAAAGGGATTTTTGTAGCAGCTTTGAGGACCATTGCTCTTGCCCTGGGTAACACAGCAGGAAGCGGTATGAAGCTTCTGTCTGAACTGCAGTATTATACAATGCCTCATAGACTCTTCAAGCTTAACAAAAGCACCAAACAATAACAAATTCAACCAGAGACGTCCAGAGGAGCCCTGAACACCCTCTCGGTTCCTATGAAGGCTTGGAGTTGAGTGCTCTTTGGCAGGCGGAGTCGGGGCCAAGATTTCTTTCCTTAGCAAGCCTTGTTCCAGGTCAATCTAAAAGTGAATAATACGGCCTGGGCTCTGAAGCAAGTGGAATTCACAGACAAGTGGAATTCTCTATCACAAGAGTCCTTGGTATTTATTTGCCACTAGATTTGTCTATCAGAGATGGGACTAAAGGATTTCCCCCATGGGGTAGGCAGAGAGTTCTATGCTTTCTCAACCAATGTGTCCACTAACCAGGTCTTAGGTGCCTTATTCTACAACAAGGACGCTTACAGCCTCCTCCAGTTGAGAACAGACACACAGACATAAACAAGCCAGCAAATATGTGGGCATCTACCTATCGCTTTGAAGAGGAACTGTCACTTTTTAAAAGCCCACAAACATATATTGGTGTAATATTTTATTAATCCTTTGAGAATTTCATGCATAGTATCTTAATCTTATCCCCCTACTCCTTCCCCTAACTTATATCGCTCCCTCCCAAATTTATGACCTCTTTACTTTTTAAGCAATCCACTGAGTCCAATGTGTGCTGTCCATATATCATAGACATGGAGCTATCTACCAAAGCATGCTCAGTCTACCCGAGGCCACACCCTTAAAGAAAGCTGATACTACTTCCCCTAAACATCATCATCTGTTCATAGTGCCCTAGTTGGGGGTGGAAGCTCATGAGTCCCTCCCCACCCCCATGCTGGAACATCTGCTGCTGTGATCTTGTGCAGGCAACCACTGCTGCCGTGAGTTCAAGTACACCTGTCCCAGCAAAATCATTATAGGACAATTCATAGATCTACATGTCATCCTTGCCCTGGGATCATGCTGATCTCTCCATTCTTCCAATTGTAGTATATGGGGCTATCAAATCAGGAGTACCCACAAATGTGTTTTAATGGCATGTTACCTTAGTTATTCCACAATGAAAGGGATCAGACATCTGACTGGAAAGGGCATATTTTTTTCACTTGGCATTGGGACTAGCACAGTGGTTCTCAACCTTCCTAATGCTGTGACCCTTTAAAACAGTGCCTCATGTTGTAGTGACCCCCTCAGCATAAAATTATTTCAGTGCTACTTATAAATGTAATTTTGCTACTGTTATAGATTGTAATGCAAATATTGGATATGCAGAATGGCTGATCTGCAACCCACAAAAAGGTCGTGACCCACAGGTTGAAAACCACTGGTCAAACTGGAGGTAAGTATCAGATGATTTTTGGAAGTCTCCCAAGTTTAGGCTTATCTGATGCATCTAAGCTTTAAGGTGCAGCTGGATGCCCACAGGCCTTTGGAAGGACAAGACCACTCCTTGGAGAAATGCTCTTTTGTGTGTTCCTAACAAGGCCAAAGCTCCAGATGAACCATGAAAAAGGCATCCCCTCATCTGGGGTAGTTGATGCCAAACATCTGGATGTTATATAATAAGGCATTTGGGGATGTTTTCCTTGCTCTCTTAAAAATAATCCCAACAATGAAGCCTAGATTTGGAACTCTGCTTTCCTGCTGTTTCCATGCAGTCCTTGCACAGAGCAGACTCAGATTTTTCTTCCCCATTAAGAGGCTCACATGCACACTCAGGAGAGGAAACAGACATTTGGAGGAGACCAGGAAGCCTTCCTGAGGCTCCTTGGATGGCCCTTGTTTGTGGTCACAGTGCTTGACAATGGAAGAAATGCCAGCATGCTAATATCCACGGGCCCTCGTGGCCTATGCTTTGGAAAATACATACCTCTCTACTGTGGCTTGGTTCTATATACAAGGAAATGTCATCAACAACTCAAGTAAATTCCATTTCATTCCCTGCAATTTTGCAGCCACCCTGAAACAGGACAAGGGGTTCTCATGCTTTCCAAACGTGTCCTTAGACCATAGCTTAATTATAGTGCTGCCAAGTTCAACCCATTTCCATTCATCTGTCTGGCCAAGTGGCTATGGCCCATGGCATGGCCCAGCTTACCTGGGTCCTACATGCTTCTTCTTTGGTGGCTGGATAGAGTCTGTCTTAACTTTGCCCTCCTCTACCTGTCTCTGATTTCCTGCCTGTCCTGATTCCTCCACCTACTTCTACAGCACCTAACCAGGTCAAAACAGTTCCTTTATTTGCAGCATACAGATGGAACATTCTCACCACAGAGATACACTTATTGTTAACTAGACAAGACTTCTGAAAGTGGATAGTTCCGGCACAGCTTGGTGACCTAATGATGTCACCATGTCCTGTGCGTCTAGGACTTGACCTGAGGTTGATGAGGGAATAAAGGAAAAGCCTCTGAAGTGACAGCCACAGAAAGGCTGGGCTCAGTGGGATCATGTGGACTTTGATGGAGTGGTACAAACTACTCAACACATAGAATGTCTGAGTGCTCACCCCGTGCAGCACAGAGGGGCAGGTTTAGCTAGCCCCTACAGGAAGTCTCTGCAGATGAGCAGTCTCAGGCTGCAAGCATCTGAGAGAAGGAAACCACCATTGGTAATTTCCGCATATGCTGGCCAACTGTTTGTCAATGCTTCACCTGCACATACTGCCAACATTTGAACCCAAAGAGCTGACAGGTAGGCTTAACCAATCCCTGCCTTAGACCACTTGTGGTATTTCTGAGCACATAGTGATCAGCAAAGAACAAGGAGTCTCTGCTTGGTGAGCATGCCAGAGTGACAGGGGTCTTGCTCCAATTGGGAGGGATCTGACACTGTGGGAACCAGTTACATGCAAATGTCAGATAGCTAGAACCACACTTACTTACAGAGACACACATGTGAATGTGTACCACCTCCCCCAGGGGGCATCTATACTCATGACCTAGGCTGCATGCCCTATTTTTTTCTATGACCTGAGGGGTATTTGTCATACCCCTCAGGGGTATGGGATGTGGTAATGATTCATAAAACTAAGAACTCTGGCAGCGATGACAAAGAACTTACCCTCCCACCACACAGCCCTTCTAACCGTATCTCCCGTTATCCCTGGAGATGCTCAGGTCTCACATGCTCCAGTGCACTTTATCAGCAGTCTCTCCTTTCCGTCATCCCTGTGGCTGGAACTCCCTTCTCACCTTGGCTTTGATAGTAAATTCCTCCATGTAGGAAAGTTCTTAACATTCTGAAGAAAACCTAATCATTCTGTGGTGCATGTGCAAGGCATCAAGTCACATGCTTTGTGCAGAAGGAAATACAAACATAAACATAAAGAAGTACAGGACACCATCTTAATCTGGTTGCTTGAAGCATAGTGGGAATGGATTAAGTTTCACGTAAAGAGTAGGCATAGAAAATCCTTTTTTTTTAACAGCAGGATTTCCCCAGTTGGAATTACATCTAGATCCAGATTTTCAACCACAGAAGAAATCCAGCTTCATCTGGTTGCAGTGTTTCCTGTGTCCTTTGAGCAAAAATGGTTTCTTTTGAGGGTTCTATAAGTGACCGTTGGTGTTTACACCAGATTTCAGATCACGGTAGGATGGTTCCAAAGATCCTATCTGCCTTCCATGGTGCAGCTTCCTGCACTGGAGGGGATTGGTCAGATAGCTCTAAAGGAGATTCATGAGAAGAGGCCCCAGTGAGGGGCAGTGCACCAACCTGGTTCCTGAGACACCCAAGGATAGGCTCCATCTGTCTGCAGAGCCTCAGAAACTGCCCAGCTGGGGAGGCCTGAACCTGGTTTGATCAAGAACAGAATAAGAACTCACCATGGACAAAAAGTGTAGCTTCACAACTAGACTTCATCATGAGCATGAACCACGAATTCAAATATCAACTTCCCAGTTATTAGCTGCAAAACAGTAGTCAGTTTCTGAAGTCTCCAGCATTCAGCTTCCCTGACTCTAGTGTGTGACTAAGGATGATTGATGCCTCAAGGTTACCAGGAGGAGTAAGCAAGCAAGCTGATACTGTATGTAAGACACTAACCATAATGTCCATGGATGCTGCTACCACTCTCCAGCTGGACAAAAATCTCACCGAACAGCCTTCCTGATCCATCCAATTGTGAGTTGTCTGTGTTTCAGCTCTTACAAAAGACAGTGCAAACAAACGGAGAAACCTGACCATTGTGAGGACTTACCACACCTGTGGCCCGCTCCTGTGTCTGAGCTCGTGGTGGATGAGTGTTTGCCTTGTCTGCCTTTCTCCTCTGCTCTGCCAAACACTGGCTTGTGATCAGGCCTTGTTGTAGTCTGCTGAAGCCTCTGTAACAAAATGCCCTAGGTGGAGAGCTCAAGGAGGAGAAATGTACTCACTGTTCTGGAGGGTGCGGATTTAAAGATCGAGGTGCTAGCAGATTTGGTGTCTGGTGAGGGCCCACTCTTTGCTGCACAGGTGATATAGTATGGGTGGGTTCTCACAGGGCAGAAGGGGGGTGAGACAACCCCTTTCAACCAACCACCTCCTTTATAAGGGAAGGGCACTAGTCCTTTAATCATGACTGAATCATTTCTCCAATGGCCCTACCTCTTAATATGATCACATTATATATTAGGTTCTAACATGATTAGGGAATGAGACAACAATATACAGACCACAGCAGGTCTATTAGGTTCAACTATACCTAAGTGTTGGCATACCTGTGGGGAGGTGGTCAATGTGTGCATGCTGGCTCTTACTGCTGGGGGATAATCTTGTGAGGTTTTCAATTCTCTCCCCTATTGATATCCCCTAGCTACTGTTCCTTGACATGTCCAGCCTATGCCAGAAGGCCACTCTCTCTGGCAAAGGGGTGCTCGTATGTGGTACTCAGCTGCTCCTGCTGGAGGTTGGTGCACTTGAACTTTGCTAACTCGTGGAAACAGAAGCTGTTGAGCAAACCCCCACCCCCAAGCAGGCAGCTGACTCTGTGTGTCTGTGGTTCCCAAAATCCAGGACACACCTGTAAATCTTTCCAGGTGATTCTCTGGCATTCACATCTGTAGAATCTGTCCTGTTTCCTGCTGGTCTCTCCTTGGTCTTTAGTCTGGAAATGAGGCAAGGCGACATCCTCCAAGCAAGATCCAAAAGATAGTCTCCACCTCTCCTGGGAACAGAGGCAGGAGAGTATATCTATAGCAGGCCCAGTCATGGGCTCAGCAAAAAATCTAGCACTCAGCAACACAGGGATCCTTTTAGGTTCCTGTCAGATGCAGATGAATGTCAGATCTAAGCAGACTCAAGACACTGGGAAATTACCTGAGCAGCTCAAAGGGTCTGCCCAAGGGACAGATCTGCAGCTGTCTCATGGATTCCCCGGTGTGTTTCCCCCTCCTGCTTCACATGTTAGCAATGTGGCCCCAATTACTAGCCTGCTCTCTGCCTCCCCTAGACCTCGCTCTTTCCCAGCATCACCTGAGCCTGAGAGTCCTCAGAACACCTGATTTAAAGTAAAAAACCGCAGTGGGGTAGTTTTTGTGACTATGAGAGAAGAGAGTTTAGACAACAGGAAGGGGGCATATGAACTCCCCCCCCCCCCAACACCCAGAACAAGAAGAAGAAAAAAAGGAAAGGGGAGGAGGCAGGCAGCCTGGAGGACTCTCAGGCCTCTCACTAAATGAGGACGCCTGGCGCCTGCGGCGGGGTCAAATGGAGTCAGACAAGCTTATCCTTCCGCCAGGGAATTAAGGGCATCCTGAGGACAGCTGCAGAACAGAGCCCTCCCTTTCTAGGCAGGTCGAGATCCATGGATAAGGGATCTCTCTCTTGGTGGCGGCGGTGGCGTGTGCCTCTCTCCCGCGGAAAGCGACGCCGGGCTGCTGCTCAGTGCAAGCCCAGTCGAGAGACAAAGAATAGCTGTCAGTGTTGTACGCCTCTTGCAGAAGTGATGCTTCGTGTATGATCCCTAAAGCGCAAACCAAACACCACTGGAAACATCAACAGACTTTGCATCTGTGACAGGCCCCCCAAACTCTTTCTCCGAGTTTGTGACAACAAATGCGTTCTTTGCAAATTGCTCCAAAGCCACCCGGGACTACGACAGTTTCCCCGGCTTGCCCCAGAGAGCTCGAGGCCGGGGCGCGTCTGCACGCAGGCTGGAAAACTTTTGCGGGGCAGGGCTGCGATGGCGGGGCGAGGGGCGAATAGACACGCAGCGCGGCACTGCCACCTTGTGGCCGGCGGTTGCATCGCTGAGAACCGATCGCAGCATCCAACACAGGATTCGAGCCTCGGGCCAGGCAACAGCGCACGTCCGCAGGAACGCGCCGGGCTAGCAGGAGCAGGGGCGGAGCGTGCCGGCGCCGGTCACGTGGGTTAGCAACAGGCAGCGACCAATGGCGACGCGAATCAGGTGGCGCGTGCGCTCGGAGGCGCTGGGGAGGCGTGGAGGGCTCTGACTCTGCAGCGTTTGCTGGCAAGGGCTGCGGCTGGGGATTGTGGTTGACCCTCCTACCTTGCTGTGGAGCTGGCCGGCCAGGTCTTTAGACCAGGACTTCTCCTTGCACAACAGAGACACCACACAC